>OY757188.1:13406689-14006689 GCA_963583895.1 Melanophora roralis
TGAACTTGAAATAATTCATTATTTTTCTTTTTACCAAAAAGGTTTCTGGGTTTTATTTCAAATAGAGTTTTAAACGCTTTTTCGTGCTTTCTACTTAATAGTAAATCGATTGTTGATCTACTTTAAGCTCAAATTCCTTAACAGGAAACAGACACTTTAAATGTCAAGCTCTATTCTCAATCAAAATTCAAACGTTTTAAATTTTTCTTTTTATACCAGCTTCATCTTTATCATCATGATGATTTATGAATCATTTGTCACAAATGCAGAAATTTTTTGTTTGTTAAAAAAAAATACATAAAAGAGTGTGTAGGTTTTGAAGTGCAACTGTGTTTGCACTCTTATGTGGGCGAGCGTGAGAATGTGTGTTAAAACATGTCTTATTCATCATTATCAACGCAGTAGGAGATGAATAAGTAATAAAAGTACATCAATGTTTTTATCATATGGGCCATTCAATATTTTTAAATTTATTGTATTTGGCTTTTTCGCTTTTTTCTCGTCCTCAAGTAAGCTTTGTATTAACCCATATGTTTTTTGAACTATTGGCACAGACTTATAACATATGAAAAGATGAAAGATATGTATTTAGTCTTTCTTCTCATGACACTTAAAATGTTATAGAAAGAAAATTGGAAAAAAATCAAATAAAACTAAATGTCTGCACTTGCACTTCTGCCAGAGCTATAACGATTCATATGTACTCCTTAAACAAGAACCTACAATAAGTTTGATTGATTTCTTTTTTCTATTAAACTTTTTCTATTTCATATTTTACTGTTAATAGTTCCAGCATGATGATAGAATTGTGGCTTCTTTGAATGACACCAGAAATAAAGAAGGAAAAATTTGCAATAAATGAGAAAAACATTTCAACACTATCGCTCAATGTCACTCAAAACTTAAGATACATAAAGACAGTTTTATGAGTACAAATAGATAAAAATAAAATAATGATGGAACAAAAAGCAAAATAGAATAGAAAATTATATAAAAATTGCTTTAAAGAGAGGTGAAGTGTCAGTTGTTTTAAATAATTTATTTTTTTTTTATTAAATAAAAACCATAAATTTCACACAAAACCGGAAATAACTTAAATTACTAATAACTTTAGTATTTCATAGAAAGATATTTACACACACTTATGCACAAACGTATTTCTGCCGTTTGTATAGCAAACAAAACGGAAACGGATGTACAATTCATAATGAAAACAAACGTTATAATTTCTAACGGCAACGGCTCACAGTAAGTCGTTTTGAGGACAAATTTAAATCTAAATAGAAAATGTTTTATTAAAAAAAAAACTAAAGTTAAATGCGTACTAAAATTGGGTTTTAAAAAATTCTTAATATAGAGCAGGCATAGGCAAAAGCTGGGTGCCGCGGCTTTTTGTTTTCTCTTTTAAAACGTACGTGTGTCGACACATTGTAGATAATTAAAACATATTATTCGGTCAGGAGACAGCATTTAGTAGGCGGCTTGTTGTGTTATCGCTTGTTACTTAAATTACACTAACAACAATGTGGAATGGACAATACCAGTACGTTCTTTAAGGAGCCTTAACAGCACATATACCATTGCAAATGTTAAAGTTTAGGTTGCTTGTAGCTGATATAGAGCCGCATGTATCATTAAATGAAATTAGGATCGTTCGATCGTGTTTTGCATAAGCGTACGAGTAATATTGACCGTTTGTAACAAGAACACCCTAATTTAATATCTTCAAATGGGGGCTCGAGTCTCGAAAATTTTAAATTCAAGAGACCAGCAAAAAAAATCAAATAATCGAGATCTGACTTTTGATATTAGAGAAATTGTCTCAGAGCCGGTAACTATTAAACTGGCATTCTAAGGAATTGAAAAAAAAACATTTTAAAAGTATGTGTTCCAGGATGTGGTGAAAAAAATATTAGTTTTTTTTATATAAAGTTACCTACGTACCTGCACGTGCACCAAGTTCACCAGAAAGAGCAGCTAAATATGAAAAGCTGGACTCACTGTGGGTCAGAAGGTGTTAGGAAAAGAGTTTTTAAAGGAAGCTCTAATTTAGGGCCAAAGATGTGCTTCACTTGGCTAAACTGCTGCCAGGAGAAGCACACCCAAAGTGACACTAAATGTAATTTTTCAGATGGTACCTAATAATTAAAGGATGATAGGAATAGTCGCCAGTGGTCCCGTAAGATAAGTAGGGTCTAGAAAGACTGAGAAAATTTTTTAATGTTGATCATTTTAGGGTGTTGCAGAAAATTGATCTTCTCGATCTAAGGATCAAGGACGGCTTTAAAGTTGGACTTTTAGAGAAGTTTTGTTTTTTCAACTTGTTTCTTCTTTTAATAAAAAATAATTTGGCAGCTTAAAACTTTATTAAGGAAACAAATTATTTTGATAAAACGTTTTCCTTCATTTACGTATGTAAGTTACGTTTACGTAGGATCTTAAACAAAAAAAGTCGAATGGCTCTTTGCATTAAATTCCCTTATCCTCTTCCATTTTATACTTCTCAGTTCAGCCACATCTAGCATAGCACAAACCAAAAATATCGATCCTAGGCCTATGCAAATGCTGGGCAGTAGTACAGAAAATGTTCCATCGGTTTAATGTGTTTCCTGCATGCCCTGCAATCACTATTTGACTTCGACTCATCAGCACGCTCATTATCTGCTTTAGTTATTTTTTTTATAATTTCAAGATCCCTCCTAGTTAACCTTCAACTGCCTCGCCCCAGAGAATTCTTGTTACATAGCCACCTTTCTCATCGCTCTGTAGTGATCTGCGACCACCTTCTGTTCATTTTTAACCCGTCGCTCCTAATGATGAGAGGATTTACGTCTTTAAGGTAAACAGCCTGCTGTTTTTAAGTTTTAACTGCTGTTCATTTTTGATTGCCCGGCAAAGCCCTCGCCCCTACATATTGCCCACTGGAATATAATATTTCAACTTTTAAAATTTTTATTCTATTTGTGTCAAAAAAATTTTAAAAAAATATTTGGAAGATACCTACTTACGTAATACTAATTCAAAATGTTATTATAAAATTATCAAATCTAATATTTTTCCACTTATTTTGCAAAATTTTATATGAAAACGCAACACTGTGCGACCTCGACTATTCATTATTTGCAATACTAATATGACTTTGTTAGTTTGTAAAAAAAAAAAAACGAAAAGGAAGAATTAAAATATTTATATTTTAGATTTTATTCATTTATCATAAATATAAAACGGATGTGATTTATTTAAAAGGGTTCAATTTTTTTTAAAATAAAACCGATTTGTTTGCAAGGGGGGAAAACAACCAATATTTTAATCAATTTTCCATACTTAAAAATAATAAATTTTATTATTTTGATTTAAATATTAGTAAAGGAAAAAATTATGGAAATTTATTGCATTCTTTTGTGATTTATTAGTTGTGTTTTATTGTTAAAAAATTCATTTATTTGCTTAAGTAATTATGTGGGTAAATAGCGACTGATAACTCTAACTCTAAATTGTGTTAAAGTGATGTTTTTTTAATTAACGCGTTTATTATACCCTTCACATAGTGATAAGGGTATATATCAGTTTGTCATTGTAGGTTAAGTTTGTTTATATAAATTTCATCGGGAGTAGACTTAAACCAAGTTCTTTAAAATCCTCATAAATATTTTTTGCCTTTATACAACAACCTCAGTAAACTTATTGAGAATTATATTCTTATTTTTATTTTTTTGTCGAACTTATCGCCTTTAGTGCCAATTTCTGATTTTTTATTCTGGCTTAAGTTTTTTCTTCATTTTTTTTTGCAAAAAATCAATATTTTTCCGTTGATGTTGGGGGAAACTATTATTTGAAAAAATTTAATTTAAAAACATTAGCATCTTTTACCGATTCTAGCTGAGTAGAATGCATTTTTGAAAGCATCTATGCAATTTCATCATTAGTACTCGTTGAACGGTAGTGCCTTTTTCCTGTAAACATCACCTATTTAACTTGAATGTTAACCCCAAACAAAAATTTATTCTAATAAAAAGATATTAAATTATTAACTTAAGCCAGAATAAAAAAACTGAAGTTTGTATTAAAAACAATGAATTCAAAAAAAAAAACAAGTAAAAGCGCTTTATTCGGCTGAGCCGGATCTTAGATACCTTTCACATTGGACTTTCTAAGCCCCAAACCTTTTATTATTTTTATTCGTTTTTTAATTTATTTTTAAAAGGGGGTCGGTGTCATATTTTAACCCTTTAGGGGAGATTAACGCAGCTGTAGGGGTTTTTTTTTTGAAACTTTGTAGGGACTTTTATGGCAACCCCCTTAGGTGATAGAGATATGGGCGTAAGTATGTTCTGGGAATATGTCTGGAAGGGAAAATTAATGGGAGTCTGTGATACATTTTATTCCTTTAGGGGCGACTTCGGGAAAGTCGTGGAGGTTTTACCCTATTTTTCAAATTTTGTATGGCAACCCTTTGAGGTAGTGGAGATAGGGCGTAAGTGCTTTCTAGGAATATGTTTGCCGATAGAAACTAATGGGGGTCGCTTGTGCACATTCTTTCTCTAAGGCCGACTCTGAGGAACTTATGGGCGTTTTTACATAATTTTTTATGGCAACCCCCTTAGGTGATTGGGATAGGGGGTAAGTATACTCTAGGAGCGACTCCAGAGAAGTTGTAGCGGGTTTTCCTCTTTTTTTTTTAATTTCGTTTGGCAGCCATGCTAGGGGCTAAACTATTTGGGACGACAAATTAATTGGGATCGGTCTTACATTTTACCCTGGAAGCTGTGGAAGCAATTTAAAAAAATTAGAAAAAATTAAAACTTTGAATAGGAACCCTGCTAAGGGGCGGAGATATGGTGTAAATATGTTCCAAAAAAAAATTTTGTGGGGAAAAGTTATTTAGAATCGGTCTTTCATTGCTCATTGTACGGGGCAACTCCAGGGCGAATGTAAGTTTTTATGTACAAATTTTAGAGAAATAAACAGAGGTAGTCTTGGTTTTTGGCTTATATCTCAGTCAGTTATTGGGTGATCTTTCTGGGTTTCAGTAGCTAGTTTTTAGCAGATATTTCTGATAGTTTGCCAGTACTTTAGGCGTAATGTGACATCGGGGGCGTCAGAAAGTTGATTTCAACAATAACATGGACAGATGGACATGGATAAATCGACTTCTTTATCTATTAGGATCCAGAATATACATATATACTTTATGGGGTCGCAAATGGATAATAAAGAAATTACAAACGGAATGACAAACTTATATACACCCTTATCACTTATGTGAAGGTTATAAGAAGCAAATCAACTCACACATGACAAGGTGAAAAATGATCTTTGATTTTAGTTCTGTTGTCGTTAATAAAAAACAAGTGGCAAAAAAATCACGGGTTTTTTTTACAAAAGTAAAAACAAATAAAGTAAAAAAAAACTGATAGTTTTTTAAAACTATTTTTAATTACATAAATTTTTTTTAGCGTTTCCTTAACAATTCTAAATGTTTTCAAAACCCATATTTATACCCTCAAACTCGCAAATTGAAACTTTCCTAACAATTAGTTGCCTCAAATTAACAGAAACTAAATTTGAATATAAAATGTCAAAATCATGCAAACTTTTGTCACTAGAACTTTAGTTATTACATTTAATTTTTTTGTGCATTTGAAATTAAGTAAATTTTGCCTAAATTATAAAAATTAAAATAATAATGTAAATATAATCAAGGCATAATCTCATTTGTAGTTTTAATAATTATTTTTGCTTTATTTTTTTTATATGGCGCATTTGTGTGAAGGAGTTTTTTTTTAATAAATGTATTTTTAAATTAATTATTCTAATAATTTTGTATATGTTTTATTCTTATATTATGCTGTTCTTTTTACATACATATTTATGTATTATAAATTATAAACAAAATTCAATTAGAATTAAAATGACAACAACAAAAATTATAGTTTTAAAAATATTAAAACAATATACATAGTAATAAATATAATGATTATAAATAAATGGTTTTAAAATGCAAATGATAATTACTCTTTCCTTTTTAAACCCAGTAAAAAAAGTGAGGAAAAAGAAGTAGATAAAACCCAGAACTAGCTTACTTGAATCACTTCAAATTTTGAGGAAAAACCAATGAATTTTACATAGGGTTGTCATTGGAGGGATGCTATTTATTTTTGCCAAATTTAAACCGCATATAATCAACATTTTCGATGCTACAAAATTTCCATACTAAGGTGTTATTTTGAAGTAGAACTTTTTCTGCATTTAATATGTGGGGAAAAAACACTCCTACTAAGGAAGGAATTTTCTGATCTTAAATGCGATTTTAATGTTCTTTTTAAATCTAGCTTTTTATGTGATATAAACCTAAAATTTATTACAACACTTCAACCAAGTGTAAATCGTTGCTCAATACAAACAAAACAATGACATCGGCGATTCATTTATAATGCCAGTTTTTATTTCTGCATTTAATTAAATGCAACAAAACCAGAAAATATGCAATAGCATCTTTAGATGTGATTTAAATGTGGTCTGTAAAAAATCGCATCAATTTTTTTTTGCTGGGAACTAAAAAAAAAAAATGTTTTACCTTCTCTGTTTTTGTGTTTGTTGTTATTTGTTTGCCTTTATATTAGGTGGCAACAATAAATGTCATCAACATAAAGTTCATCATCACACCAACAGCGATTTATTTGTAAATTATTTTATTATTTGTAAAAAAACATTTTATATTTATTTATTTATTTATTATTTTATTTGTGCATTATTTAACTTAATGTTGCAGCCTTTTTAGTTTAGTTTTGTTTGGTCACGACTACATATTAATGATCGAATGTGACAACGCATGTAAAAATTAAAATGTCACCCAATTACAGTGGGTTGAAGATGAAGATAAAAAAGATAAAAAAAATTATTTTCGAAATAATATTATAATATAGTCTTAAGAATGGGGGCCAAGAGCATATAAATTTTCTTTTGAATAATGTGGCAACTTTTTTTAAGTTGCCAAAAGCTAATAAAAATATCTAAGTTTTCATTAACAAAGCATGAAAAAGAACACAAATTTAAAAAAAAATTTTTGTTGCAAAAGTTAAAGAAAATTGCTTGAGAATAACCAATTTTTTTTTAATTTAAAAAAAAATGAATGTAACAAAGTTAAGTTCTAAAAAAAATTTTCAATATTGGGGTTAAAGTTGCCCAGGCGAACAGGCTTCAGATGCTACAGCAAAGATTTTGAACGTTTTTACTTGACAAATTCAAGGTTTTCCTTATAGACTGCACCCTAAGTTGACTTATAGACCACCATGCTGTGATCCCTGGACAATGCTATGCAAATCCCTCAAATATCACAAAGTTGTAATGGGCAATTGACAAGTTAGCTCTTCTACCCAGCTAGCAAAACTGGATGACTGTGTCTGTATTGCAAAAGTATGATGAAAATCTGAATTAATTCGTAAAGATATCTTACAGATTTCAATGGGACATGTCTGTGAGCTTAGAAGTACGTTGTATCTTTAAGATTTTGGATAGATTTTTTTAAAGAGTCTGTCAGAGTTGTTCTATTTCCTTTCACTGTGTCATTGTAATGGTTTTGGTCTTAGCTTTAAGCTAACGGGATTTTTTGCCTTTACTTATTTTGTATTTGATTATTTTATTATTACTGCAAGCAAAAGGGACATAAGCATTTGCAAAATAAAATTAAACCGTGTTAGCTCGCTAGATAGCAAACAGTAGGCTTCGTCTTAACTCCAATTTGAAGCAAGAAAAATCTCATAAATGAATAAGTAAAAAAAATTATTGAAAAATATTTTAAAATCAAAAATTTGTATTAAAAAATTAACAGATTTTATTTGATAAAGGGAAATAATCAATTTAAATAAAAAAAAAATTTTTTTCCATAAAATTTTTTTTTAGCAAATTTTAACAAAAATCTTATATATAAAAGAACAATTTTTTTTTTGTTAGTGACACCGCTTATAACTCAAGAACGGCTGGACCGATTTTAATGAAACTTGAAAAAAAGACATACCCGATATCTGGGAATGCGTTTTAGGCTTATTTATTTTTTGAAATTCCGACTGGGCGTGGCACCTCCCATAAAAATTGAGCAGTGTTTTTCACATACCTCAATACCTATTATAGCTGAAGTCTCCAAATTTGGTATAGGTAAGTTATTTACTGATGTGCATAATTGAGTTGTTTATAGGCGGAAACAAATAAATGGGCGTGGAACCTCCCATACAACAAAAATTGTTTTTTGTATATATCTCAATACCTGTAATAGCTTAAGTCTCCAAACTTCGTACGGATGTTTATAGTGCTAATATGCAGAATTGAGCTTTGTATGGGCTGGAAAAAATAAATGGGCGTGGCACCTCCTATGCAACGAAAATAGTTTTTTGTATATATCTCAATAACTGTAATAGTTAAAGTCTCCAAACTTCGTACGGCTGTTTATAGTGCTAATATGCATAATTAGGCTTTGTATGGGCTGGAAGAAATAAATGGGCGTGGCACCTCCCATACAACGAAAATAGTTTTTTGTATATATCTCAATAACTGTAATAGTTGAAGTCTCCAAACTTAGTACGGATGTTTATAGTGTTAATGTGCATAATTAGGCTTTGTATGGGCTGGAAGAAATAAATGGGCGTGGCACCTCCCATACAACGAAAATAGTTTTTTGTATATATCTCAATAACTGTAATAGTTGAAGTCTCTAAACTTCGTACGGGTGTTTATAATGATAATATGCATAACTAAGCTTTGTATTTGCGGGAAAAAATAAATGGGCGTGGCACCTCCCATACAACGAAAATAGTTTTTTGTATATGTCTCAATAACTGTAATAGCTGAAGTCTCTAAACTTCGTACGAATGTTTATAGTGCTAATATGCATAATTAGGCTTTGTATGGGCTGGAAGAAATAAATGGGCGTGGCACCTCCCATACAACGAAAATAGTTTTTTGTATATATCTCAATAAGTGTAATAGTTGAAGTCTCCAAACTTCGTACGGATGTTTATAGTGCTAATATGAATACTTAAGCTTTGTATGGGCTGGAAGAAATAAATGGGCGTGGCACCTTCCATACAACGAAAATAGTTTTTTGTATATATCTCAATAACTGTAATATCTAAAGTCTCCAAACTTCGTACGGATGCTTGAAGTGCCAATATGCATAATTGAGCTCTGTATGGGTGGAAAGAAATAAATGGGCGTAGCACCTCCCATACAACGAAAATAGTTTTTTGTATATATCTAAATAACTGCAATAGCTGAAGTTTTCAAACTTCGTACGAATGTTTATAGTGCTTATATGCATAATTGTTCTCTGTATGGGCGGAAAAAAAATAAATGGGCGTGGCACCTTCCATACAACGAAAATAGTTTTTTGTATATATCTCAATAACTGTAATAGCTAAAGTCTCCAAACTTCGTACGGATGCTTACAGTGCCAATATGCATAATTGAGCTCTGTATGGGTGGAAAGAAATAAATGGGCGTAGCATCTCCCATACAACGAAAATAGTTTTTTGTATATATCTCAATAACTGTAGTAGTTGAAGTTTTCAAACTTCGTACGGATGTTTATAGTGATAATATGCATAATTAGGCTTTGTATGGGCTGGAAGAAATAAATGGGCGTCGCACCTCCCACACAACGAAAATAGTTTTTTGTATATATCCCAATAACTGTAATAGCTAAAGTCTCCAAACTTCGTACGGATGCTTACAGTGCCAATATGCATAATTGAGCTCTGTATGGGTGGAAAGAAATAAATGGGCGTAGCACCTCCCATACAACGAAAATAGTTTTTTGTATATATCTAAATAACTGTAATAGCTGAAGTTTTCAAACTTCGTACGAATGTTTATAGTGCTTATGTGCATAATTGTTCTCTGTATGGGCGGAAAAAAAATAAATGGGCGGCGCATCTCCCATATAACAAAAATAGCTTTTTTATATATCTCAATAACTGTAACAGTTAAACTCTTAAAACTTTGTAAAGATGTTTATAATGCTAATATGCATAATTCAGCTGTGTATGGGTTAAAATCTCCAAATTTTGTGTAGGTTTTAACGATGATGGTGCTTAATATTAGGCTGAGTTTGGCGTTAATTTAAGTTAATAATAGGCGTGGCACCTCCTTTACAAGAAAATATCTTTTACATTTATATGTCAATAAATGTAACAGCTAAAATCTCCAAATTTAATATGGGTATTTATTATGTTAATATGCATAACTAAGACGAGTATAGGCAGGAAGTGAATTATGGGTTTGGAACCTCTAATAGCATGGAAATATTTATATGTGTATCTCAATAACTGTAACAGCTAAGGTCTCCAAACTTTTTAGTGTGGCACCTCCCATACTATTGGAATATTTTTTACATGTACTTCAATAATTCTTATACCTAGAGTCTCAAAATTGTCTATGTATGTTTATGTTTGCTAATATACATAATTGACGTGAATATAGGAAAAAAGGGAATAATGGGTATGGCACCTTCCATACAACAAAATTGCTTTCTTATATAAGCCTCAATAACTGTAAAAAAACTTCAAAAACGTGTTCATATTTTTCTTAAACCAGTTGAACGCAATTTAATTTATTAGTTTAAAAGTAACAGAAATAAACTTAAAATTGCCACTAAATGTTTATCCCTTTTTACCCCTTAGGATCAAAATTATCAAAATTTTATATTCATACTTTTCGAGACCTGTCGAACGCAATATCAAAATATAATATGAGCCCCTTTTTATCTTTTTGGGTTCCGAAGGTACAAAAGTGGATATAAGCCGTTTCAAAATATGGTTTTTTATCCTGTCTCGCCTCTGGTGGTCTAATATTTCAAAAAAAGTACTAAAAAGGCATTCATAACTTTGAAAGCTGTCGAGCGTAAATTAAATTATAATTCTTTCTTTTTTTAGTTCAGAAGCTACAAAATTAAATAATACATAGTTCAAGCCTTGCCCTAAGCATTAAGGCTATGCAATGACTAATCTGTCTGTCAGATGGCAAGTCATTACCGCAATTTTTTTCTATACATTGTTTTGTAATCACAACAAACATTTAAAAAAATAAAAAAAATATTTACAAGTGGCGGATAGGGCTACAAAATAATGAAGCCATTATAAACTGAACTATTTGTGAAGTTTTTCTTGGTAATAGCTTCCCATCATAAAAGATGCGATAGGCTACAGCTTTTCTATTCACGCTTTATCAGCATTTAAAATTCGTTTGCTGATTATATATATTGTTAGGCAATACGTGTTCGGAGATACTCGATGCTGGATATATTCAATAAAATGGCAAAAACGAGGCTTGCCGCATGCACACATTATTATTTGGTTAGTCGAGAAGTGCCGAGATCCCTGATCCTGAAACAGATCGAGAACTACATGATGTTGTAATTACATATATGATTCATGAACCGTGTGGCACCATCAACCCCCAATCTCCGTGCATGGTCGACGGCAAGTGTTCCAAACATTATCCACGAAAATCGACGGCGGAAACTATCACTGGCAATGACGGTTATCCACTGTATCGGCGTTGATCGCCCAATGACAATGGTCAAACTATTACAAAGAAAGTAAAAGGAAACGATTTTGTGATTGACAACAGTTGGACTGTGCCATATTCGCCACTTCTTTCCAAATCACTTAAGACAGTTTGCAATGTTGAATATTCTAATTCAGTGAAGTCGATCAAGTACATCTGCAAATGTGTCACGAAAGGCAGCGATTTGGTTGTTTTTAGCATCCAAACCTCCAATGGCAACGATGAAATTACGCGTTATCAAGTTGGGCAATATGTGAACTGCAATGAGGCGGTTTGGCGTATATTCTCATTCCCTATTCACGAACGTCATCCCACTGTTGCACATTTAGCAGTGCATTTGTGGAATGGCCAACGAGTATATTTCACTGCGGCAAATATTGTTCAACGAGCTGAAATATCTCTAGCGACAACATTGACAAGTTTCTTTGCTGTTTGGCAAAGCTATCCGTTTGCACAAACTTTACTTTACTGGGAGATGCCACGGTATTACACTTGGAACGCTTCTTCAAAAAAATTTTTACGTCGAAAGAAAGGCACTATGGTTCCTGGGCATCCGGATGTGCGTTCAAGTGATGCTCTTGGTCGCATTTATACAGTTAATCCGAAGAGTGATTAATGCCTTTATTTGCGGTTGTTGCTGGTGAATGTTCGTGATCCAACATCATTTGCAGCATTTTGTATTGTTAATGGTATTGTTTGCCCAACATTTCGTGCTGCATGTCAAGAACTCAATTTGCTTGAAAACGATACTTGTTGGGATACGATAATTGCTGAGGCATTTATTTCTGCATATCCAAGCCAGATACGAACATTATTTGCTGTTATCATTTCGACGTGTATCCCGTCAAAAAACTCCGCCATGTCCAAAGTTTTAGTAGCGTGTAAAATCAATGCACAATGGCACACAAACGCGCAATAAAAGCTCATGAAAGAACACTAAAAAATCTGCGCAGTGACTCAAGATGTTTTGGAGGTGCAATAATTTTATTGTCTGGTGATTTTCGCCGAACACTGCCAGTCATTCCAAGATCGACGGCTGCGGATCGAATAAGTGCTTGCGTTGCATTCTCAAGTCTGTGGCGTTTTGCAAAGATACTGCAGTTGACAGAAAAATTTTTTTAGTTTTGTATCGTCAAAAGAAGAGTTCATCCAGAAAGTATTCCCCAACATAATTGCTAATGGGAAAAATTATGACTGGTTGAGTGAACGGGCAATTTTAGCAGCTAAAATTATGTATTGATGATTTAAACTATATAGTTCAGAATCAAATCGTTGGTACTCTGCATTCTTTTAAATCTATAGTTTTCGTGCTTCGAAATTTAAACTAACCAAAATTTTGCAATGGAACGAGTTTGGTTATAACAAAACTGATAGTCCATGTTATTCACGCAATTATACTTAGAGGAGAATTCAAAGGTGAAAAGTTTCCATACCGAGAATTCCGATTATACCAACCGATATGCCTTTTGAGTTTAAGCGAATTCAATTTTCTATTCGTATTCCATTCGCAATGACGATTAACAAATGTCAAGGACAATCCTTAAGTATTTGTGGTCTTAATTTAGAAAACGCATGTTTTTCTCATAGCCAAATATACGTTGCATGTTCACGTGTGGGCAAACCATCTGCTTTATTTGTACTTGCGCCTGATAACAAAACGAAAAATGTCGTATATCACAAGGTACTGCACTGAAGGGAATTAACCTAAACATAACATGCCCAAAAATACATAGCTTCCTTAACAGCTTTTACCTGAAACGCCTTATTTTTGTAATCTTTTTGAATTTTTGTTTTTTTTTTATAAATATATTTCAATGAACTATTTGACTAAATAAACTTTGTACTTTTTTAAAAAAAATCCATATATTCAATAATTGTTAGGTGGTACGAAGTTCACCGGGTCAGCTAGTTTTATATAAAAAAATATTTTCCAAAAAATTTTTTTAAGAAAGTTTTATTCGATTTTTCATTAGATTTCTGTCGGAATTCTGTTATTCATTGTAATTCATTGCCGACAAATTTTCCGCGACCTGCTGGACAGATTTTGTGACATTACTTCATATATTTCGCGGTAAGAAAACGGACAGAGCTTGTTTAGAAGTTTGCCAGTTTGCCCGACATTTTTGTTGGTAATTTTACAGATTTCAGCAAAATTGGTTGCCCGGGTATTTGATGGGGCTGCAAGCGGATGACTATTCTTTCATAAGGCGGCTCGTTTTTTTTTATGTAACTAATACTCAGCTAGCTTGTTGGATTAAGTAGGTAGCGGTAAAATAGCGTAGAATATAAAGGTTCTTAACTAGTTTTCTAAGTCTAGTCGATGAATGGAACCTTATGTGTAATAAGAGGCCCTACAGAGAAAGAAAAAACACTTTCTAAAATCAATAATTTATATTTACATACTAAGTCAAATCGATCAAATCAGAATCACATCCTTATGTCCATTATTATATCTATCTGATAGGCCAAGGTAAGGATGTTTTAGTACAGATAAATACATTTTCAGTATGATTTAAGCTAACGTGCCCGGGAAGTTAAAGGAAAGCTCATCTTTATAAAAAAAAGTTAAAAAACATTAAACTTTCAATAAAAACAGAAGTATTGGTTAAACATAATATATTTTTTAAATGAAACAATTCCTAAAGGATCCATATTTTAGGTGTCAAAGTATTTGTAACAAACCTAAAGATTTTTTAGGAAAATTAGGTCTCTGATAGCCCACTGTTCTACAAAATTCCATAATGATTCCCTTTGTTGTGGTGGTATTAGTTAAAATGTATTAAAAATTATCACAAAATTATTTTTCTAAATATTTAGACAAAACTTCACAATATATATAAAAACCAATAATAAAATTAATACAAAAAAAATATAAGTTTTGTAAAAAAACAAAAAAACTATTTAACAGTACAGGAGATACAAACCTAAACAATAATTATTTAAATTCAAGTATTATTTATAAACCAAAAAAACCACTATCATCAAATACAATGTATGTGTATTACACAAAAAAAAAACACAATAAATAAATAAATTGTAAATATATATATATATTTTTTTGAGTTTACTATATATAAGTGCTTGTAATTGTTTATAAATTGTATGGATGTGCTTATGTGTATCTGGGCATTATGTCGGTATATCAATAGTAATTATAATAAAATGCCTAAAATAAAATTTGAATTAATAAATTTGTATAAAAAAAATGCAAATAATAAGAGATGACATGTGCATACAAAAATATTATTGCATGCAGACAAGAGAATAAATATAGCACATTCTTATTGTGTTAGAAGGGACTTTAAAGAATTTCAGCTTTTACTATAAATATTCTCTTATTATGCCTTTTACGGTTCTTACAAAAAAAATTGTATAAAACTGCAGTTAAAATTCATGTCAAAAAAATGGCAAAAATTCATATATCAACAGATAATATGTAAATACGATTAGTTTAAATAATAATTAATTTGGAGGCGACACAAGTAGCAAAAAAAGATGTTGGAACAAGTGAGAAAATTATAGACCTTTAATTTTGGGTGAAACATTTTTGGAGGATGAGCCAGCTTTAGCCCAAAATGCTTATTCCTGCAGGACACTTGCATGGGGATTATATCACAAATTGGACCGATCGTATTTTTTCCTAGTATACTGATTGAAGACAAAGATAAGCACACGTGCAAAAGTTTTAAAAAAAAGGATAATATTCGAGTTAGTTATGGCGAAAAATGCTTATTGCGAAAGGGCATTTGGATGGGACAACCTCAAAATATAGACCGATTATCACCAAAAACAATAGGATTCGTGCCAATGAAAAAAATTATTTGTGCCAAATTTTATTTAAATATTTTCAAATTGCGATCATAAACGCCCAGCCAGACGGACGAACAGATGGTTATGCTTAAATCGACTCAAAAATTGATTTTGGGTCGGTCGGTATACTTGAAGGTGGGCCTTGCACTATTGGGCATTACAGCATCTGCATAAACGAATAATACCCCTACAAGTAGGTATGGATGGTGGTAGCTGTTATCAGCGGTTTACTAAAGCAGAATTGTAGCCTGGTTTAAGTGGTATAATTAGACCAGGTAGCCTTAGGAGTCACAAATCGGGTGTCGTTTAATTTTAGATTTCAAACTTTGTTCTTAAATGAAATAAACAGAATATTTTATTTGGGTTAGTACTAAATAATGGCTGAAAGTTCACCAAAATTACTGTTTGGTGTTGTTGCTAATAATAAATTTATCAAATACGATTTTTTTTTATCAGATGTTACTTGTCTCCAAGAACCCGCCACCCTCGATTGAAATATCAAAAACCATTGCATTGCCCCAGGGTAACTGTTTGGTGTGCTTTATACACGCTTTAGATAATTGGAACATTTTTTTTTTCTTGAAAATTCTCGAGGCCAGGCGACAAATGTCAAAAAATCGAAAATAATCGACAAATGACTACGGAATTCTTTTTGACAAACTTGCGAGCCCATCCATCGGACTCTTCACACATATGGTTTCATCAGAGTGGGGCAACTGCACACAGGACCAGAGCTTCGAAAAATTTGTTTCGGGAAAATTTTATCCAAAAACTGATCAGTATATTTTAGGATATCTTTCGAGGTCGCCGCATCTAGCTCCAAAGGAATTTTTTATAGGGCTACTTTCAAGAAAGGGTTTATAATGACAATACCCAATCTCTTGTGGCTTTATAAGAAAATATTGGTCGAGAAATCAGCTTTATAGAACCAATTTTACTGCAGCGTGGGGCGCAGAAAACAAAGCTCCGATTTGAAGTGTGTTTAACGCCACAGAAAAATCTGAACGACATACTCTTTAAATAACAAAATCCACATTTCCATTCTATCGTTCATTGCTCTAAATAAAATGTTGTGTCAGTTATTACGTTTTTTAATTTAAGTTTGAAAATATAAATCTGCCAAGAGACAACCTGTTTAAACACTCAGTTGCACTTTACCACTTTTATACACAGGTCTATTGAAAATTCCTTCAGAAAATTAATATAAAAACCCGTTAAGAAAAATAAGAAAGTGTGTGTAGAAAAGGCAAGAAATGCTGTAACCAAAAAAAGGAGAAAAAACAATGCATAGAAGCCCTTTTTCTGATGTTTGTAGCAACAACACTGATTTAATCCAAATCAACTTCTAAATCTATTGGCCAACATGTGTTTGACTGTTTGGTCATTTAAACATTTAGTTAAAATACAGATCATACTTTGTAAAAACATGAAAGTTGGGCGAATGTCATTTGATTGGCATTTGGTCAAATCTTTAAAAATTAAAAATGAGTGTTTGAACTTACCTAACGCCTTATTAAATGCCCTTTCAAACTAAGCTTTAATGATTATAAATTCTTTAAAATAAATATTTTTATAATATTTTTTATTTAAAATATCAAGTCATTTTTCTATAATTGCAACAAGCACATTAAATAATTTTAATTAAACAATATATTTCCAAAAAAATGTATTTACCTTTACATTTAATTTTATATGCACGATTTGAGGACTTATAAATGACAGCTGTCATATATTTGAAATGAATTAATGCACCCTCACACGCCTTTGAAAACATGCGAATTAAGCAAAAAGAAAAAAAATAACAATAATTATGATTAATAAAATTGCAAAGGGCAAACATACATTCCCTCCCTTTGTGTAAACATGTGTTTTTATATTTTAAATTCATGTCATAAATTCATAGCATGTCATATCAATTTTAAAATTATTTGTCAAACTGCATTTGGGTGACATTAAAATATATGTATGACAATTGCAATGAGCAACAATAATATGCCATCAACATCAACAACGACAGGGAAGTGAGTCGCTCAGGTTTGCGTATGTACATACATACATATTTGTGTATGTATTGAAAACTATATTTTAGTTTAAAGTATAGAAAAAACTTAAGGACCTGTGCTTTAACATAATTAATTTATGATTAAATATTTTACATTAATTGTGGCAAAAGTATTCTTTTAAGAATAAAGCCAAATAAATTTTCAGTTTTTTTGGGAATACTAGAGAACACTGCTAAGTTAACCTTACACCAATCGTTATTAAAACTATTGAAAAAACCTTTCTTGTTGAACGCTCATTAAATGATAACAAAGAAATGTTGCATTAATGTCACTTTGTCTCATCTTATTTGAAAATATCAGACCGACATATATACTGAATTACACATGATATATTAAAGAGGGCTGCACAAATATACTTGAACATGATGTATACTTGAGGTATTTGAATGGATGAACTCCTACTCGCAGTGCCTCCAAATAAAAATTACTTTTTTCTGTGAACTATATGTTCGCCGTTACATGATAGAGTTTTTTATTTGAGATTACCTGTCCAGTTTCCTTTTTGACAAAAAAATTCAAGTTGAAGATGGAAGTATGTATCAATTACGGCTATATTTGTTCTCGCAAAAGTAGTTGATCTGGAATGAACACAATTTACATTTGGTGGTTGGCTTAGTTCTGCTGAGTTTTTGTTTACTCTTGATATGTATGGCACCAGAATTTGTTGTAGTTGTAATTTACGTTGGCCTTCCAAAGTTGCTTTTGTACCGAGTTCATAAATGTTGGTATTTGAAAAACTACACACAAAAAATTATCTAAGAAAACTTTACTTAAATCAAGCCATAGCAGTGTCAAAAGTACGGTGAGTACGGTTTTTCTTAACTTAAATCAAGTACGAAATTTCTTACTCCAAGTAAAATTTTCCAAGTACACAGAAAAAACTGAGTTGTAGAATCAGTAACAAATTTCAGAGAATCAGTAAATATTTTGTCTGGCTGAGGACCTACAACGAAAGTTGTAAATTTAGACAAACAATTTTGCAAGAATTTAAGCTTCCGTTAAAAAATTTTGCTGAGCTGGTAAATATTTTATTTGTCTAGGCGAAAATTTTGTTTGATTTAAAAATCAAATAAAAATATTATTAGAGACTATTAAATAAATTGACTAAAAAAATAAATTATTTTGAACAAGAATTTGTTTGAAAAATTTTTTTTGTAGTTTTTTGTGTGTACGTGTTTTTTACTTTTAGCCACAATTAAGCCAAAAATGGATTGATTTAAGCTCGAAACCGTACTTGATGTAAGCCAAAAAAAGATTGATTTAAGCCGTAAACTTGATTAATTTGAAAGTGAAATGTCATTTTTTTGACTTATGGAGCTTTATTAAAAAAGAAGAATTTTATATTTTATTTTTATTTTATAAATAATTTATAATTTAAAAATTAAATTTTTTGTACTTACCGAAGCTGAGATTCGAACCAGGGATTTCTGCACTGCAGTACAAGCGCGATACCTTTAGGCCACCGAGACACTTTGTTTTCAAATGTAAAATGATATATTAAGACAACAAACTTTTTTCTGCTTGATTTGTTGAGGTAATCCGAATAGTCTTGATATGAGAAAATTTAAGTAAGGATCGTACTTAAAAATTTCAAGAAAGATTTTGGATAATTTCAAGAATAAAATTCTGGATTTTAGAAAGCGAGTTTTCTTACTGTGTATTTGAAAACATATCTGCTGCAGACCTCGAGTGGATATGTACAATTAAAGTATTTGTTTTTTTTACACATAAATATGATTAAAAATGATTACAAAATATGCATAGAAGGGTGCATATTTTCACTTACCTTGAACTGGGGGTTGAAATGGAGTTGCATAAAATACAAACTCTAGTATTTATCTACAAAAATACAAATTATCATAACAAATCGTACATAAAACCGTTAGTACTGCACTTTAAACATTACGCAGCATAATAAATGTAATTGTTAATGACCTCATAAATGCAAAGCATAAAACAAATATTCTCTAAATATGTTATCACAGTGAAATAATTATTCGATTAATAGGGATTTCGAATAAATACTTCAAATGGAAAATAGTAAAAATTATGTTCTAGTATTGTATAACTGGACTTTTCATGGTGTAGGAGCAATATTAATGGCACAAACTGAAGTCAGTATATAATTTAGACTACACGATTATTGCTTTGTGCTATAGGCTTAACTACCTGCGAATGCCAGCTAAGAGGATACGGTAATATTGTAAATAAGGCAGGAATATGGGTAGCTTTAGTAATAGCTTAACCACCATTAAGCTTTAAGAACTTAATTTTCTACAACACAAAATCTAAAACTGCGAGCTTTCGTGGCCGCTATTACGGCCATTCAAGCAGAGTGGCACCTGCTGGAGATCTAAAGATTGACAGAAGCGGAACAATTCACGGGTCAGATATTTAAGAATCAGCAGACTTTACAAACTTTCTGATGTGGTTAAAATTAGGCTAGTACGTTTTAATTCCTTCAGGGTTTGCAAGTTAGGACCAGGCCGTGGTTACTATCAAAATTTCCTTATCAAAGCTTTTTCCCCTCTCTCTGTTGTATTAAGGACCGGAGTAATTGGCCCAAGTGTAATGCACTTCATTCTTCCCATGCTTCCACAACTTAATCTAGTAAATGGCAATAACTGATTAAATACATATTTTACATTATTTTTTTGGTAGGTTGTGAAAAAAATTTCCTTTTTTTCCCTGGACTTGAGCTTAATTTAATATACCTTAGCCAAAGTGAACTTCCTTAAGCTTAAATACAATTCTAGAATTTAAAAAATAAAATTACATATTTTAAAAAACTTTGTTTAAAACCCAATTTAAAAGAATACGGGATTGCTTAAAATGAGCCGAATACTTTTGTATTCGCATTACATTACATTCACCACTTTTAAAATACATTACAATAACACTTAGCTGTTGCTTTGTTGAAAGTTGGTTTAAGGTAATTTTATATGCTGCTGGTTGTTGTTGCCTATTATTTTTGTTTATTTGATATGTTATTTTATTGTTATATATTCCAGACAATTATGTAAATTAGGTAATACTTTGTAATTACTTTAACTGTTGTGTTATTTTGCGATATGCGTGTCAAAGTACTCAACAGTGTAAGTTCTCTTTGAATTGTTATGGGTGTTCATGACATGAGGTGTAATGACGAAATTAAAAAGATGTTGTACCCACAAATTTTTTCCTTTTTAATATTTTAATGTAGAGGTTAATTTATATCAGATTCATGAAAAATTAATAACCGACCATTAAAAAACTTTTATTAGATGCCTTCTTTTGTTAGGAAAATATTCGAGGTAGGTATTAGCAAAAGGTGTTAATTGAATTCAAAATGATTACCGGTTTACCTGTTATATGAGTAAAGGTTAGTAAACGAAGATTCTTGAAAATTTTATTAAAGATAATTTCCTTTAACAACTATTAATTAACTGTTTGCTATGTTAAACGTTAAGTTAAGAGATATGCCAACAACGTATCTGTGTCAAACATTTTACAAAAGCGACCTGTGGGTGGTATAATCAAAAAATTAGCTGGGCAGACGTCTGTTATATATTCAATTAGGGAATGTGTCTGATTTGATCAAAAGAATTAAAGATATATGTTTGTATGTTTATGATTTATGTTAAACAAATTTTAAACAAATGGAAATGCAATATATACACAGAAAGAAAACTCGTTTTCTAAAATCAAGAATTTTATTCTTGAATTTATCCAAAATATTTCTTGAAATTTTTAAGTACGATCCTTACTTACATTTTCTTATATCAAGCCTTTTCGGATTGCTTCAACAAATTAAACACATTTAAAAAATTAAATTACATATGAAAGCAAAGTGTCTCGGTGACCTAGAGCTAACGCGCTTGTGCTGCAGTGCAGAAATCCCTGGTTCGAATCTCAGCTTCGGTAAGTACAAAAAATGAAATTTTTTAATTATAAATTTTAAGTATTTATAAAATAAAAATAAAATATAAAATTCTTCTTCGTTAATAAAGCTCCATAAGTCATAAAAATGACATTTCATTTTCGAAATAATCCCGTTTACGGCTCAAATCAATCTTTTTCACGCTTACATCAAGTACGGTTCCGAACTTAAATCAATCCTTTTTTGGCTTAACTGTGGCTAAAAGTAAGAAATTCGTACTTGAAAAATTTTACTTGGAGTAAGAAATTTCGTACTTGATTTAAGAAAAAACCGTACTCACAGTACTTTTGACACCGCTATGGCCTGATTTAAGTAAAGTTTTCTTAGATAATTTTTTGTGTGTGTATATATATAAATGTACAACCTATTTGGCGTTCCTAAAAACTAATTTTGTATCTGCAAATTTTTGATAGTCGTCTGTTTCATTTATAATTTGTCAAAATAAAGTTTGCCATAAAAAATTTACATAAAATACAGCAATTATTTTCGTCACCTTATCTTAAAAAAGTATAACAGCTAGTGCATACTCTTAATATTTTCCTTTATGTTTCTTATGTGTCTAATATTCATTTAATATGCACACTGTGGACAAGCTAATAACAAAAAAATATTAATTATTTATTAATATAATTTTAATAATTTTACTGTACCGAAGAATTTGAATAAAATGCAACTTCACTTGTGTATGGCACAAAATTCAAGTAATAAAGTTTACACAACGATTAGAATTGTTTCAATCAAAATGAACTACAAAATATTTTTCAAAAAAGAAAATGAGCCATTAACAATTAATAAATTCTTGAACATCAAATAGGACTTAAAGATGATTTTTTCTCAAACAATGGTCATAAAATTAAGTGCTAAACTTTCAATAAAAGTATAACACTGTAAGGGGACATATAACGTAATAAAAGGGAAACTCTATTGTGACGGGTGTGACAATTTTGCCCACATTGTTGCTTTTAACTCAAATAATTCCAAATTTTGGTTTAAAAAAAGGCTCATATTTCCAGGGATTAGATTTAAGGGATTAAGAGTAAGTAGACACTGCATGAATATAATTTCTGCTCACACTAATGATTTGAAGACTGTGACGGGTGTGCCTTACAAATTTAAATTAAAAAAAGATTTTACTCTAAGATCAAATTGTGTAAAACATTTTTGAGAACGGGTGTTTCAAATCGTATTTCTTTCATTAATTCTACAAAAACTATTTTTTTAAGGAAACCCCATTTTATGAAATGTGACGGGTGTGACATTTTCATCAAAACGTTAAACAAAGAAGAGGTGATTATTCCGCATATGATCATTTTAAACTCTTGCGAAAAAATAAAGATAAAATATAAACCAATTTATTTATATTTCGATCGTTTTCGTTTTCTTGCAGACCTAAGTTCATCGATTTTTTTAAAGAATAAAGGGATTTTTCCCCAATTTGGACTGTTTTACGCGGAATTGACGCAGTGCAATTAAAAATGTGTTTTTAATAAAATTACAAAAAAAATCAAATACAGTTACGCACATTTACATATTAACACAGTTACGCACACATACACCCTCATACTGTTATAGTTGTTGAAACAGCAACATTGTTAAGAGACGAAGGCATTCCTAAGCAAGATGCAAAAGGGTGTAGAAAATATAATTTAAGGCCTGGGTGTCCTTAAGGTTACTTGTATTTATGTATTTGTCAACTTCTGCAAGTGTCAGTCATTGTCTCGTATTGGAGTTTTTCCATCTGCTTGTCACTGGCATGTCTATGTAACATTGTTTTAGTAACTGACAGGAAGAAAATTAGTTTGATTTAGTTAAGGTTTTAATATTTATAATAAGTTCTTATAATTTTAAAAACTTGAAGCAACAAAAGACTAAAAATGTTTTATGGATGATTATAAAATTTTCTAAGATTAATAAGGTACAATTTAGATTTTTAGTATACAGAAACGGGTGATTATCGGTCCATTTCTTTATAGAGCCTCTATACAAATGCCCTCTCGAAATAACTAACGACTATAAGTTTCTTACTGGCTTTTGTAGTTGAAAACATTTTATAATCAAATTGAGTAAAGCAGCAAAAACCTGTTTTTGAATAAATTTTATTCAAATGCAGACAAATTTGCATTTTCGTGAGAGATTTCATCCGCGAACTGGTTAATGTTATGTTAAGCGAGTATAGGTAAATCTAAAATTTTGACAAAAGATCCTTCGTAGGCATTACCTTTGTTTAAGTAGATTTTTTAAAACGCCCAACTGAAGTGCATTTGTAAAGCCTATCCTTCAACACTATATGTGGTTGACGCAGTGTGCTATGCTTTCCCAGAATGTTATGTTTAAGATGAAACTTTCTAAGCTAAGTTATAAAGTTAAATAAAATTTTCTAACAATTTTAATAGAAACGGACCATTGGTCCAAGGGTTACCTTCTAATCCTCAATTTGATATTCAACTTTACCTGTAAGCTTTTATTACAGATAGTGGTAAGTCATATAATGGCAATTCCATTGTGACGGGTGTGACCATTTGACGCACATTTTTGCTTATAATTCAGACAGTTCAAAATTTTATTTAAAAAAGGCTATGATACCCCTGGATGGTGTGTTGTTTTTAGCGTTTGATAGAAGATAAACACTGAAAAAACATGGTTTTTGCTTGCAATGACCAGCTAAAGACTGTAACGGGCATGGCATTAAAAATTTGCACTTTAGACGGTTTTGACCTAAGATCGTGTTGTGTAAAATATTGTTGAAAGCGGGCATAACTTTTTGAATTTTTACGGTAGTTTAAAGTGTTTTTAATTAAACATTGACACATTGTCTAATTTGTTCGTCCTCTCTTCATCTTATTTTCTTTTGTTCCCTTTTTCGTCAAACAACGTTAAAAAATTAATGAACAACAAAATGGAATTAAAAAAAAGTAAGAACGCTATATTCGGCTATGCCGAATCTTATTTACCCTTCACAACGTGTAGGGAGTTTTACCCTTATTTTTTCAAATTTTACATGGCAACCCTAAAAATGGGCTAAGAATGTTTATGGAAAATGTTTGCAAAAAAAAATTAGTTGGCCTACACACGGGCACGGGAAGGGACTTACTACAATTTTATAAACTTAGGCGATGCAGATAGGGGGTAAGTATGTTTTAGGAATATATTTTGAAGGGGAAACTAATGGGGGTTGCTTGTACACTTTATTTCTCTATGGCCTACGCTGGGGGAGTTATGGGCGTTTTTACATAATTTTTGCAAATTTTGTATGACAACCCCATTACTTGATGGAGTTAGATGGTAAGTATGTTCGAGGAATATGTTTGGAAAGGAAAACTAAACGGGGTCTTTAATACATTTTATTCCTCTTAGGGCGACTCCGGGGAAGTTATAGAGGTTTAGCCCAAATTTTTTAAAGATTGGTACAGCAACCCAGTTAAGGGCTGGGAATCCCCTATTGTATGTTGAACAAAGATGCTTAAAAAGAAAAATTAATTGGGGTCGGTCTTGCATTTGACCTCTGTAGAAGTACCCTACGGGGTAAATATTTTCACAAAAATATTTGAGTCGGTCGTACATTGCACCCCTGAAGGGGCAAATCCGGGGCAATTGTTTTTGTTCTTATGTACAAATTTTAGAGAAATAAACAGGCCTTGGTTTTTGGCTTATATCTCCGTAAGTTTTCGGGTGATTTTAATAGTAATTTTTTTGCAGATATTTCTAATAATTTAGAACCACCTACGGGTCTACAAGATATCCGGGATCTTACAAAAGTTGATTTTATTCACAACAGGGACATACAGACAGACAGATAGACAGAAGGACATTGCAAAATTGACTTTCCTATCTATAAGGACCAAGCAAATATATACTTTGTGAGGTCGCAGATGAATATTTATGAAGTTACTAACGAAATGAAAAGCCTACATCTACCTTTATTACTTTTAAGAAGGGTATAAAAGCATTATAATAACAACAGCGCTTAACAGACTGCAAACATACATACACACACTCATAGACATTAAAAAAAGGGCATGAAACAATAAACAACGCACTTGCTCATACCCTTTGCACTTATTGCTATTTCTTTTTCATCAAATATATTTTGTAAATTTTTCAAAAGTGAATATTAAGAAGATGCACAATAATTTCCTATTAACACTACAAACAGGGTTTTTAGTAAAATCGCCAACATAAGAATATCAACAACAACAATTATGGCAAAAATAAAAAAATATGTTTGTTTTTTGTAAGAGTCCATGAAGGTAAATTCGCCCTTAAATTTTATTGTTTATTTTAATAAATTTTTCTGTGTTTATTTGGTCACTTGAAATTTGAACAGTGGTTTGCAGAAAATTTTTATAAAAAGATTTTTTAAAAAACCAGGGCAAGCTAAAAATGGCATATGCCATTTATTAAATTTTTGCCATTTTTTCTATTATTTAGAAAAAAGATAAAAAGCTTATTGTGCCATAAAATGCATTTTTTTGACGGTCTGGCAGTAAATTGCTTTATAGAGTTATTTAGCTGATAAACTTTTGTTATTAATAATGTCAAAATTTATTATTACTGTTTGAGGTAACATCTACTGATGTCGAACAAATATATTTGATCTGTTTAGCTGTTCAATGTGCCAATAGAAGATAATGTGTTTGAAAACATTTAAAAACACATCATTTTACTGTTTAATTAAAATTTAAAAAAAAACTTTCACTTTATGCCGTTTTTCGAGCCATTTTCTACGTTTTTGTTGCACATTTTGCATTGATTTTTGAAAAAATTTCATACAATTTTTTAATTGTCCGGTTAATAACCAATATTTACGGAATGTTTTTTTTTTAAATTGATACATTTTCTCAGTATTTGAAATACACTATAAAAAATTTAACATATTTGTGGACTTTAAAATTTTTGAAATTTAGAAAAAAATTTTGAAACGTTGCTTTAGCGCGAATCCATTAATGATATATTATCAAATCCGGAACTGTCACATCAGCTAAAGCAAAAAACAGTGTTGCCAGTGTTAAACTCCTGATCTACGCGATTAAACAAACATTGTTCTCTTAACATCTATAAATTATAAAAAAAGTTTTTTGATTCACTGTCCAAGATTGTTGTTGGGAATTCGTTTTATATTTTTGGCATTTTCATTAATGTTTGACGAAATATAAAGAGACGCTGACAATTAAGAAGAGGAAGTGGTTTATTTTTAATTTTTGACATTTTTCTTTTGTACTTTTTATTAAAAAAAAACTTTTTTGTTGCCTTTTTTGTGTCAAGATATAAAAAATAACACAGACAGTTTAATAAATAAGAGTAATTAAAGTCGTTGTTGTTGTTATTATTTAATTACAATAAAAAAGAGGATAATCTGATGTAAGACATTGGACTAAAACCATTAAAATTAAAACGAAATTTGTCTTTGTTTTGTGGAAAAGGAAGAATGATGTTGATTTTACTGTTCAGTTTTATGGGTCGATTGGTTTAAAAGGCAAAATTTAATTTTTTAAAAATGAATTATTTGGTATTTTTAATTTAATTTTGTTTTATTATTTATTTTGCATTTTTGGCATAAAATTAAAATTTTTTCTTTCTGAATTCTTTAATTGAAAAGAAAATAAACATTTTCTAAGGAATTAAATATTTTATATTAAATGTTCCAAACCTTAATTTTGATATAAAATTTATTCTAGATTATTATGTTTATTTAACTATTTTTTGTTTGTTTTTGATTTTATATTCCTTTCTTTTCATTTTGCACTATTTTTGTCATGTTTTATTATTTTTTTTGCTTAAAACTATTGACGGGTTTGATAAACTTGATACATTTTTCTTTTCATAAAAAACTCATATCAAGAATTGACGAAACTTGGTAGCCAGTGTTAGTTAAGAAGATGAAAAAGTGGCAGAAAATATAAAAAAAGAAAAATCATTCAAAAACTTTTCTCCACATATGCTGCTGTCTATACGCTTGATGGTTGTATAGAGAAGGACTAACAGCCAAATAGAACAAAACGAAAAACATATTGAAATCTGCGGCAACTATAAACAAAGTAAAGTCTAGGTCATATATCAAATTTTTTAAAAGGAAATTTTGTAGCAGGAGAAAGATTTATTTAAGGAAACTAAAGTGTACAATGATCTGTAGAGGAAGCTACATTATGGCATAGCAACAAGCTCATGTTTTTAACTGCTAGACAGGCGACAAAAGGCACTGTAAAGGCAGGCAATTCGGTGTTGAGATGTTAAAGCATCGCATATTTCTCGTTTCCACCATAAACCAAAATATTAATGTTAGCATCGAATTGAGGCGAAGATTGGTTTTGGCAAATATATTATTTTTTGGGCTTAACAGAGAATTTAAGAACCGAGCCAGTTTTTAAAGAACTGACACAACATTTTCCAAAATAATCATTTTACCCGTGATCGTATAGCATGGGCACTTGCCCAAGCTGATAAAGCGGTGCTGTTTTTGCCCTGATATGTATAAGCGGGGAAAAGAAACGTCAAACAAACCATGAGCTGTATAAGATATATCCCGAAGTAAACCGTAAGAGGACAGATAATATAGAAAGCGCACACAGATAAGGTCAAGGCTCAGGTGAAGGCGCCAATTGGACTAAGACTTGAAAATTTGTGTCTCAACGAACGAAAAAGAGCACGCACTAACCCGATTCAGAAGCATTCACTAAGCAGGCCAAGACCAACAGCAGGTTGTAGAGCCAACTAAAGAAGATAGATAAGTTGTGAAGGAAGTTTAATTTGATTTCCACACCAAGCATGTGAGAGTGGCTCAGAAGTTGTTACTTAAATTTGTTGCGATCAGTCAGAATATATTTTCGCCGCCAATGGTTTAATGGGGCAAACGTACTCGTGTTCCATGTCCATGCTAAAACAGCATGTAGAGCCTTTGGATCCCTAGTTCTATCGGACAATCCATATAATTCCCCTGGTTTTTGAGCAGTTTTGAACAGTTTATTCCGAAGCGTACAAGCGATGTATAGTGACACAGAATGTGTTTAACATTCTCCAACTACCTCTGTACACTAAAGAAACCAAAATTCGTTCTGGCCAGTCATGCCGCCCTTTTTGTGAAAGCTGCTTTTAAACGAGGATATGTTACCTTCCCCACAACGAATCTGTTATCTCTTCTCAGACAAGATTGTAAAAACTTTGGTTTACACTATGCTACTTTACTATAAGCTACTGCTCCTATAGAACTGATGTGGAGTCCGAATATCTGTTGCTCCCTCCATGAAAAAGGGAACCGATTGCTTCCCTAGTCCCTCATTCTTTCTATTTTCCTCAATTCCCCTTTCTTCTTAAGCCCAGGACACTCAATGCCATATGGACGAGTAAAAATTGTTATTACGTCTTGTGGTTTCTTAATTTTTGTTTTTAAAGTTGACAATAGTAAACTTATTCACCTGATTCTCTACTAAATCTGCAAGCAATGCTTCTGGGACAGATGAGCAGTGTAAAACTGCTGCTCTTCAAATAAACTTTCATAATTAATTTTTTTTATATTTAAGAAATTTTTACCAATCCTTTTACAACATGTTTTGTTAAAACAATTTTGGTTTTGCAAGGTTTTACCAAAATTTTGAAAATAATCCGCATATACACCTCTCCTATAGAGGATACATACAAAAACACTGTACTTCTTCCTCTTCTAATGTTTAACTTCTACTGGGCACTCTATTCCCGCCCATTGACTGCCATATTGTCGATTGATATGTCAATGTCAAGCTTTGAAGCTGTCTAAAATAAGAAAAATATGTATGATAAACTATAAAAGAAAAATATAAAGTTTTTTATTTCTTTACTGCTTCCTTTTTATTAAACTATTTGTTGTTGTTATTTCTTTCAAATAAATCTATAATATTAAATGTATGCATTTGTATGGAGTAAGTATGAATATGAATGCATTTTCTAAACATGCAGGACACATAAGATAGATTATGGTACGCCAAGTTTCAAGCATGAACTTTTTTAGTCACCACATCACATCGTGTATATGTAACAACTACATTCATACAAATAATCATATGATTTCTTTATAGAGATGATGCATAAACATAGAGAATATATAAAAATGTGTGAAAATTTGCAGAAAGTTATATATATGCATTCATTTCAAAAACTTACCACATCAAATTAGGCAATTTTTATATCTTATGAAAGAAGGAGAGAAAAGATTTTGTTCTTCTTAAGCTTTATGTTCCAGTTTTAAAGTGAGACATATAATGATTTAAAGAGAGGAAACACATCGCTTAGGTTCGTATTATTAGCTTTTTGGAATAAAAATGGCAATTAATAATTTAACTTTTCGACTTTTCTCAGAAATAAGTCATTACTTTGTATAATAGACAAATTTTATCTGCCGTGATTTGTTTTTATTTTGTTCCAATATATCCTAGTGTACAATATGATCCCACTAAACCAGGGATGGGGTTGCGTGTTTAATTCAGACTGAGTTTTGTCGCTACACACAAAAAACAACCAAATAATTTTTATTTAAATCAAGCCAAAATAGTTTCAAAAGTTCAGTGAGTACGGATTTTTTTAAACCAAATCCTTATTTTATAGCCAAGTATGAATAACCTAGTACGAGTTTCTTATTTTAAGCCACACATAAACCAAAAAGTGCTGATCTAGGCTCAAAAATGTACTTGACATAAGCTTAAAAAATTAATTTAAGTATAAAAGGGTTTAATCCAATAATGAAAACTCAGTTTTTTTTATAGAAGAAAATATTTGGTTTATTTTTACTTGCTGTAGTTGGGATTTGAGCCTGGGACTCCCCGCTCTGCAGAACCAGGACGCCACCTAGCACTTTTTTGTTTTTTTTGACGTTAAAATAAGCATATACAAAAACATGATTTAAGAAAATCTAAGTATGGATAATACTATAATTTAAGTAGAATTTCGAATAAATTCAAAAATAAAATTCTTGATTTTAGAATATTTTTATTTCTTGCTGTGTACCAGTTATAAAAAAACAACTGAAAGCATATATTGTTTATTTGAATAGTGCATTGATTTGTGCATGACAGAAGTCTCCAGTTGGGAGTCCTTCCCTTTCCCTCTCTAAATCAACCACACATCCCATGCCGGCTACATACCCCAACTTTATTTTGGTTGTTTGAACCAGCAGAAAGCACTGCGGGGGGTAAATGTTATATGTTGAGTTGTTGTTCAATATTTGCGTGCTCCGAAGTGCCACCTTAACTTCATTTTTACCCCATATATGGACCAATGCTGGAAAAAAATTAGTTTTCCAAAAGCTGCCTTTCTTCCCATTACGTCAGTATCTAGAAAACTTGTTACTAGTTCTACCAAGTGTTCAAGAATAATTGCTGTGATCCAATATATTCAACACAATATTCCTTGAGCGATTCTTAAAAATATTCAGATGCGCAACTAGTTTTGGTTGTAAAGATTTCGGCTGGTTAGTTTTGGATTATTATTTCTTTTGTCCTAAACAAGGTTGACAATGAATTTATATGTTCAGCAATAATGGTCACTGGCAGGACAATCAGACAAGGGTAATGGTCGAATGATTGGCTTTAAATTCGAGGAGGCAAGGTGTTTCTGGAAACATTAAGGCCTTAAAAACTTGCTCACATTTTATCGCTTTTGCGAAAACGCGTTCCTTCACTTGTCACCTCCTATGGTTTTGAATCTGGAACAAAAAAAATTGACGGGTAAGTATTGGCAATATTTTTCAGTCAGTGGTCTTTTTAAATCTGAAAATGGGTAAAGACAACCACTTGTTAGCAAACTCGGTTAATGATTAAACATCTACATTGCAAAAGGGAAACAATGGCCACTTACTAGATAAAGGGAACAACGAGAAGCATTTGCAAAAACAATGGGAAACCTTTGCTAAAGCAAATGCTAGCGATCATGGATATATCTACGATTAAGAGAGAGAGGTCGACAATAACAAGATTTTAGCCTAAAATTGATCAAGACTATAGTAAGGGCTGTGGATAGCTAGGACTTAATAAAATACTGACGTCGAAAATCAATGGGTGACCAATATTACCCAAAAAAAACCCAAGAACAAAGATTTCTACTCTAATATTCCTTCCTAATGAATGCCATTTTAATGGCCAGCTAGCTGCTGAATAAACTATAATTTCGTTGTGAATTTTTGTTTTTCTGTTTGTGTGTAAGGAAAAGGGCTAGAGAATTAAATTACCCTAAATGAACCCGAGAAAAGGAATAATTAAATTTATTCAGAGCATATGAAGAGCATACGCGTTTTCCATCTCCTTTTTTATTTTTCTAAGAATCTAATAGTTTGAAGCTTTTAAAAAACTTTGGTTGCTTTATTATAAAAGGAAATCCAAATTACATTAGCATACACTGAAGGAACCTTTCAAAACTGAAGATAGTTTCAAAAAGTTATTAAGGGCAACCAGAATTGAGGAAAGGTGAGTCTTACCGTCTTCTAATAAATGCAGTCTCTTTCACGCATGGCCGCCTAGACCACCAATGGTTTTGCCCTATCCTGCCAGATTGAAAATTCTGTGGTGAATAACTGTGCTAATAGTCAGCTTTCAAGCCACACATGCTTACCGTCCAAGCGTTAAGGAAACTGATAAGGCATGTGCCATGAGATATTCCCATTTACTGAGCTAAGAGTTACTGCGGTGCTGAGAGAAGTGAGATTATATGTGAGTTTGTGAAGTCAGGGGCTTATACACCACTGAAAACTGCAAAGGACGTTCTAGTCTCCATCGTAGTTGGGTCAGTGTCATAAAATAACTGTTGGGCATGGCATCTAGCAGCCTAAAAAGCCTCTGGTTTTGCCCTGTCCTCCCAGATTAAAAATTCTGTGGTGAATAACTTTTCCAATAGTCAGGTTGCAAGCCACACATACTCACCATTCAAGCGTAAAAAAACTGATAAGGCAAGTGCCATGAGATATTCCCGTTTAGTGAGGTAGGGGTTACTGCCGTGCTGAGAGAAGTGAGATTGTATGTGAGCTTGTGAACTCAGGGGCTTATGGACCACTGAAAAGGGAAAAGGACGATCGGGCCCCCTATAGTAGTAGTAGTATAGACTCTATTGCTAGGGTCAGTGTCCTAAAAGAACTGTTGGGCACATTTATGTCCTTCCAGAACTTTTTCGCTTTAAGACAAACTGTCTAGTGTATTATATGTTCAAAAACCTGGAACTCAGCTCATCCCACTTGGTTTTCTTGTAATACTAAAAACCCAAAGATTTTATTTTGGATCTTCGTGGCCAACAAATTCATTTAAAACTAACCCTTATTGTTCTTTCAAAGGCTTCTGTAAAATATTTAAGGGCAAAAATTCAAAAGAAAAGTTGGCAATCTATGAAACCCTTAGACCAAATGTCCTCAATTTAGAAATAGAAATTTTAAAGATTTTAATAATAATTGATATCGAAGAAGTGATTCCTTCAGAACCCTTCCTAGTGACTTATCCAATGCACAAATGCATCTTTGGTTTGATAGATGTGCTTTATGGATTTGAAAGCATTCGTCGTCTTAGTCTTAGTTGTTATTGTTATTTTACTTTCTTTGTATTGTCAGGGAAGAAGAAAAACTAACATTTTTAAAAAAATATGTAAGAAGTAAAAGAGAAAAAAGTTGCATCATAAGATAAAAAGTCCACTAAAATGCTGCAATGTAAAAGACATTGCATCAATATTATAACAAACGTCACCCATGGCGTCTGCAGACTTTTGTAAAAGTGTATGTAAGAATGTGTTTACCAGGGGTTTTGAGGTGTGTTAGAGATGAAAGAAAACAACAAACTAACAAATGAATAAATCGGATGAATAGATGGATGAATAAGATGTTTTAGAAAAACGACAAAAACAGTAAAACCAGCAACAAAGCTAAGTATGTGTTGTTGATGTAAAAGTTCAAATTTGTTCTTCTTTTATGAAATTTCTTTTGTTTAACATTTGACGAATGAGCTGTCATTGAGTTTAGTTCTTTTTAGCTTATATTTTATAAGGACGTGTTATTTTTTTCTATTCGAAAAATAATGCAAACATATGCAGTTTTCAGAATTTATTTAAAATATTTATAAGTTATTGTAAATGAGTTAGTAGTAGTTATAACTTGTTCATACAAAGCTTCACTTATTCAATAATTTATTTGAAAATGTTTCTTATACTAAATAACATCTCCTGTCAATTACAGGTTCCACTTATTCGTTTCTAATTGCCGAAAATCCATACAATCAATATATGATGTGTACAAAATGGTAAGTTTAATTTTCTTTTATATTTTCAATTATATCAATTAATTTTTTCCAACTTTAGTTTCAAAATCGTACAAATAAATAAATTTCGACCTTTTATTTGATTTATTAAAATATTTGTTTGATATTTATATTAAGTAATTGTGCAAATGAGCAGTTTTTGTTTTGCAGCACAATTAAAATCATTAGTTTTCCATAAAACTAAAACTGTCACGACCATTAAATGAGCGACAAGTTTTATTTTATAACTTTATATATTTGAGTGTCTGTTGTTTGGGTATGCAGTTGATATTTGCCTAAAAAATTATGGTGGCGTTAATATATCAATGTGTCTAACGTACCGAAAAGGTATTTTAGATTTTTATACATTTCAAATGTTATTACATTACCACAATTTATTTATTAAAATATATTTTTGCAAGAGGATACAGTGGGATGAAAGTAGGAAAAAAATAATTAGAAATTTAATACCCATGTGGAGGTCCGGGCAATCACGAAATGTCCGCCCTGGCTCAGGTAATACAGAGATCCAACGAACTTGGGCATCTGTTACGATAGCCAAGCGCCATGTAAGGTAGTTAGTATGTCGCCGGGTGGGTGAAAGATGTTTAGTACTTGCAATATGAACAGATTCAAATAATATAGATACGAAGTCCTCCGGAAGGTGATCGAAAATGAACGGGCTAATCAGCTGACGATTAAGGCTAGGGGACAGCGGTTGGTTGACCAGGTGAGCCCGAAATCCTTTGCTGCAACAAAGGCCAAGTTTAAAGAGTGGGCAGAAAACTACAACAGGATGCAATAAAACAATAAGACAGTTAAGAGAATGACGAAAATCCGCTAGTTGCCGGAACAATGGGGATTCTGAAATTCGGGATAAAATATGAAGAGGGTACTGACAGGCCGCCCAAGCTACGAGCACACCTCCATTGGATGAAAGTTGGTAAAATCCAAAATGCAGGGCAAATAGAGAGGATATCGACACGATGAATTCCGATGTTTTCTGCCTGACAATTTGCGAGATGTGTCTTATCACCGAACTTTTGTGAACTTCTCCCCCAAGATGGCATTTACTTGCAAGGAGTGCACAAAAAGCCTATAACTGGCTTAGGTGATGTCCTGTTTAACTAATACAATGTCTGCTGAAATATCTAGTAAACCAAGATTGTGGGGTATATTACCGGATAGTTCGGCAAGACGGTTTGACTGGACCTCCACCCAAAAACCAATTCTTTCTATTGCGTAGTTTCTTAAGATCAAAAAGAAAGTGTGTTTTCCATTAAAAGAATGCTAAACACCTTTGCTATATAAATATTTATTCCGCTGGTTGCCATGCATCTCTTTCGTAGCCTAAATAGTGTCACCAGGTTCACTGACATATACTACACAGTTCAGCAACACTTCTCATTTAACCTCAAAATAGTCGTAAATAAATCATGTATCCTCAGGCCCTGTAACCCTCTTCTCCTTTCTGGCATCAATAAAAATAGCTTAACCTTCCACCTGGGAAAAAATCGGCCACATACCAGTTTAGAATGCCTCTTTGCTGTTTTTTGATTCGTTATTCAAATCTTTTCCGCATTTTTGTGGCATCCGGTTTGGCTTGACTTTGGCTTCTATTTTGAATGCGGACCTCATAGATTTGTATAAGACAAAGGCCCCTTGTTTCTTATCGGGGACCATTAAGCAAGGACCGTTTACAAATAGGACCAGAATCCTCAAATTTTCTACCAAAGTTCTAATGTTTAAACTCTAAATGTTTGGTTTTCTAAGTGTTACCCTACTAGCCTTATAAAAATCTAAACTGATGGAACAAAAAGCATTACACTGAGAGCGTATGGAGTGTAGAAAAAAGGTTGCAGGTTGTTTCGTCTTTTGATACCATACCTGCCCAACATACGTCAAAACTGACATAGTGAAAGCTTCAAAAAGAAGTATACAAATTTTGGCCTCAATCCCTACGTCTTCTTAAGAATCGTTTGACAGGGAACTCCTTGTTGGCAGGAGATTTATAAATGATTAACATTAATAAGCAATTAGGGATAATAAGATATAAAGTGTCACCGGGGGACACAATATTTTTAACTATTAGCATCGGCTCTCTGAGCTTAAGCTTCTTGCCTTTTGTGAAGAGTACTAGGATCGTCTCCCCTCTGGCTAATAGATAACTCCGGAATACTGTTTGTTCTGTCTTTTGGTTACGGTTTTATCATTTTATCTGACCGGTCACAAATGTGAATACATCGTCGGTGCAGCAAAATGTATGGAAATTGTGGCCCTTAAGCCACTTATAAAATTAATCGATGATCAAGAATCCCTTTTTGTTAGGATATTACTCCCGTATGTTTTCCATCTGGCTTAAGACAAATCTCAGTTTGTAAGCTTGATACTTCTGCAAAACTATGTAGAATTAAATTTGTAATAATATTCGCTAAATTCGTAATTTCCTTTAAATCGGCTGAGCGAAATATTTAAGCTTAATTATGTCTAACGTGAAACTGCTTATTGTGATTGCTGGTCTTTACCAGTCACCAGTCAAACGGTCCTGCTTCTGGTTTGAAAAACAATTTACGTTAATATTATATTTGCAATTAAACATGTATTGCAATCACTGTTACCCACAGTGCCAAATTAGGTATTGTTTAGTAAGTAGGTGTGGTACAGTTGGAAATATAATTGCAATGCAATTTTTTTCTCCACTCTCATACTTAGACGGCGGCGTTGTGAATAAAAGTTGTAAATGTTTTTAAAATACAAAATATTGGCAAAAATTAATTAAATATTTTCCAAATGAATAAATAGACAGATGGTCATTTAAATGAAACTAAATATAACAAAGATTGGTTTGAAATAAAATCGAAAGGTAAAAGGAACAACAAAAGTGAAGCCAAAACTAAGAAAGCTTTGAATCACATTATAGTTATATGAAAATAGGCAGTTAATGACTGTGGTATAACAGGCAAGGTTGAAGGCATGACTGCTAATGAGGACAGGACGAGATGATATAATTAAAGAAAAACCAAAATATATTATAATTTGCAAGAAATAAATTAATAGAAAATCAATTAAAGTCTTAATTATTATTTTTTCCAAGTTAATCATTTTGACAAGAACTGCAGTTGAGTTATGTCAAATTGAACTAAAATTACAAAAGCAAAAACAATATTTTGTCATTTGTTTAATTCCATTTTTAATTATTTATTATCTTAAAATTATGTAAACAAAACATATATATTTTTGGCAAACTTAAATAAAAATCAAATAAAATATATTTTGGACATTTGTAAAAGAAAGTAAACTTTCGAATGCCCATCAAAACCTATTTAACCCCATAATAAAGAGACATACTACAAACTTCATCATTTAGTTGCTTCCTTTTTCTAACCCATATATACTGGTCAAGCAAGTAGCAGCTAAGCAGTGGTAAGAGTATCTATTTGTAGCACAAGTTCAAGTAAGTTGATCTGAAAACTTACTACTTGCTTAAGAGTATGTTCATGCATATGCATGTGTGTGTTTTTAAAACGCCATCTTTAAGTTTAACCATAAATCGTCTTTGTCAGTTCATTTAAAAGATGTCAGACAACTCTGACATTTTGCAGACAATTGATTGACATTTTAAAAGTTAAGCAGGCGGGTTCGCCACCATCATCAACATAGTTTTATCGTCTTCTTCATACTTAACTTGGTTAGTAAGTGTTTTGAGTTTTAGTCACAAACTTCGTTACACACAAACAAGTTGCATCAATGGATTTATGCATTTTCTTGTCCAGCAGTTTTTATTGTTTGTAAGTCTTTTCTCTAATACCAAACAAGTTGCGTATGAACATAAAATACAGTATTAAGGGTATTCATGGAAGATAGCAAGAAGATTTTAAGAAGTTAAGTAATCAAATGTAAACAGAAGTCTTAAAAAGTATTAATTTTGAATCAAGTAGAAACAGTACAACTCGAGGAACATGTTTTGCAGTTAATGATAATTTTCTTTCAAATATATAACCTGCACTTAGGAAATGGTCCCTATATATGTATTGCAAATAGGTTGTAGGAAAGAAGAAAGAGAGAATAGTGTTTGCCAACATTTTATTTTTCGTCACGAAAAACATTTTTGGAAAGTTTATTCCTTATATGCACTGTGCGACTAAAGAACAAATTGTCTCTGCAATGGGTGGTGCTCATTATCCAGTCGACCACAAACGGATGTGCTCTTCTTAAAATTCGCGTATTACACACTAAACCTTAAAGTTAAAGAAAGAGTTACCTGATTTCTTTAAATTACATTGCATTTTACTAATAATAAAACAGTAGAACATATCCAACATTACCACTATACTAAAGTGAATTGATGCGGTTAGATATTCCAACCTCACCGATGAGTACTTTCGCCCGTTGCTGTACAGAAGTATGTCAAAAACAGACTTTGGAGCACCTTTTCATACATGAAATTTGAATTCCGTTGGTAGCTAGATTCAGGTGATTTAAATATTGAGAGCATTGAGTTTGTGTAAAGAATTTCCCGCAACGTTGCAAGAAACCAAGATACATGGATGATCTTAAGATTTTCATTGAATTTTAATGCCCGAAACATCAAAAGTTTTTGTCTCCCTAACATATTATTGATCAATTGTTACAGATGATGCAACATGGTCCGATGTACGTTAATAAGGCAAAAGATAACATCTGGTCTACAGGTATTTCAATCGATTTTATTTGATTGGTCCCAATCTCCAAAATGATAGGCCTGTACTCAAAAGAGTATGAAAAGCATTTGTTCCTGTCATCTGCATTGAAATTGATCGAATTTGAAGTCTGATATAGAAGATCATTAAGAAAGAAGGAAGGAAGGATGTAGCCTTGCAGTACTCCTGAATTTGTTTTAAGATCATTGAAGGATATCTATTTTATTGCAACATGGATAGTGAGATAAAAGAATAAAAATCAAAAAAATTTATTACCAACGACAAAAGCAGCAAGTTTGAATAGAAGCGCACAATGCCAGACGCCTAAGAAATGTCTAGTGCCACTAATTAAATAATGAATGAATGTACACCTCTTTTCTGGTAGAAGCCCCAGTAAACCCCCGGCGAAGGTCGTTTAAGAAATCCATACTGGCAGCCACTTAATAAGCCGTTGGACTCCAGATAGTCAACAAGGTGGTAATTCACCATACTCTCCATATTCCAAGGTGGTGATAAATAGATAGCGCTTGGCGTTTTCATGGTTTTTAACCTTTTTTTTTTGGGGATCGACGTAACATTAGCTTATTTCCAGCATAGAGGGAATAGCCCGATACTTCATATGTATATTGCTAAAGAGGCTTGCTTACGAACGCGCCCGCTTGGAAGTCTTTTTCTTAAGACCAGTACTGGTACTCGATGAAAAGAAATTATGGAAACCTATTTATTTAAACTCCTACTAAAATTTTATTTTTGGCTAAGGAGGTTATGCATTACATGATTGAGAGAGATTGATTGAGATTTAAGGTGGAAAACGAGGCTGCCAAAGTAAAATTCCCAACAAAACTGTTTAAAAGCTGCGGGGAGTCCCTGGATAATTTTGACTGGCAGCCCCAGTCTTGGCTATCTCAGGTCACTTATATATCCAAGGATATCAATAAGGAGGAAAAGACATTTTTAAACTCTCCACCCTTATGTAAGGGAAGGTTTTTGCAGGAAAGGTAATACGGATCTATAGAATGGGGCTGTGACCTTAACAGGGGCACTAGATTTTATAGATTTTGTTGACGTCAGTGCGCATTTGAGATTTTTGGGCAAATGTAGGACATACCCTACATTAAAGGCAAAGTTAATGTCTACCTCTTCAAGGTATCAACTGGAAAGCTTCAAATTACTAAATTTCGAAGGCTGACTGGTTAAATTGTTTTATCTCTTCCGAAACAATGTGATCAAGCTGATTGGACTATCGTAGCAATTGAGTGGAAGACTTGAATTAATGAGACTTACCCCGTGGGTCCTTGCTGTTAAATTAAGGTATTGTACTGAGTTTGGTAGTCTGTAAGCCCAAAAGTAATTATCTTAATGGGCCAATGCTGAAAGATGACACAACAGGGTTATGTTTTCCAACTCTTAGGCAAGGTGTCTGTTCGGCTAAGCACTGAAGCGCTACCTTCACGACCCATATCCATAATCTATCACCCAGGGGATAAAAGCTGTTAAGGCAGGCGCTGGCGTAAAAATATTCTTTTATAACATTTTAAGTGCTCCCTCCGTGCTAAAGAAGACATATTTGTGCCAATTTTTGTGAGAAAAAAAAATACTATTCCCGGGCTGCCAACCCGAAGCTGCGGAGACTTTTTTGCTGCCACCCCTGTAATTTTTATTCTGCTTTGGGAGGACCTTTTTGAGCTTAATGCTAAGCGCTTGTTTTAAGGCACATCCTTTGGTCTGTTGACTGTGCTTTACATTTAGACTTATTGTTTTGTAAATACAAATTGCTTGTCTCCTCCTTTCTTTAACATGTTCCTTCATTTAAGGATTAAGAAATTTTGACAGAATTTGTTATATTTATTTAAGGTCAAATATATAAAATTTTTATTTATTATCGTCTCAAACTTTTTGGGTTTTTGTGACCACAAATTGAGACATAAATTGTAACATAAACACAAGATGAAAAATAAAATGTTATGATTTTATAATGCAAGGGAAAATAAAATGTGTCACTTAATTCAAATCTTCTAGAACATCAATATATTAAAGAAAAGGCTTTTTGGGGGCCTTGAATATAAAACAGTTTCTAACTTTTAATTAAAAAGTAGTTATGTGACAACTTGTGTGCATTTTCTTTCGGTGAAGAAATTTAATACGTTTTGTATGGATTTATCGATATCATTATTAGCAGGTAGTCACTTCCCTGTTTGAAATAATAATAATTTGGGATACATTTAAATGCTAAACCACTTTTATTCAATTATCTAAGAGTATTTTTGCTTTAATATATAAATGAAAAAATTTAATGGACGGATGAAAGGACTTTTTGAAGTAACACGTAAGAAAATTTAAAAAATATATTCCAATACATGAAAAGTGTAGATTTAATTTAAAATTTACTTCTTTTATTTGATGATGGTTGTTGGTCATGATGTCAAAAGATAACTTTGACTACTTCAGTTATATCTTACATGTTCATGCAGACTTTTTACATACTCCCCAACACATCTTATGTTCTAATATTTATCTGAGCAATTTTTTATTTTAACATTGAAGAAATTGCATGCGTCAGTGATTTTTGTTATGCAAAATAAACACACAGAAATGGAAATATATTTAGTATACCCTTTACATTAGGGATAAGAGTATTCACACGTTTATCATTCCGTTTGTAATTTCTTTAATATCCATTTTTGACCCTGCGGGAAATGGGTGTCAATTGGTCAGTGTACTCGTCCTGTTACAGGTATAAAGCATGAATTGGACAAAAGTTGTTGGTCTTGATTGGTTAAAAATGCACACATCAAATAACTGGTTAAAAGGTGTTAAGAGGGTTAGAGGAAAAAATAGAAATACTGGTCTACACCTAAACATACATCTGTTTATATATACACACACACACAAACGCGTAAATACAAACCAAGTAGGTTGAACAGGATCTTAAACAATTAATGCAAAATTTTCTTATATAGGATTGGCCTGTAAACCGTTCTAAGATATTATTTTTAAACCAATTGCCCCCTCCAATGACAACGCAGTGTAAAAGTGACAGGTTCTCTTCATATAAAGTGCAAGAAGTAGAACCAGTCCCTACCCTAAGCAACCTTTCACGTCAATAGTCTTAAATTAGTTCACGTCCCCGTAGAGGACCCAATAAAGTTTATATTTTCTTGATCCTCATTAAAAGGAAAGTTGATTTAGCGGTTTCCGTCTCTCTTTTAATCTGTTAAAATCAAGTTTCTAAGGCTCCTTGATATTTCTCGGACCTTATCAAGTATACCTGCGAGAGTTAAAATTCATCAAAATCGCCCGATAACGACAGAGGATAAGCCAGCAACCCCGTTTACCTCTGTTTATTTCTACATAAAAACCTCTACAACTGCCCCAGAATTGCCCCTACAGGGGTGCAATATAAGACAAACTCCCATTTAACAAACAATTTTGTGGAACATACCCCCTGTTAGGGTTTCCGCACTACAACTATCCTGGAGCCGCTCTTACAGGAATAACATTTATCACATACCCCCACAAGTTTTCCTTTCCCAACATATTCCTAGAACATACTAACCCCCTATTTCCATCGCCTAAGGGGAGTCCCATACAAAGTTTGGGAAATTGTAATAAATCCCCCCTACAGCTTTTAGGGTTCCCGTGGGTAGGTCTAATAAAGATCTGGTGGCAAATTACTACATTCGATTCAAATCAAAATTTAAAAATACTTATTAGAATTCCTATATTAAAAGCATTGACAACTCGATTGATCGAGTAGAATTTCGATTCAAATCGAATGCCGTAATTAGCTCTTGGTTCCAATGCATTTTTCCTTGCAAAGATTTTCCTGGAACATACTTACCCCCTATAATCACCCCCTGAGGGTGTTACCATACAAAATTGGAAAAAAATTTGGGTAAAAACCTTCACACGTTGTGAAGGATGTATAAGATTCGGCACAGCCGAATGTACTTCTTATATTTCAAATGTCTTTTTTCCATACAATTTGCATACACATTTAATTTCAATAGAGTTGTAGTTAGTTCTTCTAAGAAAAGAAGTGCACAAGAACTTTTCGACATATGATTATCAAAAAAATATTTTTAAGTTTTTAAATTTTTTTATTTTTATACATTATTTTTCTTTTCTACAACAAATTTTGTAAATTACTAGTCTATCTGTTTATGATGTTTTATTAAATTGATTTTAAATTTTTGCTATCAATTGATTTTTTTTTGACATTTAAGGAAGCTTTTTCTATAAATTTTTTTTAATTTGCTGTGGTCAACTGAAAGAATTATTTTTTTCTAAAGTTATTGATTCTGTCAAAATTTAAAAAATAAATAAAAAGTAATTAAAAATGAATACATTTTTTAAGTTAGAAATAAATACAGTTTTTAAGATGAAAATAACAAATTTTGCAAAGCAAATGTAACACATCGTTTAGGCAATAATCAACAAGATTTTTTTGGAGAGTAAAAAAAATCACAAGAAGCTATTAAGATATTTATACCCTTCACATAGTGATAGGGTATATATCACTTTGTCATTCCGTTTGTAATTTCTTTATTATTCATTTGCGACCCCATAAAGTATATATATTCTGGATCCTTATAGATAGGGAAGTTGAAATAGCCATGTCCGTCTGTCCGTCTGTCCGTCTGTCTGTCTGTCTGTCTGTCTGTCTGTCTGTCCGTCTGTCCGTCTGTTGAAATCAAGTTTCCGGAGTCAGATAAAAAGATACAGATCAGTAAATGGTGTCAAACGATTACAAATATCCCGCTAACAATCGCTATTTAAAATCAGCAAAATCGGTTCACTATTGACCGAGATATAAGCGAAAACCCAGAGTAACCCATTTTTTTTAGGACAAAATCCGTGCATATATCCCTATATATCTCAGTAAGTATAATCACTTTTGCCACAAAACTTGGCACGGATACTCCTAAGGAAAGGACCTAAATAATGGAAAAAGTTTTTTCCGATAGGACCAGGGGAAGGGGTATTTTTCCTACAATTGCACAAATTTGGTGAAATATTTTATGCGCTATATCTCGGAAACTATCACAGCTATCGACATAAAATGTTCTACAAAAAGTAATTGTACGCAAAGATCTACACTTTAAAGAAACATTTTTTTGAGTGGGGGCAAAAAAAAGGGTAGCTCCCATACAAATCGACAATTATTATAAAATATTCGATACTCTATATCTCGGAACTATAAAAGATATCGAAATGAAATGTTCTGCAAAAAGTAATTGGGCAATAAGGGCTACGCCTTAAAGAAAAATTTTTTTGAGTGGGGGCAAAAAAAGGGGTAGCTCCCATACAAATTAACGATTTTTATGAAATACCGATACGCTATATCTCGGAAAGTATAAAAGATATCGAAATGAAATGTTCTACAAAAAGTAATTGGGCAGGAATGCCTACGCTCTAAAGAAAAAATTTTTTGAGTGGGGGCAAAAAAAGGGGTAGCTCCCATACAAATCGACAATTATTATAAAATATTCGATACGCTATATCTCGGAAACTATAAAAGATATCGAAATGAAATGTTCTGCAAAAAGTAATTGGGCAATAAGGGCTACGCCTTAAAGAAAAATTTTTTTGAGTGGGGGCAAAAAAAGGGGTAGCTCCCATACAAATTAACGATTTTTATGAAATATAGATACGCTATATCTCGGAAAGTATAAAAGATATCGAAATGAAATGTTCTACAAAAAGTAATTGGGCAGAAATGCCTACACTCTAAAGAAAAAATTTTTTGAGTGGGGGCAAAAAAAGGGGTAGCTCCCATACAAATCGACAATTATTATAAAATATTCGATACGCTATATCTCGGAAACTATAAAAGATATCGAAATGAAATGTTCTGCAAAAAGTAATTGGGCAATAAGGCCTACGCTTTAAAGAAAAAAATTTTTGTGTGGGGGCAAAAAATGGGGTAGCTCCCATACATATTAACAATTTTTGTTAAATTTTCGATATACTATATCTTGGAAACTATAACAGATATCAAAATCAAATGCTCTACAAAAAGTGATTGGACATCAAGGGCTACGCTCTGAAGAAAAACATTTTCGGATGGGTGGTGAAGAAGGGGTAGCTCCCATACAAATTAACAATTTTTATAAAATTTTCGATACGCTACTTCTGGAAAACTATTACAGCTATCGACTTCGAATATTCTACAAAAAGTAATAATCAAATAATTCATACATTTTGGAGAAGAGCAGGGGGACTAGAACATTTAATAAGCTTTATTAACCTTTAAATATGAATAATGTCGAAAACTTTTAAAACTCTTGACCTCAAACTTTCCTCATCTATTTATATTATTCATACGAACGTTAAAATTTTGTATATTTTTCTATGGACTTTAAAACTTGCACAAGGTTTTTTATTATATTATTTGCAGTACAAAATTACTCGGCTGGGTATATTTAAAGACCAATGTGAAGGGTATATAAGATTCGGCACAGCCGAATATAGCGCTCTTACTTGTTTTATTTTAAAATGTATTTTATCTTTTTGCTAGCCAGAAGTAAGTCAAATTGATTTTTTTTTATAAGCCCTACCTTACAATATCAGAAAACAACCACAAAAGAATATTTGGAAACATCTGGCAACATTTATGTTAATATTTGTCGACTTTTGTGTTAACACAAATACACCGCTGGATTAATAGGGATAAGTGACAAAAATTCAATAGTTTGCATGCTGAACACTAGTCCTTTGACCCTATTGTAAACAATCTGTACATAAGCAAATTGAAAAGCAAGTGACGTATGATGTCATTATATGAACGCTTTAAGAGGAAGAGCGAATAGACTGGCATAAAAACAGCCAGATGTTGTCTATTTGGTGATGGCTTAAGGATACCAACATATGCCAAAAGTGACTACTGCGGGATTTGTCGTGGCTTCATAGTTAAACTCTTTGACAATTGGCCACTCCGAAATCCTGTGCTCTACTCGAAACAGAACGCCACATACCAGAGCAATCAACAATTTATTTAAATCCTCCCTGATAAAAGAGCTTAGTTTTTAGGTCTGGCACACGGATGGTTCTTAGCAATCAAACGGCGATACTGTTGCTGGCATTTTTGGTCCAGGGTTTCAAAGGGCCCTGCCTGTCGATAAATACATGTCGATATTTATGGCCGAAATTTATGAAATTTGCACAGTGCCTATGAACTTTTAAGAAGGAAGGTGGGAAGAACTTGCATTTATATCCTTTCGGATAGCCAAGCGGCTTTATGAGGCTTATGATCTCAATTTGGAATTGATGCTGGTGTGTTCAGGTCCATATTTGCCTTGGAAATCACAATTCGGTTACACTTCTTTGGACTCCGGGCCATTAGGACCATGTTGGTAATAAACGTGGCGACCGTCTTGCAAACTGTGGGACAAGCCGTTGCATGATTGGTCTAAAAATTTTTTTGCAGTGTACCTTCATTTTACATTAGGGGTGAACTATTCACTATTTTTGACGCTGTGTTTGCTTCTCACTTTTCAATAGCTAAGGGTCAACGTCCGGCTAAGAGGTGCGTGTGCCTCTTAAGGTCCAAGTCAAGGGAACTTTTCCCCTCGGACAGGAAGGCCCAGAGATTATAATCAGGGTTTTTTACTGGACATGATTATCTCAGATGTCATTTAAGGAAAACTGGAAGGTCGATTTTGCGACATGGAGGATGATACCGCAGAGCACGTCCTATGCATTTGCCCAGCACTTGTTACTCTTGTTACGCCAATGGGCATTTGGAATTCTTTCCCTTGTAGAGAACTCGGCTTTGATAAAAACACTGACCGGTTTTTGGTAGTGGTGCTTATGGAATAATTTATTACTACTACTCATTAAAACCCTTGTTTTCTTCTCGTTCTTTTGCCTTCGGTATTCTTACTACTTCTATGTTTACTTATTTTCAACGAACTGTTCAGGGGACCTAAAAATGGATCTGCTTTAATTCCTTTGTATGTCAATAATTTAGCTGCTTTCTTACTATAAAGTATTGGAGTTCAATGAGCGCTGTAAAGTAGCTACTCTGTCTTAAGTCACCCAATGAGTGAAAACAAAGTTGGGCTGTGTGTTAACTCTTAGAAACCCAAATTAATTGCCGTTCTTGGGAAGGCAAAGATTGTTTCATGCCCATTCCGATCTTAAACTAAAATAAATCTAACAAGCTCCTTGCCTCCATTCCACCAACAAAACTCTCAAGATGCAGAATGATATCCAGCGCTGCCTGTGGTGTATATTCCTCTTATTCCTGGTAAAGCACATCTCTGGACACTTGACAAAAGCTTCCTTATGCCGTCTCTCTCCAAAGGCTATCATACGAAAGAGTTGGTCTTACAATGGATGTGTAAATCCAGTTCACCATAACCGGTTGCAACCCCCAGTTTTTACATACGGAGTTCCTGCAGGCGTAAACACAATATAAACGGCAACAGCATATCGCGACGTGAGAACCAGAGGGTTCTTTCTGGCATTTTTTCACTTTTGCGTTTTTTCATTGGAATTTATTCTTTGTAATGGTTTTTATCTTTTAATAAAACCCTTTTTGTATTTTCACTTATAATTTTAGTAATAATAACAGAGCCATTTAGTTCTATTTGCAAAAAAAGTGGACGCACTTAGTTCCAAAAGGTTCTATTTGCAATAAATTTCAATGGTGTTCCAAAAATATAATAAATTGATTGAGTTAGTTTTTCTAAAAGTTTAAAAATGTTAAATAACAACTAAATAACTTTTAATAACTATAAAATACTTAACACTTTTTAATTAGATAAACTCTTTGAAAAAAAAAATTGAATTTTTAAGAACCAAAAGGTTCTATGTGCAGGGTCACATTAAAGAATATTAATTTTTGGTATTTTTTTTAAACTTTTTTTTCACATGTTTTTTTATATTGCATTAAGGAAATGAATAATTCTTATTTTAACATTTTGTAATCGCATAAAAAAATTTATATATGAATAATTATTTCAAAAGTTTATAGTTTGAGTTCCAAAAGGTTCTATCTGAAATCTGTAATTAAAAAAGTTAATTTTTCTTGTGTTTTATTTTAACTTTTGATGAAACAAACTTTTTATATTCCAATAAATAACTGAACTAGTTTGTGTTTTCTTGTACTTTCTTTTTCATATTTATTATTTAAGTGGTATTAAAGTAACTCCGAACTTTAAAAATGCTCTCCGGAACATTTTTGAAAAAGCCAGATAGAACCCTCTGGTTCTCACGTCGCGATATGTCAGCGAGAAAGTAGAAAATGCCTTGAAGACGTAATGTCTTCCATGACAATTTCGTTAACTGGGTATATTTAATGTGTAACCTTATACGTTTAGCTCCAGCCAAGTGTAACTATGTGTCTGCAAAAATATATATTTAGTTAAATTGTCTTTCAAATGCAAACAGTGGCCTGGAAATGCAAATGCAACACCCTGATTGATTAATTGATATCACACAAGTTAATTGCATTTCTTTTGATGTTTAAATAATTTATTGATTTTGCTTATATCATCGATAATATTTGAAATGGATTAAAAGCTAAATAAGAAATGCTAAACGGGTTTGTGGTGGATGTTTTTTTTTCACTTTAAAACATTTTTAATGTGTATGAGTGTGTGGGGTTTGGCGTTTCTTTACTACGTTGTTGCAACAATTGAAGGCAAAGAAATTTATGGAATCATTGGAATTGAAGTATTCTTTTTCTTAAAGATTTTTTTATTAAAATAATAATTTTTAATTTATTTTAAAGTATAAAATATATTTTAATATATTTTTTCAACATCAATCGTCTTGTCAAATTTATTATGTCTCCGTCTGAGTATGTCTTGTCTTGTCTTAGACGATTATGGACATTTTGTACCACAAAAACAACAACAGAAGTTAAATAAAAAAAAAAAATGAAGAACAACTCTGAGTGCATAATTCTATGCATCTCTTCTCTTTGCTTAAGTTTATTTATTACGAACTAATGTTTGTCTACTGTCCATCCAACCAGTAATCCATTCAGTTGTCCATCCACACATCCATCTTAGATACTAATTGCTTTGGATCTATACATCACAAAGACATGCAAAGATATAAAGATGAAAATGTGTCCAAAGACATTTATTCACTTACTTGTTTACTTACCAACTCATTGACACGTACATGCATCTGCTTCCAGAGATGGTAAGACGGATGAATGTGGGGAAATCTAAAGTAAAATGAATGAATTATTTTTCATTTCAAAATACTGTTGACTGACCATCCTCATTGATGTTTTTGTTTAATTTGTATGCAAAGAAAAAAAAACTATTAGGAAGAGGTTTTGTGTGATTCTGATCAGTTGTAAGACATCTTAAGACAAAGTGCAGTACGAAAACTATGTTCTTGTGTTGGCAGCAGTGTAAAGGACTTAAGTCTTACAAATATTATTAGTGGAAGACATACTTATGTATAAAAAATATAAAAAGCAAACAATGTCTGTTATGGCCAATTTCACTGTGACGGGTGGGACAGTTTTACTCTAACTTTTACTTATAACTCAAGCAATTCAAAAATTTTTTTTTAAAGGACTATAATTATCAAGAATGGCACGTTCTTAAATGTTTAACAGTAAGTCGGTACTGAAAAATATGATTTCTGCTCATCATAGCCACTAGGAGACTGTGGCGGGTGTGACTAAAAATTTGAATTAAGAAAATTTTGACTTAAATACCATATTGTGTAAAATATTTTTAAGAACGAATTTAATTTTTTTTTAATTTGATTAGTGTTTTAAAATTTTTTAATCGCATTTAAAACTTTATTTCTACAAAAATCTGTTTTTTTTAAGGGAAAAGGTTTTAAAAAATATGTCGTAAAAAAATAAAAGCTGATTAATTAGTTCGTATATTCAGCAATTTCTTTAAAATTATTTATGAACTTCTGGCTTATTTTACGTAGAACTGCTCCTATGCTAATTTCAGTGCAATTTTATAAGACCACTGGCTGCACTGTTAAGCTCTTAAATTTTTTTTAATAAAATTTCTTTAGGAATACAAAGGGAAATTCCAAAGTAATTGCAAGCAATTTTATTTCCCCCCAATTGCGTCAAGTCCACCTGATTGCCATTTTCCTATATGCTGCTTTTAACAACGCATGTTTGGCCTTAGGGGCTTCACCCTTAGGCTGTTCTGGTTATAATTGCGGGTAAATTTTCAAGGGTATAACCTATCCAACACCACTTGCAAGTGAGTTTTTCAGCTGCTTAAGAGTGTAGTAGCCTTGAGCGCTTCATTGTTAATACGTGACGGTTAAAAGACGTACAGCGTTCTGGGTAGACGTCAATTGATTGGATAATAACAGCATTTCTTAGTGGGTTATTACACCATTTACAGTCGAATATTGTATGCACTTATCATTGCTGTTAAAGATTATAGTTTAAGTACCAACGAAGGTAAGTAAGTGTTGCCTTTCCAAGTCCGCCTCTATATCTTGAAAGAAGCCTTCAAAATAACAGAAGGCAAATTACGTTATTCGACTTGAATCAAAACTAAAAAATTCACGAAAAATACGAGTCACATCGTTTGCCGTTATTTGTCTTCTGGGACACAAAAGACCCTGCATCCTCAAGCAAGCAGTCAGATTGCATAAGCGACTGGATTTTTTAATCTTAAGGAAGTCATATTTAAGCTGAATTAAATGGCCATCAGCTTAACAAAGCGTAGCTTGTCATGCATTAAAAAGAGATTAAACGTAATCAAAGGAATATTGTCTGCATAGTCCTGATCTTCCAGATGGCTCAGAGGGCACCAAATTTTCGACAAATATTTGACAGAGCTACTTTGGACATAATGTTGTTTAAACAATATTTTTTATAACAGCGGCAATAGCATGCAACCCTTTTTGACACCTAATTTAATAGCCGCTATATCACTGAGCTGGGTTTTGTGTAGCAGACGTCAGTAAGCATCATAATACAGGGTTTTTTTTAATATGTGTTGTTTTTCGGGAATATGTTAACATCTTAATACCATAAAAAACTACCTCTTGTGATAGGGTAACAGATGCCTTCTTCAAGTCTATAAATGCAAGACAAATCGTTAAACATGTGACATAGTTGAAACGGCATAGGTAGAGCGGTCTGGGCTGGGCTAACTTAACCACAAAATTTTAAATATCAATACTTGCTTAAAGAGAGATGGAAGGAGGAGAAAGGAATTTAGCTCACCCAAGGTAAATTTCTTAGATACTCCGCTTATGGCCAATGCACAATTTTGAGTTTTGCGATTTGTTGCCTTAGTTCTTACATAGCGATGCACTGAGTCTTGCGTTTAGTATGTAAGATTTTATTTTGTACCATTTTTAAAAAGTTATCCGCCTCCAGTTATTGCATTTGTTGAGGTATCCTTCTTTAGGAATTTTATAAATTATACCCTTCATTATACAGGGTGGCTGATGAAAGCTGCTTCCAAAGAAAAAAATATTTTTTTTATAAAATGTCGCATATGTGTCACCGAGGGTGGGGACCATTTGGATTACCCCATACGTGTTAAAGAAGTTCACGGAGTTTTGAAAGTAGTTCAACTCAAATTGTATTGACGTTCGGTGACACATAAGTATGCGACATTTTATAAAAAAGTTATTTAATTTTTGGTAGCAGCTTTCATTAGCCACTCTATATCTACTGACAAATGACTATCTGCCCAAAATACATGTATAAGAGGAGTAGCTTTTCTGCGATGATATTTGGGGATATTTTCAGTCACTTCCATGCTATATTCTCCACTTGGAAGCTCTGTTGATTTTTAAGGTCGTTATAAATAGTTATTTTTTACGAGGTCCCAGGTGCAGACGTTAAGGGTCTTACGTGGTACCAGCCAGTGAGGCATACCCACGGTTCTCTTAACATTGGTGAATACAAAGCGTCCACCAACGCCCCTAGAATGGCTTGGCTAAACCAACTAGGTACCAGTTCTCTGTTATGACTCTGTGTAGCCACAACAGACCCCTTGGTGAGGAGTTGGGCTATCTAAACCTGATTTTGTTTCGTTTCTCGTTTTGATCTTGTTTTTCATTATCAAAACAGATCCGCGCCGGCAAGACACCTCTCCACACACTTGTGAAACAGCACCCAACCTTAAGCAAGATAGATTATGATTCTCAGCCGCACCCAATACGGATGCGACCCCCAGCTCTGTTAAAAGGATCTTTCATTTCACTCATTCCAACTTAGGATCAAATATACCCGACATCATTAACACTCCATAATCTTCTTACCGCCAGTCAGGACCGAATCACGCACATGCTTCGAAGTGCCATGCCGGCCTTCTCATTTATTTGCTACTACTTTGACAGGATCTTATTTTAGATCCTAGGGTCCCCAGCCGTAGCCAATTTCCCTATTCACCTACTTCCAAACACACTTACACCTTTTCAGATATAAACCTACTTCAACAGTTGCTCATGTGCTTGGGTAGACACGCCCAAACTAGAAACTCTATCTTGAGAGCCTTAAGTTCGTATAAGACCGCTTACGCGATCACTTTAGGGCCCGTACAGGACGGAGCCCAGCATATCAACTTTTAATCTTAGTTGCCCCGCTTGGAGATGACCACAGCCACCACGTGAACTCTCGAAGGAAACCTCACCATTAATCAGTTCAAGCACTGGTAAGCACATGGGGCCAACTGATTTCCGTGGTACCAGATAGGACTCTGGTCAGCCTCGATAATCTACTTCCATATAATTTCTACCAATTTGTATTTAACACAGTTAAGGTATTGGTACCCTTTTATACCCTGTATTGCTGTGCCACTAGACGGCAAGGTACATGACACAGCGCAACAAGGACAACCTGCTTTAAGCCAGACCAGTGAATCACTGTTTGCATTTAGCCCAAGACAGATTGTTTTCAATTTAGCCATGTTTGTTAGCCTTTCGGTTACTATTCCGAAAGTTGCCCGGTTGATACCAGTCGGAGGTAGACTTAGGCACTTGTCTTGAACACTTATCAACCGGTCCCAGGTGGAAAAAAATATCTTTTCTTTTATAATGGCTCAATTAGCACTTAATGAAAGAATTGGGATTGACAGCATTTCGTCCATATTTGCCGTTGCTCTCTTTTTGACTTCTTTAGAGAATTAATGGTAGGTTTGTTTAAAATATTTATCGTACTTTTTAAAACATGGCTATGAATAACGATCCTGTTTGCCCTTTTTCATTTACATTAACTGGTACTGTGTTTCAAAAGTTTTATGACGTATTAGATGTATTTGTTGTTTACATTGTGGGTTCTTGCGTTCTTGATGTCGGCCCTTAGAGCTTTCTTCTCCGCCACTAGCGTCAAGGGGTCGCCAGAATCTTATTCTTTGTATTTGCTTCTCACAAATCCTACCAGGTCTGTTGAAGGCCCTAAAAATATTTCTTGTTATGGTCTAGTGGCATAAGTAGTAGTGAGAGGGCTTGGGATGTAAGTTAGTTTGATGGATTCTCATTTTGTGCTGCAGTCAAAATGTGGCTCTTTAATTTCATTTTTTTTGTCCCTTACTGGGCTTTGTGGCCACTTTTTTTAAATGGCTGCAATTTTGAATGCAATGAGGCGCAATGAGGTTTTCTTATTTAAAAAAGCAAATCGTTCTGTAGCTTTTCCTTACAGTCTGGCGATTTTACAATTTATAAGTTTAGCATATTCAATTGCTATAACAACCAAGTTAAATTTAAAAATTGTTAAAAAAAAATTAACGAGAACCTGTTGGCCACTCCTATGAGACAGCAGTCTTTTACATTACTCTTCTTTGCTGTTTGACAATTAGTTTGTTTTTGATTGTCTCTGCTATAAAGAAACTTTAACTTTTCTTTCGTAGGAGTTTTTATCCTTTTTTTCTTATTTTTCAATATTAGTTTTTTAATTTTAATCTTTTTTTATTTAATTTTAGTTGAGTTCAGCTTAGTTCATTTTGTTATTTTTGTCATTTCTCATTGCAGTATATTATTTTCGAATTTGCACAATATTTTAGTTGTTCGTCCTTAAACTGTTTGACAGTCATCGGCTTAGACATCCATCCTTCTTGTTTTAATACAATGTTGTATAAAACTGTTGACTTGTCTTGTAGTTAATACAAGTAGTTGTAGAAGAGTATGTAACTGAAAGTGTAATACAATTACATGCCATACTTGCACACACACACACACATACATACAAACTTAAATATTTTACACTTAAATTAAGTTTACTCTGGCAAAACGTCATTTATTTGGCATCATTTTCTTCTTCTTCTTGCTCGAACTACATAAAATTGTAGAAGTAGGACTTCTATTTGTAATAGTTTCGAATATTTTTAATATTTGGCGAATTCACAAGGTCTTGTGAAATCATATATTGTAAAATAATAGAACCAAAAAATATGACCGTTGTGAACAACTCTTCGTATATTTGTATGTGTCGTATTTAAAATCTAAATCAGCTGATACGACCAAACGATAGAAAAGCAAACACATATTTATGTACATAAATCTGGTGCTGCTCTTGGCTTAACTTAATAATTTGTAGAAATTAGACCCATGAAAACACAAAATAGTCTATATCTAACCTAGTTAGAATCTCCAAAAGCCATTAAAATAAGCAAAGTTTTAGTAAAAAATCACAAGAATTTTGTTATTTTTTACGTAAACAAAAAACAGCTGATGTGTCAGAGAGCAGTGCCGGCTATTTTTGCCGGCGGAGGCGGCTTAAGGAATCATCTTTGGCGGTTTTGCCTAAGTTTTTAGTATAGACATTTTTAACGGATGCGAGTGCTAGCGGCTCTAAAAATAAATTAAAAAACTCGCCGTTTCGTTTTAGGCGCTTGGCGCATGACTTTGTATATAATATGACATCACAAAAAACATATCAAACAAAGTTGTATTGTTTCACAACAAGTTTCGTATGAAAAGCAACAACAAAATTTTTATGCTATTGTGAAATTATATGACAATAATACAATATGCTATCGTATCGTACCTTGTGAATTCGCCAATTGTTTTTGTTGTTCATTGTCTTTCTTTCTTGTTAAAAGTACATAACTTGCATTTATTGTCTTTAGTTTAAGTTCATCATGTCTCTCTATTTTTTGTTTTTGTTGTTTTAGAAATTGTTTTTTTTTTGTTGTTCATTTGTTTTAAATTTTGAACATTTCAAATGTCACATGTCTATGTTCATGTTCTTATTTATGTAACTGTCCATCAATAGTCTGTCTCTGTCTTTATATGTTTCAAGCAAATATATTTTAAACTAAATGCAAGTTGAAAATTTATTGCAAAGTTATTGCTGGTATCAATAAAAAGGTTATAAAAGTATTTGAGAAGAGAAGCAAAGAGTCAATTAGATGGTGAAAATGCACTTGTTTTTATAATAATAAAGAATTTTTATTCTTTTAAAGATAAACATACACATACATACATACACATGTATGTGTATGGTCTGTTGCTACTTATGTAAAAAGCTATGCTATGTTTAAGATTTGAAAAGAATTTTAGCAAAATTTATTTAAAGTAATATTACCCGGGAAGAGGTCTAGTCTAAGACTATTAACGTGACCGGTTCCTTTGGGTAGGGACTTGTTTTATTCCTTCCGCTTTATGTAAAAGGAACCTGTCACTTTTACATTGCGTTGTCTTTGGAGAGGGCAATTGGTTCAAAACTAATATCTACCTCAGAACCGGTTATAGGCCAATCCTATATAAGAAAATTTTGCATTAACTGCTTAAGATCTTGTTAACCTACTTTGTTTGTATTTACGCGCGTGTGTATATATATAAACAGATGTATGTTTATGTGTAGGGACTAGTATTTCTATTTCTTTTCTTAACGTCTTTAACACCTTTAAACCAGTTATTTGATGTGTCCCTTTTTAACCGATTACGACCAATAACTTTTGTCCAATTTATGTTTTGTACCTGCACCAGGACGATTACGCCGACGAATTGATACATATTTCCCGCAGGGTATGTGCAGTGTGAGTAGTCATTGCAAAGCTTCATTCATTTAAAAGAACTGGAAGTCTTTGTCTTGAATGTGGCATCCTAAAAACTTTCGCCGTTTTTTTTAACTTAGTAATGCGTATCCAAACAAAATATTTATGTAGCTGGAGCTGTGCTGCACGTAGACGACATAAGAATGATAGACTAACTAATCACCCTATACTTGGGTAATGGATAAGGTGAGCCAAACTTGAAGGGACAGCACTGATTGTGAAATTTCTGGACTTCTGTGGCACAAGGTGAACAGGATGAACACTGACCTGATGCTTAGGGTGAGCAGCGGGTTCGGAGCTGCACTATTAGGGCTCTCACAAGGTACTGGGTTGTGGGATATATGAGCGAAAATTAGACAGGAAGTCTCCAGATTTCTTAAGGTTGTGCGGTGATCAAGTGGAGATAGAGGCTGTGGAATACATTGTCTGCCATTGCTCTAGGCTGCAGATCTGCCGACAGAGGTTGCTGGGAGGGCCCTTCTTAGATGAACCTGGTGAGGTCTCTGGCTGTAAGCTGGGTAATATCATAGGATTCTTTAGAAAGGTTGAGTGGCTGGGTAGAAAGATGAATTAGCGTCTACGAATGATGTTTTAATTGTTTTCTTGACTTCGCTCGCTGCACCATCTAGCCCCAGCGGTTCTTTCGAAATATTCCTCCACACGGAGCTTACAGGAAGAAAGAGGAATGTCATAGAAGTGGTGGATTGCCCCATCATCCCATTTCGAACCATTCCTAGGAAGTGCATCAGCATTACACTTGCCCGTATTGGTTCCGTGTCCTCTTACCCACGACAGGGTCATGTCAGATTGCATCGCCCTCCAGTTCAAGGATATTGAGTATTCGCGGAGTAGTTGTGATGTAGACTTTTCATTAGTAATGCACCTGATGGCAGAACGGCTGTCGGTGAAAATTCTGATGTTCCTGCCGAATATTTTGTAGTAACACAGCCAGTAAGCCACTTTGCTTTTCGCCGACAGTTCAGCCTGCAGCACAGTGCATTCATCCGGAAATCTGAATAAAATCCGGAAGCACTTATAAAATTTAAAAAATCGCAAAGTATTCCGGGCACATTGGGTGGAAAATGAGCAGCTATTGTTGATTTCAAGCATGTTCTCTTTGGCAGCAAAGGTCCTTCAACGAAAATAGACTTTGCAGACCAAGTGGTGACATTCCAATAACAGCTCCATAATGGAGTGTCCAAGGCCATAGCAGACCCGGTCGCCTAAGCAACACCTGCCAACATACAACCTTGAAATAGTGACAGAGAATAAATAAGTCATGAGATTAAATTAAATTTCTGGCATCTCCTTGTATAAAATGTATAAATTTTTTGGTGCCCTATGTTTATCTATATTAGCTTTCTGTTATGTACAGGGTGGCTGATAAAAACAATGAATAAAGACATAAAAGATATGTATCCTTTATATGGTAACATTACTAGGAATGCATTAAGTGAATTCACGTTTGTATCAACTAATATCCAATAAGCCTTATTTCTATGATTACTCGTCATTAAAAGAAAGAAACATTTGAATATTCAAAACAACTCAGCTGTTTGATGCTTATTCCATGCATTTTGCAGTTGTTTTATTTTATTCTCTTGTGCTCGTACGTTACTCCTCCAAATTATTACTTTCCGTACTTTGCTTTTTATATATAATTTCGCCCTTCTTTTAAATTTAAAAATGCAATGTCACATAAAGTTGTTTTTTTGTCGGATGCTTTTCATATTGCTGATGGTTCCTCAGTGTCCACATAAGTTTTTATTTGTTTGCCAGTAAATAAACAAAAAAGTTTCCTCTTTAAGTTGATCCTTCTCTTCTTTTTTTTATAAAATATTTTTTTTTACTTGGCTGACGTGCCACCAAGTAAACAATTTGTGACGTTGATGACTACTGGGAAAGCGCTCAACATAAATTTATACAAAATGAAAAATATCAAAAATAATATAAAACAAAGAAATATGAAAGAAAAACTCTTGAAAGTTTAAGTTTTTAGTCTCTTTTTTTAGCAAATAATTGAAATTCTTTTTTGTCCTTTTGATATAGTATCCTCCTCGCAAAAGATTTTTCCTTAGTTTTTTTAGAGTAAATGAAAAAAATATTTTTTTTTTCTGTAGATAAACCTTTGAAATACCGTCACGCAACTTGTGGGAATCATTTTTCAACACTTACTACTTAACTTTTCACTGTTTTCTTCATTTTCTACGTTCATTTTCTTGGTTTATGTTTTGGTATGCATTTTCGACATAATGAAGTGACACAAAACTAAATAAAGGGTTTGTTTAACCACAAATTTGTTTTACTTTTTTGAGATATTTATTAATTCATTAGTTTTTAGTGTGTTGGTCACAGTTGTAAAATCTAGTGAAATAGGGTCGAAAACAAGTGGTTCCATTTCTTAATTGGCACATGAGAAAGAATGATAGTAGCCTTACCAATCCTTCTCATGGGCTAACTCACTAATCTGGAAGAATTAGGGTGTTTACATGACTAATCTTGATTATAGAAGCAGGAAAACTCTTACAGCAAATAGGGATATGTAGCCAGAGATGAGCCTAGCAAGCAATAAGATGCTTTTGAACCTTGGGAGATAGGGTCTAATGAACATAATGGAGCCCCTACTGAGCATTGTCTAATTTGTGCTAAGAAGTCTAGATTATTGAAGAATATGACAGGATGGGGCATGTTACATGTGTGTGACTAAAATCTTGGAACCAAAAATTAAGAAAGAGTTGGCTTAAGGTTTCTAAACGGCCTAAGTTTTAAGCGATATTTGCAGGTTGTAACTGGAAAAAATCATTGAGCTCATAATAGGAATAAGTTGGCTAAGGCAGAGAGCTTTTTTAGTTTTTAGGGGGGCACACTGTTTTCAGAAGGTTTTTGGTTCATTTTCATCATCATTTGTGACTTGCTCACACCGAAAATCTTTGAAACGTATATGGAAGAAGATTGATAAAGTTAATTTCTGAAGGATATTTGTGAGAGGATTATGCGATATGCTGAATCAATCAAAAGTCAATCTGTCAAATATTACGATGGCAGTGGACACGCAATTGACGTCGACTGTGATACCACGTTCAAATATACATCATAAATTGAGACAATTTAAAGTAAATTTAGCAGTTAAGTTTTCTGTTCACACGCAATTGATTAGTCTTACTCAATTAGCATATGACAGCAAAAAAATTCATTTCTAAGGTACATAGAACAAAATAGCAGCAACTGATCAGCTGACTTCTTTTTACGCCATATGTTTTCTAGCTTAGATTGGCAAATTTTTTATGTTATATTATGGTTGTCTACACCGTGTGTATGTGTGATAGCAAGATTTTTGACAACTAATACATGCAAAATTTTTGCATGAAATTATTGTTGTAGAGACGAGGTCACCTTATTATTCCAACATGGCATACATATTAAAAGCTCTTAAACTTTCATGCTACTCAACTGAACACAGTTCTTATTAAATCAGCAGGGTTGCACTTCGAGCTTAACTCTTTTAGTGAAACAATTTACTGATAATTGCTCAATATATTAACTGAAATCTTGAAGGGCAAATTGAGCTCAATTAAGGCCTTAATTGCATAAATGTGCTTATTATGCAATTAAGGTCTATGTGTGGAAGTTTATTTCAACTCGTATAGTAAATGTACTTATTTCCTCAGAAAAATCGACAGCATGCCAACAACAACCCAAACCTTTTAACTAATATTGATTTCAGGTGGAGAAGAATATGTCGATTTAAATTGAAGGCGACAACAACTTTCGCCATAAAGTTGATTATTTAATTAGATATTATTATTAGTCTTAAGATAAGTCCTAATGGCCTATGATATACACCCTGCATTGGTGCTGGAATGTATTGACATCCTTAATGGCATTAGCATTCACAACTGGGTAACCCTTCTTTGGATTTCAGGTTATAAGGACAATGTTGGTAATAAAAAAATTGCCGACCAGCTTGCAAACTGTGGAGCGTGCCGTAGAATAATATACTCAGACCCTTTTTGTGGTGTATTTTTATGTTATAATAAGGGAGAACTATGCGACCTCTTTGACTCTGAGTTTGCTTCTCACTGGCGAATAGCTCAGGGTCAGAGTCAGGCTAAGAGGTTCTTGCACCTCTCAAAACCCAAATGTAAGAAACTTTTCTCCCTATACAGGAAGACCTAAGATCATTGTTAGGATTTTTGACTGGACATTGTAATTTCAGCTACCGTTTAAATAAAGCAGGCAGGTTTGAATGTGGGGACGTACAGGTTTTGAGATGTGAATGAACAGACCGCAGAGCACGTCTTCTGCAATTGTCCAAAATTTTGCACAGGAAGAATACTTTTCTTGAGTGTGAAGTTATTACACCAATAGGCATTTGGAATTCTTTACTTTGTAAAATAAAAGGCTATATTAAAAGCCTTGGCCTATAGGTAAACTAATGGCTGCATGCAATATCTATTTTGGTAGCGTTGTTTGTGGGAGTCAGACAGACAGATGGTATTAAACTGTCGCAGGACGTAATTCTGAATTAAACGCTACAACTAAGGGTGGGTATTACTTTTTTTATTTTTAAGCGTCACGAAAACCATCAAAAATGGAAAATACCTATAAAAATTATGTAGTGTAAATACAAAAATAGCATTAATGCCCTAAACACAACTGGAACGAACGCCGAATTTTTCGTTGCGAATGTTCGTCTTAAAAAATAAAACACATTTGTGTATATGAAAATGCACACAAACAGTGCGTCAACTAAAAATTCGTCATACGTAACAAACTCTGCGATAGGTTTACTTCTATTTCTTTCACAGACGAACGACGAATAATTTGGCACAGAGTGACCATTTTTCTTTTATTTTGTTATTACATAATGTTTTTTTATACTTTAAGAATAATTTTCACTTTTTATTTGTTTCATTAAATACAATTAGTGTATTTTAAGTGTTGTATTTATATATTAATTAAATAGTTTTTTTTTAATTATTATTTTTTTCAAATAGTGCTTCTTTTTTTAAGAAATATGGTCTCTCTATCATAGCTGTTTTATTCGTTCTAAATGTGTTTCACTTAACGAATTAACGCAACGAATTTTAACAGACGAATTCGTCGTGTAGTGCGAAATTCGTCGTTCGTCCCAATTGTGTTTAAAGTATTAATTGGTTGCTCAGTTGTAGGCACTCAATTTATTTTGTACATAAATTTGTTTACCGTCCTTGGCAAATAAACTCAACTAGGAAGTTGCATGTGAACAACTTTGAACGTGAGTTATCTTTTCGAGACTAAAAGCCCCAAAAGATACAAAAAAAATGCAAAGTTTTGTGAAATTCTCTTGGGCGGAAAAAACCGGGATTGGGAATTAATGTTGTAAAGCCAAAGACCGAGAAATACATATATGTGAGCGGCATTTAAAAAAATATAAGGAACGCTTAAAACTAGGATGCTGGAATAGTGTTGTCATGCAGGAGAATTGTACATATCTATTAAGTATAGGTGCCTAGATATCGTGGGGTGATTGGACATGATTGGGCGACTAACTTGTCCTGGATTAGGGCTAAAAAAAGAGAGTTGACTTGATGTACTCGATTTGGCGTAATGAAAGCAAAGTTAAATTTACAGGAAGAAATTGACAATCAAACAGCTGGAAAAATTACAAGAATCCTCTTAGGCCATCCAAATGAGAAAATTACAAAGCAAATCCAAAAACTGGAGAACTCTGAATTAAGGGAAATAAAAAGCGTACTGAAGGGTGCATTAAACCTCTAAAGGCACACCAACAAGTATCAGGGTTATTTTATATTTAATGCTAAAACAGATGTGGCTTAATTGAAAGGTGGGAAATTGAAAATGATAAAGAATTTCGTTCTTAGTGTTGAATTAGGTTATGCTTAACCTAATGAAATTATATGATTAAAAATAAATTTTTTCTCAAAATTCTTTTTCAATTGAATAAAACGCACCACACGCTGATCACTGCTTAAATCTATGTCCTGTTGGATTTAAGGCTTGTCTTTAAGGTCTCTTCTTTTCAGCCCTTATTTACATAACTTAACCTAACCGACAAGAACACTATAAATGCAGTGGGCAGTGCTGTATTGCTTGTCGTTTGACTATGATCGCAACAGTTGGTATTATCTCAGTCACCAACTTGAAGCAAAGTGCGTAATAATCTGCTGTTGCAAACTTATAAAGCCATTTTAGTTTAAGGACTGAAGTCAAGGCTTTACAGTTTTCTTTAAGAATTTACAGACTACGCAAAAAAATAATATTCACACAGGAATAAATCCGGAAGATTTGCATGAAATTTGTATTTACAAAAATTTTGTTCTTTGTTTAATGTAACAGAATTTTAGCGTTAGCGGACTAAATATCTGTCGAAACTCGAATGGGACTACAGTAGCAAAACGTTGATAAAAGTACTACAACCAAAGCTTAAGAACATCAGTTTTAAAGAGAAGTGATTTATAAAAAGCTGCCAGGGCTGGAGAACATAAATTTTTAAAAGGCATGTTTTTCATGCTTCACCTTAATTGTAGTTTTGCTTTGTCAAAGAAGTGGTTTGGGATTGGATAACCTTACGAAGAAAGGTTTTAAATTGACCTTTAAAATCAATGGATTTGACTCACTTGGATTAATTCCGTTGAAAAGTAGTGAAAACAAAAGGGTATGCCGATCATTTTCTACCGTTTCACTACTCGTACTTAGAAGAGAATATTTGTCAGATTTTTTCTAAAGTATAGCTGGAACCTCGGGTGACTCGGTGCTTACAAACCAATGACAGGCATTTAAAGAGTATTTTATTTCAAACAGAACCTAATTATTTTATTGTTACTTTAACTTTATTGAAACACCCTTTATTTTTCAAATATTTTTTTGCCTTAACAGTGGTCATCTCTTGTGTAAACTGCCTAAGTTATGACGTCTTATTGGTTGTGGAAAAACAATATTTTGACAGCAGAATATGACAATTTTACTTACAAAAGTTTTTTTTTTAGAAATAAAGTGAAAAAAGTTTAAATACTCTATTCAAGCACTTTTAAATTTTAATGTGTTTTTTCCCCAAATAAATGTGTCAGGTGACAATTTAAAGGTTATAAAAATACAAACAATGAAATGAATTTGAAAAAAAAAGATTTTAAATAAAAGTTTTGCCTGTTAAACTTATTTGACGTTTGTCTGCTTAAGGTTGTCAATGTTTTTAATATATTTAGGTAAGATGGCCATAAGTGTGTAAAACTATTATGATGAAGACAACAAATAAATACAAAAAATGTCAAACTTTTAATATTTTTTTTTTGTTTAAAACAACTTTTAAATATTTTTATACTCCAGTCAAAATCTGTTTATGGTTGATGTTCTCATGCTGCTGCTGCCTTCAACTTGTTTCTTTTTATTTCTTTTTGCATTTTTTTTAAGTTTTTTAACATTTAACATAATGTCTTATAGTATTGTTTTCGCTGTTGTTGTGGTCATCCTTGATGTAGTGGTAGTAGTTTTTGTTGATGATGACGTTTTTGTTGTTGTTGTTGTTTAGTTTGTTATATTTTATTTTAGCCCACTTTTTATCCCCAGTGACACTTAATAATTTTCTTTTCTATTCTTTAATGCTGTCAGTATTTATTTTATTTTTCCATCATCCTTAACACATACAGACATACTTTGTTTTTGCAAGAAGGACAATGACAACAATAAAAACACAGCAATAACAAGAACAACAGCAATAAGTAAAAAATTTGTAACCAACAACTTTTAAGTTTTATAATAAATTTTAAAGGAAATGTCGTCCATAAATAAACAGTTGGACATCACTTTATGCCTTGGACACACACAGACACATTCATACACACATACTGATCTCACCTTGGTAAAGTTTATGTTTTGTTGGAAATGTTTAGGTTTGTGATGCTGATGAAGCAGCACTTAGAAACTTCTGCTTGATGTTTGTGTCAATGTGTCACTGTTGCAAATATGACATTTACCGTAATTTTTCAAGTGTGTGTGTGAAAAAGATAGTGAAGGTGTAAATCATAGTAGAAAGTATTCCTTATTTCCTATATGTGCTAAATTTTAATTTTTTAAAACTTATAAAAGAACTTACATTGTTCCCAAAAGGCAGGCTTTCATCTTAAAACATTACAATTAACTTTTAGAAGGTGACAGGTCTTGTTAGTCGGTCATGTCTAAAGAAAAACTGCCTTTTTGTAAAATTTTAATGGGAACAAAACAAACTATGCTTAGAACTTAGTTTAAAAATATTTAGAATTTAACTAACAGTGTTTTTAAACTGTAAAGATTCTAAAAATATTTTCGAAGCATTAATACCAAACCAGCTCATTTTTGTATTTTACAAGCAATTTAGAATTATAACTCACTCAACAGATCATATTTATAGTTAACGATTTCACTCGCTCGCACTGGTTGCGTATGTGGAATAAATTTTTTTTTTTAAATCATTGAGGAAAAGTTGTCGCAATATTTATTTAATACTAAAATCCATTTGTTTAGTGATCTCGTCATTAGTTTGTTATATTCCCAAAGATAAAGAAAAAATTTAAAAAGAATTAAAGTTTGTCTGCGGCGAGTCTTATTTGTCTGCGCCAAATCTACTATACCCTTCACACCCTGTGCCATTTGTAGCTCACTATTTTTCATGGTAGGTTTTTTGCAATCCTTATCAAAATATTTAAAAAACACTATCAATAAATTTATTCGGGCGTTTTTAAAGTACAACAAAATGTTTCTTTTGGTATAAGGGACTCATGCGTGATAAGCGTCTTTCCAGAAGAGCACATCGATTTGTGGTCGACTGGCCAGTGAATCGCATCACGCAATACGGGGAGAAATGGTTATCTAGTAGCACAGTTTGTATTTGAAATAAACTTCCCAAATGTGAATTTCCTGTCACAGTTATTATTCAGAATTTCAAATAAAATATCCACAAATACTATTTCCTCTATCCTTCTTCTCATAACCTTTTTTCCTGACACCAACACAACGCAATGCGTGTCATAGGGGCCATCCCCTGACTGCTGGTTATTATCAAAAAAAAAGCCACTGATCTAAATGATAACGATGAGCAGATCTTCAGAAAATGCAGCAATTTGAAGGGATGTAGCCAATCCCCCCTAAGTTCTGTCACATAAAAAATATTTCAAAATGTTATCAAACAGGCTGTCTGGTGGCAGTTTTATATTTTGAAATTTGAATAAAAAACGTGGTAATTGACACAAAGTTTTATTAAGAGCATAAAACGATAGAATGTAAATGGGGATTTTAGTTTTAAAAAGAATGTCATCAGATTTCTTCCGCCAAGTTAAACACACTGTGTTTAAAATGGTGTCTTGTGTTCTGCGCCACACGTTGCAGTAAATTTGGTTCGATTAAGCTAATTTCTCGATGAATATTTTCCTTTAAAGCCACAGAAGATTGTGAATTATCATTATAAATCCTTTCTTGAAGGTAGCCCCTTAAAAAATCCATTGGAGTTGGATTGGATGACTTTGGTGGCCATTGGATTTCCCAAAAGCGACTGATAAATTTTTGGGGGAAATTTTCCAGATGCAAATTCGTCGAAGCTGTTAAAACCACGTGTGTGAAGAATACGATTTATGAGATCGGTCCGGTTTTCTCCTGCTTTAGTTTTTGATGTTTCAAGTGAGGGTTGTTTGTTCTTGAAAACCAGGAATGTAATGTTTGCTTGTTGACGTGGCCGTTTGCAAAAATGAGTCTCGTCGCTCCAAAAAATGGGATTTGCAGTGCGGAAACTCTCCAAAATCGTTTTACAAAATTTTTTACGCAAATCAAAGTCACTTTCTTTCAGTTCTTGAACAATTTGATTTTTATAAGGATAAAACTTCAGATCCTGTTTTAAAACATCATGAATATTCGCTCTTGGAAATCCCAATCAGGCTGCTTTTTTCAGTATTAGAAGCTGCGTATTTTCAAGTAAACTGTTTTTATCCAGTTCAGTATTTTCAGAAGCCCTTGAAGATCGACTGGGCAGTGGCCGTGGGACATGCATTGCCAAGGCAGTTGCGTGGAATCTCTGCACCCACGAACAAATAAAATTTACACTTGGTCCATCACGTATTCGCCGAATACCAAATTTTCAACAAAATTGTCGACGAGCAATTTCGTAAAAATCATTTCTCTTAAAAATTATCTCTACATCGAATTCCAAATCCTTTCTTTTATTATACTGAAAGCTAAAATTCAGATATCACTGTCGGATATCGAAGCGTAAAAACTTAACTTGTTTAATTCGTATGCCAAATTCTTCCTTTTGTTGCTCTGAAAGCTAAAATGCAGCTCCCACTGTCAAGTATAAAAGATGAAGATGGCGAAGGATGTAAAATACTCTACGCAGATAACTTAATGACATCACCAGGCTTTTCCTTGACTAAACCCCATAATTGAGCCACAGACTTCTCCCATACACAGTGACGTCAACTGAGCACTGAACATAATCACTGGAAATAAACTGGGATCAATTGAAAGACCTGGCGGAATGATCGCAATTGTTTTAACCCAATGCTTCCCTTAGGCATCCAGATATGTACATTTATGTCTTAAATTTTTTTTTTGCAAATAAGGTTTAATATTTCTTAAAGTTGACCTTAAACTATTGTTACTTTAACTAAGTTTTTTTAGTAATTCTGTAAAAGGGTATAGGGTAGGGTATACAAAACTAATCTTTTAAATATTTCGTCTACTTACACATATATACCCTACATACACACGTACCTTTTCTATTTTCCTTTTTATATTATTTTAAAACATACACACATACACATAAGAAAATGTTTAAGTACACATACATACACACATCTACACAATTTTATTCCCAATGTTTTTTTATATGTAGACACACACATCAAAAGTTTTCTAGTGACTTTTGACAACCACGTCACATTTCACACATAACTTTTTTTTTATTACATTCAGTGTTGTTATTCCCTCTTTATCTTCATTTTTTTTCTTTACGTCCATAATATGTAACCAGTGCAAGTGTTTATGTGCCTTTAAGTTGTATAGAAAAAAAAAGGAAAATTTGAAAGCTTTGGACAAGGTTCCAATATTTAACGTAAATCCATCTCTCACACCCATTTCTATAAAATATTTTAGAGTTTATTTTCATGTCCTGTTGTTGGTTCTTTTTGTTTTCGTGTTAGTTAGTGCTTTCAGTGATGGTTGATGTCTTGGGAAAAAAAATTTACTTTTATAAAATAAATTTGTTGCTTTTGTTGTTGCTGCCATATATTTTATTATTAATTTTAGATTTTATTTTCTTTGGGAACTACTATTCTTCATTTTTCACTCTTCATGTCATATTTGGAAGTTTTTTTTAAATAAAAATTTATAATAATTCATTGGTGTTGTTGCTTCAAAACTGACCCTAAAACTTTTGAAGGACTATAAATGGGTACATATGTGAGAGTGTTTGGAAGTACATATTTCAATGTGTTTATATGTAGTTGTAAAAAGTATATGTGTATGTACTTCTTATTCATCACTTTTAAATACGTAGGCTGGTTGAAATTTTATTCTTTCACACAGACTTATATACACACACATGTATGTATTAGGTTGATTCGTATTTGGGCAATTCCACTATGACGGGTGTGACAAATTTGCTCACATTTTTGCTTATAACTCAAACAATTAAAAATGTTTGTTTGAAAAAGGCTATGATTTCCAAGGAAAGTATGTTTTTTAAACGATTAGTAGTAAGTAGACACCGCAGGAGCATCATTTCTAGTCAAAGTGGTAATATGAAGACCGTGACAAGTGTTACCATACAACTTTAATGAGGGAAAATGTTGACTTTAAGATCGAGTTGTGTAAAAAACTCTTGAGAACGGTTTTAATTTTTTTGATTTTAACGGAAGCTTAATTGGTTTTAAATGGTATTTAATTCATTTTTTCTAAAAAGAATAAATTTTTCTTAATGAAAAATCTTCTATGAAATGTGACGGGTGTGACATTATCACTATAATAAAACGGGGAAAAGATAAACATTGTTAGAGCTAAAATAATATTTTTGAATTATAGAATCCTTTTTTAATTAATATAATTGTTTGTAACAAATAGAGCCTGCTCTTAGAAATATTTTACACAACACATTTATAGTGTCGAAAATCTTTCAAATGCAAATTTTTACAATCACATGTCACGGTCGTTTAGTGGTCAATGTAACCGAAAATCATATACTTTCAGTGTCTATCCGCTTGCCAAATAAATTGAAATGTAAAGATGTCACACCCGTTGTAATGTAAATGACGAAACTGCTGGGTTTTTTTTTTATATTTTCATATGTGTATTCTTAACTTTACCCGTGTGCTTAAATGAATTAGAGGTCTGCAGCTGATAAGTTTTCATATAGTTTTTGAAATTTGACGTAAAAAAGGGTTTACACTTGGATTCACTCGCAGTGTGAGAGTGCGGAAGGTAACTTAACTGTGTCTGGGTGTCAGGGTGTCTAAGGCTAATTTATATTTTGTAACATAATTATTTCAAAAAGTAATAAGCGGTGCGAAGGAAGAGTGATGCAGTTATAATAACCGATTGTGCGGATTTGTCACTCACGATGTCGCGGTGGTTGGAGCATCGCGCTGTTGAGACATTTTTTAATAGAGTAATGATTCTTACCTAATTGCACATCGACAATTTTGTTAAAATTTTGGTATTCAGCGAATACGTGATGGACCGAGTGTTAATTTAATTCTTTTTTGGGTGCAGAGATTTTGCGCAACTGCTTCGGCTATAAATGTCTTACGGGCAGGGCCCAGTTGATCTTCAAGGACTCCCAAAAAAATTTAAGCTGGTTGAAAGAAATTTACGTAAAAAGCCGCGACTTTCAATATGGATAAGAGCAGCCTCACTGGTACCTCCAAGAGAATATTCATAAAGTTTTAAAAAAGTATCTAAAATTCCATCCTTTTGAAGCTTAAATCGTTCAAGAACTGAAAGTACGTGAATTTGGAAAAATTTTGTAAAACCTTGCTAGAATGCTTTTGCCCTGTAAATCTCACTTTTTGGAGCAGCGAGACCCATTTTCACTTCAACGGCCACGTCAACAAGCAAAACTCTCGCCACTGGTTTCCAAAACCCGCAACCCTCGATTAAAACATCAAAAACCATTGCATTGCCCCAGGGTAACTGTTCGGTGTGCCTTATTTACGCATGAGATAATGGGACTATTTTTTTTTAAATTCTTGGGGCCAGGTGACGAATGTCGAGGGTTAAAATAAGCGACGCATAATAACGAAATTCTTTTTGCAAAACCTGCCAGCGCAGACCATCATCAACTGCAGCAGAAAGGAAAAGTGATCAAGAAATCTCGAATTGAAACTTTGTCCATTTACAGCGAATATAGTTGAAGACTATGACGTTCATAGAAAAAAGTACTTAAAAGTTCATCCGTCAAAGTACTCAACTATAAAAAAAGTTCAAGTATATCCATGCAGCTCTCTAGTACGTATGTGTGTTTCTTGTGTGCTTGTGAATAGTTGTGTTGCTGTATTTTGCCATTGATGATGATTTTGCGGTCACTTGTATTAATCCTTGGAGACATGTGTCGAACATGAATTTTAGTTTGGTTTGGGCTTTTGCTTATAAATATTAATTTTTAGTACATGTGGTCAATATTGTTGTAGACAGATTGTCCATCTTTATAATGTTGTAATTGAAAATGTTTAAAAAAGTTTTTTTTGTTACGTCTTCCTTAAAAACAAAATATTGACAGTTAGTCAGAATTATTAAAATAATAAATGGGAGACAAATTATTAAAAAAAATTAAGATTTTGACAGTGTTTTGTGTACAATTTTTTTTATGTCTAAATTGAGTTTCATAGCATTCTAGCTTAACAGATTTCATACCCTTTCTCTTAATAAAATAGTAATGGCAATATGTATTGAAAATAATAATTATTTTTAACTTTGTATATATGTTGATGCTGAAAATTGTATCGCGTTAAAAAATTAACTTAATTTTCTAAAACCTATAGACACGCGCATATACATACATACTCACGTGTTAAGGGATCCATTCAAAAGCGATGTTTGTACTTGTTGCTGCAAAAGTGTAAGTGTAATGCGAATTCAAAGGCAGTACTTGTAACCCCTAAGTTATTAAGCGATGAACTACTAAACAAGTCTCTTAAGAAGCAACAGGATGGCAAAGAGAAATAATTTCAAATGTAAATATTTTTACCTTAATAAAGAAAGGCCCTAACTCTTAGTATATTTGTAGATTCACTTGTAAACACATTTCTATGTATTTATTTCTCAGCTATAACATCCTTTAAATGTGCGTTTTATATGCAACCAGTCAAGCCATCAAAGTATTGTCACTGTCAGTGCAAATGTCAGAGACACGTCAGGGATTAAAATGACAAGCGACTTTTAACTGTCTTTTGATAAAGGCAAAACCATTTAAAGGGGTGTGAGTAGCGGAAGAAACAGACCGCGTAAAGGATTTAAAAATACGAGCCAACGGAAATAGATGGAAAAGTGCTTTTAAATATTCATATTTATAGTCAAATTGAATAACTGTTGTAGCTGTGTAAAATGTTTGATGTCTATTTGTCTCTTTCCTATAATCTTTGTATCACAATCTGTCAACTAGTCTGCCTGCCAGTTAGATGTTATGCTTTGTGTCTGCCCATTACATAAATCTGACCTTATTGTGTAGATAAACCGCTTTTAATGGTTTAGCTTCTCATGTTCGTATGTTTGTGTGCGAGATTGTTATTACGAGTCCTTTAAGCAAATTATATCACGTTGACAACCGCAAAACATATTAAAAGGACTGAGTTTATGGGTGATTTTGTTTGCTAACTGGTTTATTGGTACGTCTTTGCTCTCTTTCTTAATTTATTTGAATATTCAAAATCCTCATCATCATTATCATCATCTTCGAACGCCGTTAGATAAACAACCACAACAAGACCCATTTCGTCATTATTTAAGCCCAATTTTACATGTGTCATTATCATCCTTGCCATATGCTTGCAGCGAGTATTTAAAAAATTTCTAAATATGTTTGCAAGTTGTGGAGATGAGTTTGTTTAAGTTAAAGAAGTAGTAACGCAAGAGTCCTTTAGCATGTCGTTTTTGTTTTTCAAACGTTACATTGACTGGAAATAAAATTTTTGTTTTCTTTATAGCACCCTTCACGTATTGATTCGCGATCACATCACAAATATTTGATTTAGCAATATCCATTTAATGAAAAGGGGTTAGCCTAGTCCCTTTAAGTCAAATAGGTCCTTAGAAGTGCACTTCAGGACAAAACCAGATGTGCAGTATACAGTCGTTAAGGGTCTTACGTGACAACTGCCACGCTGGCAATAATTCACGGTTCTCTCAACACCTGGTGCAAACAACTCATCCACCAGCGCCCCCAGGATGGCTCACCGTGCCACCTAGGTTCCAATTCTCTGCCATGACTCTGTGTAGCCATAACAGACCCCTTGGTGAGGAGTTGGGCTATCTAAACCCGATTTGCGTTTCTAGTTTTGATTTCGCTTCTTCATACTTAAAACAGATCCACGCCGACAAGACACCTCTCCACACGCTCGTGAAACAGCACCCAACCTTAAGCAAGAAAGATCATGATTATCATGTCGCACCCAACGAATGCGACACCCAGCTCTGTTTGAAGGATCTATTCTCATCTAGACAAATCAATTACTCCACCATCATCTACGCTTCATAATCTTCTCACCGCCGGTCAGCACCGAGTCACGCACATGCTTCAACATGCCTATGCCGGCCTTTTCATTATTTGCAACTTCTTCGACGGAATCTTATTTTAGATCCTAGGGTCCCCAGCCGTAGCTAGTTTCCCTATTCACCTATTTCCAAACACACTTACACCTTTTCAGCTATAAGCCTACTTCAACAATTGCAATTGTTTGGGTAGACCCGCCAAAACTAGAAACTCTATCTTGGGAGCCTTAAGTTCATATAAGACCGCTTACGCGATCAATCTAGGGCCCGTGCAGGACGGAGCCCAGCAAATCAACTTTCGATCCCAGTTGCCCCGCTTGGGGATAACCACAGCCACCACGTGAACTCCCGAAGGAAACCTCACCATTAATCAGTCAATGCACTGGTAAGCACATGGGGCAAACTCGGAAATCTACTTCCATATAATTTCTACCAATTTCTATTTAACACAGATAAGGTATTGGTACCCTTAGAACCTTGTTTTGCTGTGCCACTTAATGGCGATGTACATGATACAGACACCACAAGGACAACCTGCCTTAAGCCAGACCAGTGAATCACTGATCACATTCAGCCCAAGGCAGATTGTTTTCGACTTAGCCATGTCTGTTAGCCTTTCAGTAACTGAAAGTTGCTCGGTTGATACCACTAGGAGGTAGACTTAGGCACTTATCAACTAGATGTGCAGTATACAATTGAATTCAACTGAAATGATATCAGGGTATTAAGGCTGTTTCTCCCCTAGACCTTAGTTCAATCATATTCATTGGCGTAGAAAGGTCATTTTGGAGAACGCATTGCTCTCCTATTATTTTTTTTGATCTCCCACCAAAAGTTAAAAATTGTTTTAGAAAAAACTATTTGGTTTATGAACTTAATAGACTTAAAGTTTTTGTCCCCCTCAATCCCCTAAAAAAAAATTTGTAGCTACGCCAATTCGCATATTATTGTTCCTGTTTTATGCTCCTCTAAATTAAAAGTCTAACGTATAACGTCTGTGAACTACTGCTGTCATCAACTAAGATGGCTTCATACTGGTGAAGTGTACATAAGCTTCGGCACTGCCATAGAATTTTTTATCCTTTCTGTGGTTTTCAACTTTTTGATGTTTATGTTTTTGTTAGATGAATGCATTTAAATGGAGAATGGGTAAGTAAATAAACGTATGCGCTTGTGTTTGTATGAGGGTAATCTCAAAAGGGTTTTAAGGACATATGATCATCTTAATGTGCAGTCATAAATGTTTTGGCTAATTGATAAAAACGAGATTTTGGTCAGAACAACCCATATTTGAATGCCAAGAAAACAGATATTCCAGAGCTAATTATGATCATATTCGGAATAATCCTTGCACTTTAATTGGTAACTCAAACTCTTAGGCAGTTTGCAGATAGTAACTTGCAGAATATGAAACTTAGAAAACGCAGGTCGTTGACGTATTATTTGGCTTTCTTGAGATAAAAGAATGCTTCAAGGTGGCGCCATGAACTAAACGGCGTTCTCACTTTAAAACGTATTGTTTAAGGGAAAGGGAGAGCCAATTATAAGAAACTCTTAGGAAATTTGCTCCTCGCAAATCAGCTCGATGCAGATGATCTTAAATTTTAAATACTTGTAGCACAAAAACCCAAAACTTCAGTGGCATGCAGATGAAGAAAGCTTTTGTCTTAAACATGCATTGCAGGCTCAGGGGAGTATAATTCAACAGCATTTGTTCGTTTCCTCTCCTGACGTGGATGTCCTTTTAATATTATTCTGACAGTGAAAATGCATTTGTTTAATTAGCATATTTGTTAGAGGAAAGCCAAAGAAAGGTTTTTCTAAAAAAAAGGGACAAGGTCCTTGTAAAAAAACTCTTCTGATAATTAAAGGACATTTTATAACAATTTTATTTAAATATTTTTTTCAAAAATGTTTCTATTAAGGAAATATTCAAAAAATGTATTTACTCTTTTTAATTTTAACTTAATTTTAATCTTTGCCTCATGCAGAAGCTTTTGGATTTCCATCAACATCATCATCATGTACCGATTTTTAAAATTTATCCTTTAGCAATGTCAACATGTCCTTTGGTATGTCACACGCATTATAAACGTATTACTGAGGTGTATGAATGTGATTATGTTTGTCTGTTTACTTGTTTATTTGCTTGTTTGTGTATGTTTGTGTTTTTGAGTTTAAAATCAACCACACACACACACACAAATACATCCACAGAGCAACACAATTTCACAGACATTCTACATTAATTATTCACTTAATCGTTTAGTATATTTGAACATTATTTATAAGTGCGGGATTTAAGTTTTTTTATGGTAAGGACATGTCTTAAGGGTTGAGAATAAAATAATTAAATTATTTATTCAAACGCTGCTGATTAGTAGGGGTGGGTTGATTTACTTGGGTTCTGAAATGACCCGGTTTTGTCATCCTGAGACCACTCGAAAAATGTTTTGTCGCTTAGAAACCATAAAGGATTAGATCCAACCCGTAGCAGAGATTTATCTTAGCAGGCCTTTAAACGTTGAGCACTTTGGTGCCTCACTTGCCCAGTGTAGTTATTCCTGCCTTAAAATCCTTATCGTGAAAGCAAAGGCAGGAGATTTGCGATGAAGGTGAGCAACCTGCTCCTGCTCTTCATTATCCCCAAAGCTGCGATAGGGGCCGTCAGAAGGAAGCTCCAGTCTTCTTTTGTGTTTATATACCATCCAGTGAATCGTTAAGGCTGACAATAAACTCAATACATCCTCTTGCTTACAGCTTATCACTTGAGTCTATTACTTTCTGTAAAAATAGGGTCAACTCCGTTCAGAGTCCTGCATGTGTTCAAACTATCCCGCTCGTTCGCCTGTGACTGATAGAAGGCCCACGATACAAAACTGTATCTAACATTGGCTGATTAGCAACGGTGTTGTAGAGTATTAACGAAGCCTTAAAATTGCCATTTTACTGCAAACCAATTTCAATATTTTCACAGATATTTCTGTCAATAAGCAGCTTCTGTGTCCCATAGGCAGCAAACATTTCGATCTGAAATATACTGCTAAGCCGGCAGACGGTGTAAAGAACTTATTTCAGGACCTTCTAAGTATCCTACGTTAATGTTCATCTTAAAAGTGTCTGTGTAAATTCTGGCATCATAATGAGTCATGAAATTACCTCCTTCTGCTAGGTATTAAGACCTTGAGGTCTTTGTCAACATTCTAAATAGTGCATTACCTCGCCAGAAGGTTGGCCATAGATCTAGGGCTAGGTGGGCGTAAAAAATTCTAAAATAGGGAATTGCAGGGAGTCTGGCGAGAGATTTATAATTCTAATGATAGAATGGAAATTCCGATTTTTTTTTTGAAGACTTTGTCATTCAAATGTCTTCCGTCGAGTTAATCAAACTGTTCCAAACGGAGCCTTGTTTTGTGCGCCATACGCTGCAGTAAACTAGGTTCAGTTGAGCTGATTTCTCGAGGAATATTTTCCTTCAAAGCCACAAAAAATTGGGAATGGTAATTATAGACCCTCTCTCTTTGAGGTAGTTTCATAAAAAAATCCATAGAAGTTAGATAGGGCGAGCTCGGTGGCCTTGGGATATTAACAAAACAACTGATATGTTTTTAAGGGAAATTTTCCCCAAGAAACCTTATCAAACCTCTGTGTGTGTGTGCAGTCGCCCCATCTTGTTGAAGCCACGTGTGTGAAGAGTACGATTGATGAGCTCGCAGGTTTAGCAAAAAGAATTCCGTTATCATGCGTTGACAATTTCGTCGCCTGGCCTTGAGAATTTTCGAAAAAAATGGTCGAATTATCTCATGCGTGGATAAGGCACACACTCACACTGGGGCAATGCTATGGGTTTTGATGTTTCAATCTAGGGCTGTGGGCTCTTGGAGCCCAGTAATGGCAGTTTTGCTTGTTGACGTGGCCGTTTAAGTAAAAAGAAGCCCATTTACCGTGCGAAAATGCTCCAAAATCGTTTCACAAAAGTTTTTGCGTAAATCAAAGTCACTTTCTTTTGGTTCTGGAACGGTTTGGAATTTGAAAAAATGGAACTTTAAACCCGTAGATCAAAGCCGAAGCAGTTGCACAGAATCTCTGTACCCACAAACGAATTAAATTTACACTTGGTGTTATTTTCGACGAATAATGAACTTGGAACAAACTCGCCGACGGGCAATTACGTGAGAATCATTACCCTTAAGATATGTCACCACAGCGAATGCGCGATGCTAACCCGACCACTGCGACATCGTGACTGACAAATTCGCAATATTTGCTATTACAACGGCGCCATCCTCCCTCCGTTCCCTTTATTACTTTTTGAAAAAATCGTTGTATGTAATGTCTTGTAGAAAACTTTTCTGTTGTGGATGGAAGTGTGTAAAAGACGAATTTAAGAAAATTTTCAGTTTCAATAACAAATTTGCTTTTAAAAAACGGTAGATTTCGTAAGACCCATGGCAACCACCCTTTTTGCCCAAATACAAGTATCAACGTGTTATCATTACTCGAGGTATTTATTTAAACCGAGGAGGGCGACAAGTAGGCAAATGAACAGGACTTATTATGGAAATAAATCATTTGTTAACGTCGCTGTATGGCAAGTTGCACCATCATGCTGGAACCCAATATCTTTGATGATTGGATGATAATTTTTTGAAAACAGAAATTCAGTCAACATGGATCGATAGCGCTTGGCTTTCGCCGCAGGACAATTTCTTTCTAGTTTTGAAAAAAATTTAATAAAAACTTTCTAACTGAGTTAGAAGTTCTGGTGAGATTCTCCTAATCAAAACTATATCGGGTAAAAAAATGTATTTGGCAATTCGTAATCTAATCATTTCATAAAAAGCATTTTAGCAAAAAGCGAAATTAAATTTTGACATTTAAGATAAATAACAACAAGGTAATTGTATTTTTGGCTTTTAAAAATGAATTCTAATTTCTGTTTATTTTATTTAGTCTCCTTTTTATATCTTTTAATTCCATAAAAGTTAGTCATGCTCTTTACCTCTTTCTTAAACTTTCAAAAAAGGGTTAATTTACTTTCTTCAGCAAAGTAATTTACTTTTTTCCTCACTTTTTATATTTTTGATTATAAAAACTAAAAAGAAAATTTTATCTACAAAAGAAATGGAATTACATTTCATTGTCATAACGATTTATGTCGTTGACAGGCATAGGCATTTCCTTTGAAGTTGCCTCTCACAATTGCCGCCACCATCACCAACACAAATCACTGCAACATTTCATCCACACTTTCCTTCATAGCCATTAAACACAATAACAACAACAAAAAAAACATTGATTTTCACGACTGATTACACCACTAGGAACAGGTCGTTTGTTGCAAATTAAAAAAAAAGGAGAAAAATCAAGTAGAAAAACAAATTTATTAAACAAGCGAAATATTTGAAAAAAAAACTTATAAAACTGTTAAAGAAGTAAAAGGTTTGAGACTTTATAATGATAATAATCATAAATTTTAAAGTCGTACAATACATTTGCTGGTTAAAACATTTAAAAAAGGTGGGGTTTTACAGAACTCAAATCAATGGTTATGGCGAGGGGTTGGCTGTTTTCAAATATGCTTTTTCGTTTTGCTGCTGATATTTGTGTGAATCGTGAAAATTTTGACGGAAATGTGTCATAAATTGCTGTGAGTGTTGTCATAAAGCACAAGACACAAAACAACAACAACAAAAACGTCTGCATAAAAGAAGCCCCATATAAACGGCACTTCATATTTGCAAAAGGATAACTTTCAGCACCTCAACTTTCCGCGCTATCACTCCTTTACTCTTTTGTATTTAAGTTTGTAGGCTTAATTTGTTGCACATGTTTGTGTATTTATACAGGGTGGCTGATAAATTTTGCATATTAAGCATCTCAAATAAATATTTGTGATTTGTTTTTAATTAATTCATGTGAAGAATAGTATATTTTTATTTAAGTATTCAATGAAGTTTTGAAAAAAGAAACAAAATTCAAATGGCCTTCTACCTAGGGGATACAAGTGCAACATTTTATCTAAAAGTTATTCGATACTGCCTGGAGGGATGCAGCAGAAATTGCGGCAATTATCGTTCAAAAGGGATGCTTTAAATCATCAAAATTTGTTTGTTTTCTTTTGTAAGCTTCCTGTTTGAAATAACCCCTTAAAAAGATCAGGTGCTTGGTTTTCGTGGTAGTTCGCTACCCGAAAACTGTCAAGTAGAGTCTAAATGACCCCGTTTTGACAACACCCACCACTCGATAGGTGATAGGTCCCCTTAAACCATGGTCCAAGGGAAAATGGAGTACAAGAACCACCCTGTCGCATTGATGTATCTCGACAGGTCGTTCAGCCCAATCGCAGATATATTCCCTAGGCTGTCCAGTATATGATGGCCCAGGAACTTGTTCCTCTTCACAGCCAGAGCAGGGCATTCGCAGAGAAGATGGAAAACCGATTCCTCCTTTTCACTATTCTTGTAGCTGATCGTTAAACGTGAGGCCGAGTCGTTATGCATGCCTTTCCAACATCCAATGACCCGTTAGCACCGCCACCAACTTCGAAATTTCCAAGCAATTCCAGTTCATAAGTTGCGTAGTACGTCCGGCATCGAAAGAGGACCACGTTTGCCTGGCGACCTTACACGCATCCAACCTCCGCCACCTATCGTCAGCAGTGCGCAGGAAGAATCTTAAGATGCTGCTCTTAATAGTCTGCAACGGAATTGCGACTGTATTCACATTGGAGATATTTAGAGAATATCCTTTCTTAGCTAGTTTATCTGCCCGTTTATTACCATGGTAGACCCTATGCGCAGAAACCCAAACCAGAGTAATGTCAGACAGCTGCCTTAGCTTAGTCAATTCTATTCTACATTGACTGACCAATAGTGACGTGGTAGTGTATGATCTGAGTGACAGAAGCGCCGACCGACTGTCGACAAAAATACCAATATTCCCGCGGATATTTCTGTCCTGTAGTAGTTTATAAGCCTCCCGAATGGCAAATATCTCAACCTGAAATACTCTGCATTCATCCGGAAGACGAAAAGAAGCATTTACGTCCAGCTCTACTGAGAAGACACCGGATCCAACTCCGCAGTCCAACTTAGAGCCGTCCGTAAAGATCCTAATGTCATAAGATTTCCCAAGATTACCCCTACACCATTCACCCCTGGAGGGAATAAGAACTTCAAAAACCCTATAAAAGTCCGTGTAGGGAGTAATTTAGTCTGAAGGTTGGTCCACGAATGGGGGCTGTCCTTGCAGAACTTTCGCATGTCCATATGGCCTTGATTTGCAAAATCCAGTCGATCAGGTGCAGTATGGTTAAAAGACCTGGGGTGTCAACGGTATGTTGAGTTTCTTCAGATTTAATTAGGAGAAGATTTTTGTCCCAATTATGTCTTAACAGGAACAGAAACCACACAAGGTTAAAAACGATTGCCTTTCGGCGTAGTTCTGGAAATAACTCAACATTTTTAAGTAACGGCCTTCATTGACCGTAACAGAAGGACCGTTTTCTTCGAAAAACTAATGAACATGGATGAAACTGCACACAACACTATGACGCGAAGAGGATGCAATTGCATCTCATGGAGCATGTGGGGGCTAGAATTGCTCCATACTGTTATAATTTGGTTGCTAACATTGCCACTTAGATCAAAATGTGCCTTCTTAGACATAAAAATGTATTTCAAGCTGTTTTCATCCTCTGCCGCCATTTGAATGATCTTTTTGAAAATTTTCCAACAAATCGGGAAGTCTGTTGTGTTCAAGTTGCTTGTTTGTTGAATCTTGTATGGAAATAAGTTTGAATCTTGAGGTGAAATTGTCTACAGTGACTGCCTGCTGAAACCCATTTGAGCAGAAAAGCTTCTATCGAAACTCAAGAAACGGATTGCATGGCAGCAGCTACAGCAGAAATAGTTTCCTGCGACCGAACTAAAGGATCTCGATAATAAGGCACTCCTGCGATTGTGCCACATTCGGCAAAATTTTTCATGAGCCTTATTATGGTCCATCAGCTAGGGGGAGTACCGTCAAACGTGCGTCTTTATTCTCTTTGGACGGAAACTTCGAACTCTAAAGGGGTGCACTATCCAAATTCTTGTTTCATTGTCCCCGTTCTACATTTTTGTTAAATCCAAAGATTATTTAATACAACAAAATAAAACTGGAGCAGGTTGTTTACACAGAAATAAATTTATTACGCTCTTTTTTGGTAGCAGCTTTCATTAGCCACCCTTTATTTGCATTTGTGCAAGTACAGATATCTATGTATGTGTGTGTGTGTGCATTTTGTGGTTTTGGCCCATTTCTCCTCCTAAATAGTTTTCTGTTTTTATAGAACAACTTGACATGTAGAAAATTTATCAGCAATCATAAATCGTGAGTTGCAATTGTTTTGTTATGGTTTGTTATTGCGCTGATGTTGGTTTTTTTTGTTGTTGTCATTCTTGCCCAGTTTATTTATTTGTTATACATTTTAATTTGTTGTTATTGCGATATTTGTTTAAAACTTAAGCAGATTTGCAAAGAATGAAAACATTTAAGCGCATTATACATCTTTTCTTGGTTGAAAAACTAGAGAAATACTTACTTTTGTAGCGTATTTTACGAGAAAAGGTGGGCCAAAAGTAGTCATCGGATGTTGTTTGGCTTTAATCTTTTCTCTTAATAAAAACACTTTAATTCGGTTTCTTGATTAGGTTTATTTGATTAATTGTTGTTTTATTGGTTAAGTCGAGAAGATGATATTGGCCAAATGAGAGCCGTCACAATTAATTGCTATACGGGATCGTTTCATGGCATTTTGCATCACTTCGGCGAGAACTGCGGGTGACGGATTCTTGAACTCGTATCGAATGTTGTCCTTGAGGGCTTCCAGGATCTCAGGCTTGTTCACGTAAACCCGTGACTTTAAAAAACCCCCCAAAAAAAATCTGGAATGGTTGAATCGGGAGATCTTGTGGGCCAGTGTAAATAAAAAAACGAGAGATAAGGTGACCCGGGAGCACCGCCTTCAGAATATCGGTTGTGGCTCGCAAAGTGTGTGCCGTTGCTCCATCCTGTTGAAACCACATGTCCTCCAGTCTTAATTTATTTTATTGCGGCTAAAAAAAACTCAGCTAATATGATCCTATAGCGCGCACCCTCCAATTTTGTCGTTTCGCCGCTGGTCAAACGAAAAAAAAATGTCCCGGTGACTCTTTCAGTGTAAACAGCGCACCATGCAGTCACTTTGAGCGGGTGGAATGGTTCCTCATGCAACACTCGTGGATTTTCCGTTCCCCAAAAGTGGTAGTTTTGCTTGTTTACATACCCGCTGAGGTGGAAATGGGCCTAACCGCTCATTATGATTTTGGTCGGAAAATCGTCAACTTCGGTCTCGAGATTGAGGATGGCGTGGGCGTACGTTACATGCGTTTGGCCGTAGACAGGCAGCAGCTGATGGACGCAATTGACTTTTTACGGGGACATGCGCAGGTCTTTGACCAAAATTCGCCTCAGGGACGACTGCCTGATGGCTAGTATGTGGCCAAGAGGCACAGAGTTTAAGCAGTCGGGCCGCACCGCCAGGAAATCAACGATGGAGTTCACGCTGCGCCATTACCACAGACGAATTGTTACGCAAAAAACTAAACTCGATTATTCCGGGTTCTTGGGGAGTATATTGCTTCATGGCTTGTTCACTTGTATTCTACATCTGCTTAGTTCACAAATGTCAAAACAAATTTGACATTGGCTACAAATTGAAAAAATTAAAGGATCATCCAAAAAGGTGATTTCTTTTGGCCCAACTTGTTTTTTTCCGTATTTTTCAAAATGGCACTCTTCTCAGTGCAAGGCTGCCAAACAAAGGCTTAAAAGGCATCTGAGAACTTAGTAGTTTGCTTCAATATACTATACTTATACTTAAAGAATTAACTTCTTTAAATCTCTGCACGATTTTGAATTTAATGCACTCAAACAAGTGTATGGTTAATATGTTTTCTAAAGAAGTGTAGGGTGAAGTGGTTGAATATAATATATTAAAAGGTGAAGGGGTGCAATTTAACTTAGCTTTTTGGATAAAATTTAAAAGTACTTTTTTTTTGTTGTAATTTTAATATTAAAAAAATTTTTTATTTTTATTATTTGCATGTTTAGTTTCTAACATTTAGATTTAGTAGCGAACATTTGTATATAAATTTTGTTTATTAGTTTTTATTATGACACACAATTGCAGCAGGTTAAGTACAGGTTGAATGAATCAATAAATGTTTTAAAATGTAAACGAATTAACAATATGCAAGAGTTAATATGCCTGTGTGTGTTTGTGTGTGCCTATGTTAGCTTTTCATAAACACTGCTTTAGCCAGCTTTGAATGAATAAATAAATAAACGAATGAGTGAATAATTGCTGCAGCTCAATTGTGTGTTTTACGGTTACAACATTTGTTGTTAAACTATTTTGTTGAATTTGCAGAGCCAAATCGTATATTGGATTTCATAAGGAATTGTTAGTAGCACAATTGAAATGAAAACAATATTTCATATTACAATTTCAATTTTAAACTAAAAATTATTTACGATAACTACATGTAAATGCCCTGGCTATACTAGGGGTTTTAAATGTCGTAGTGTGATTAGTTTGATTTGCTTCACCCAGTAACTAATAACTCTTATGTGACAGCTTTTGAAAATAATAATTAATTACAGAAGGTTTAGGTTTTTGGGCCCTACGTCTTGAGATGGCAAATCAAATACAGATATCTGCTCTTTAATTTAATATTAATAACGTTTGTTGTTTTTTATAAAACTTATAATTGCCTTCGAAAGGCATAATATACTTCTCCGTGGACATCGAGATAATGGTCTTTTGCTATCTTCTGAAAATACAAGATCGGAAGGTATTTTTCGTTTTCTTCTGCGATTTCGTATAGATGCCGGAGGTACAATTTTAGGCCGCCGTTTTCAAGTTCTCGATTTAGATGATTCGTGTATATCGAAAACAATTTAAACTTAATTAGATAATCGTTTCCATAATCTAAGTTTAGAAATTATACTAAAATATATTTATGGAAAAACCCAAATTTCTTTAGCTTTAAGGTATTTTAACGTAAACGAAAAGTTAGTAAAAGAAGAATACATCATCTTTATCGGCGCATTTAAAGAGGCATTAAATGATATTGGCGATGACATCGAAGTGTCTATTAATTGGAACCCACTATCATCAGTAGTTTTAAGAGCTTTGAAAAACGTTGGTCTTGATTTGAAAAATTGTTTAGAGATTGTAACTGACGGGTGTCCTTTAATGTTGGCAGAAAATGGAGCAGTAAAAAAAGTACAAAAAAACGGCAAAAAAGGAAAAACAAACGACTTGCTATTCCCATAAACTTAACAACTAGATATCGAAAGGCAACAAGAACCCTGGAAATTTTTTAAAAACATTATCCTAAGCGTAATGATTTTTTTCTGAAATATCCAGGTACAAAGTTGTCTCCATTATGCGAAACGCGATGGGTGGATCTTCATGATTCAATTTTACAATTTGCAGTAAGAATTAAATGATATGCGTATTGTCACACCACCGCTTAGTGTAATTCTATCGGTTGCTTAGATTTTAAGGGCAGATGTTGATTTTGAATAAATTTTTATGATAGTATTGGTATGGCTCATTTAGGTATGGAACAAACTATCGGCCAAATTGCCAACGCGACCTCGGTGGAACACCTCCATCCGATGGTCCAAGTTTTCAATGACAATGAGGCATAACTAAGGTTCTATGCCGTTAATGTGCCAAGTTATTTCACCCACTAGCTCTTGAGTTGTTAATAGCTTATCAATGTACACCTTTTCTTTCAAATAACCCCAAAGAAAAAAGTCAAACGGCGTCAAATCACATGGTTGACATTACATCGCCACCACGTAAGATGACACGGCCATTCAATTTGTCACGCAAAAGAGCCATTGTTTCGTTAGCTGTGTGGCAAGTGGCACCGTCCTGTTAGAACTACACACCATCCACATACATATCTTCCAATTCGGGCAATAAAAAGTTCGTTATCATCTGACGATAGCGAACACCATACACAGTAACTGCCTGACAGGGCTACGGCCCATAAACCGCACCAAACAGTCACTCTTTGTGGGTGCATTGGTTTCTCAAAAAATCACTCTTGGATTATCATTCGCGCAAATGCGGAAATTCTGCTTATTGACGGATCTACTGAGGTGAAAATGTGCCTCATCACTGAAGATGATTTTTTTTCGAAAATTGATCATCCACGCTTGCCATTTTTTACCACCTTCCTGACCATTGACGACACTTGGAATGGTCAAGAGGCTTTAGTTCTTGAGTCAGTTGAACCTTGTAAGCGTGTAAATGCAATTTTTCATGCATAATGTTCATCAATGGCGAGCGTGAGAAGGGCAATTGTTAGGCACGATAACGAGTTGATGTGGACGGCTCTTCAGCCACACTATCGCAAACAGCAGCAATATTTTCTCCAGTACGGGCTGTACGTATGCACTAGTGTTTCACATCTCCTATAAGCCTAGTTGCTCAAACTTTTGCAAGATTTTTCCGATTGTACGCATATTTGGACGATTAAATTGACCGAAAAAATCACGAAGTGCACAATATGCATTTTGATTTGAACGTCTGTTTTCATAATAAGCCTGAATAGCTTTAACGTGTTGCTCGGTTGCGTATCTTTCCATGGTTCCAATTTAACTAGTCTGAAATTCAGAAATGTCAAATGAAATGCAGAAAAAAAACTTAACGTTTAGGTGTGGTGTGGATTATAGATTTACAAAAAGATCATCCCTTTTAAAAACCCTGATGATGTGTCATGAGACTAAAAGGAATGAAGCCCAAACAGAATTTGAAACTTTTTGAAGAGCAAAAAAATATTTCCGTTGGTATGGGAATTTCAGTTGAAAAGCCTAAATGTGATGTTAAAGAAAAAAAAAACATTTTGAAGATTTTGACGTATACAACCGCATCGAGGGATACATATCCTTAATTGAATCTGTTTTACTGGACTTTAAAACACGTTTCTAAGACAATGTCCTTTATTTGTTTAACGTCCCTCAACTTCTGCTTTATAATATTATCTAATACATTTACCACTATGTTTGAAATGAAAAAAAATGAAATGACAGGTAACATATCAAAAATCTAATATGAGAAAGCTTTAAGTATTTTTAAAAGTTGAAATTGAATGGAGTTTTGAACAAAAAGAAAGAGTTGGAATGCCCTTTTAGAAACTTGGAGCTACTGATTTAACTTTAAAAGCTCGCCAGACTTGATATATAGGACCACTGACTTGACATTGGGAAAGAAAATCTTTCACAAAATCAAAGAAAGTCCTTCTTTATATTCATATTTTAAAATGCAAAGTGAATTTTAAAAACGTCATGAATACATTCTACTTTGTTATAGAAAGCTTACTGCACATGAAAAAAAATTATTTTAAATGAATGCGACGTTTAAAAAAAGTCAAACAAATATTTTCTGTTGAATTAACTATATTTCTTTAAGGTTGCGTTTAAAACTCTTAAGCCTGAAAGCACGTTTGGCATTTTACTATACAGTATTGAGCTGTTGAAAACACAAAAATTATTTGACGAGGTTTATTAAATTCTAAGCTATTTCAAAGATGAACTAAATGTTCTGTTTACTTTTTTGTTGTTTGGTAAACCCTTTTTTAAAAAAACTGTAAATTTTTGCAAGGGAAAAATATTACTGAACACCTTGTTTATGAATTTTAAACGAGTGTTCGTTCACTCTCAGCTAGTTATAGTTAATTTTATCGTTTCTCAAAAAGAACAAGCAATCCCGTTTGCCTTTTTAAAAAGCATGTAAGTTAAATCGATGTTGTTAATAGCCAAGCACCACTGCCGTACAAAGAGTACTGTGAGAAAAACTGTAGCTGGTTTCGAAAATGCATTTTTTTAATTAAAATTTTTAAAAATTTTTTATTAATAAATAATTCTTAGTAAAATGAAACTGGATAAAAATGAACTAAACATGCAAAATCATGAAGCAAAACTTGTCTTAATAAAAAATTAGTTTAACAAAGAATAATAAAACACATATTTTCATTTTAAATAAATAAATAAATGAATTAATAATTCATGTCACAAATATAAATAAAATTTTTTCAATTCTTCAAACGAATATAATATAAAAGTAAACTTAGGTTTGGTGATGTAAAAGTTGAACGCGTATAGGTAATTACTAAACGCACGTTTACTATTGCCCAAACTGTACCATTTATGGTAGAAAACAAAACCAGCGCTTGGCATTAAGCTAAACACCATGTTTAGTTTTTAACTACCAGGACTTAGGGTGCAAAAAACCCAATAAATATTTAGAAAGACCAAACGTTTGTTTTGTTTTTTTATTACGTAATTTTTTCCTGTGCACTGGAAACACTTGTCCTCACAAAATAAATCAAAACAAAAAATGCACAACGTTGCATATAAACAAAACAGCAAAACAAGAATTTGTAGCAAATAATCATAAATCCATTGAGCCGTCATAATTTTCCTAGTTTTATGGCTCAATAACACAAAAACAATAAACAAAATGCAAATACAAACACACAGGCTAAGGAAACGTAGAGAAATTTTTCCAAGTAAAACAATAATATTCTCTTTTAAACTTAACAAAAATTTAAATAAATTGAAGCAAAATAAAAGGTAACAAGCTAACAGACGCACTGTCTGCATATAACATAAAGTTAACAAGAGCCAAAAGGAACATAAAAGTAAAAAATTTACTTCAATCCTTTATAACCCTTTTTTCTAAAAGGTGGTGATAAGGTCACCTGACTTTATGTAGAATCTATTTTAAATGCATTTCTTTGAGTTGATTTTTGAGAAGTATTGCATTATACAGGGTGGCAGATTTATTGTTTCAAAAATAAACAAAAAACGTAAATATTAACAAAACGTTTTATTAAGAGCCTGCCCCACATGCTCCAGTAAACTTGGTTCAATTGAGCTGACTTCTCGACAAATACTTTCCTTTAAAGCTACAAGAGATTGAGGATTATCATTACTGACCCTCTCTTTGAGGTTGCTCTATAAAAAAACATGGGAAATAGATGTTCACAAAGCGACTGATCAGTTTTTAGGGGAAATTTTTCCAAAGTATATTGATCAAAGCTTTGGCTGTGTGTGTTGGCGCCTCATCCGGTTAAAACCGCGTGTGTGAAGAGTATGCAGGTTTGGCCAAAAGAGTTCTGTAATCATAAGTGGATAACTTTTACCATTGGCATGCGTCACCTGGCCTTGAGAATTTCCGAAAAAAATTGGATATCGCGACCAAACCCACCCTGTACCAATACAATGGTTTTTGATGTTTCAGTAGAGGGTTGCGGGATACCAGTCACAGCATTTTGCCTGCGCCTACTATAAATTTCTTAAAAAATAGGAAAAAAGGGAAGGTGAAAAAATAGTGTAAAATCGTCGTTTGTCTTTAATTTCTTATCCTATTTTCTATAAATTACCTTATGAAGCTTGCAACTATGCTACCAGATAACTTTTGCTCTGATTGAGAAGCAACACAGATGTCTGAAGGTCTTGTTATCGGCCCTGCCTTTTCCAGGCATGCTTTACCTTATCTAAGACACCATGTTTTTTCCAAGCCAAGCCATTATCAAGGCTAAACTGCAACCTTAATATCTTAACTCTTACTCCATACTCTGAGCTGATCTCCTCCTCGCAAATTAATCGGAAATTTAATTGCCGGTAACGTGTGTGACAAGGATTACCCTGAGGGCAAGTTTGTGGTTACGTTTTATATCTTCGACTACGGCCAGACTTTCGACATAGATTGTCACGTTCTGTTTTCTTTCAGCATTCTCTTTATTGGTTCCATAGTCCTCAAAACTGACAAAAGCTTTCCTTGGAAAACTCTATGATCTCTAGAGATATATTTTTTTCCTGAACTGTCGTATACAATATATAAACAATAGACCCTCCCGTCTCTATCCATCTTTAACTCATCAGTGAGAACTGCCTATTTCTCGAATACTTTTGGGTACTCTCTATCCGGGAAAACTATACAGGTTGTCATCTCGAGACTGGCATGGCGATTGAGCAACAAAAACAAAACAGATTCGGCAATAAGCCTGCACTTAATTGCGAAATATAATTTTAGCCAAATTGACATTTAAACTGCCAACGCGGCAGGTATCCACATAAATCTTCAACACTCTGTCAACGTGAAATACAAGTTTTTGGCAAAAATGAAACTAAAGAATTTTAGCAAAACAAAAATAAACTTTAAATAAATCTGCTAAATCCAGGCAAGAAACTTAGAGGAAGTGCCACAAAGACAAACATAAAAAAAATTTTTTGCTTCAAATATTTAATAACAACTTTTAAAGGGTTCAATAAATATTTTTTCCTCTTTGCTGTCTAGAAAGAAAGTATAATTATTGCTTACAATTATTGTACATTTTATTCTGACGTCTACAAAACCGTACAATTTCTTTCATTTTAGCGTTTAATAAAAAATAAATCGCATTTAATTTCGGTCAAATCATTTGACAAGTAGTGACATTTTAGCTACTTTGACACATAGAAGTTTATTTGCATTTTCTAGGTTGTTGTTTTATTTAAAATTTTATTTTCTATTTGTATTCAACTGTCATTTATTTAAACTATAAAATGTTAATGGGTGTCTTCTAACCATCGTAAAACCACAGTCATCTTGATGTTTTGCATGCGAATTAGACAAGAAGACAATAACGATACGAGTGTAAAGAGACTCTAATAAAAAAAGAAGACGGAGATTTGTTTACTAAAAAATTCCTCATTGACACTTTGGCTTAAAATAGAATGAGAAAAAAGTAGCAGCATATGGTCATGTAAATAAAATCGAAATTGACAATTTTCCTTTAAGCAGTAAAGCGAAGGTATGAATTTATTATGTTTAAAATGTTTGCCAGTTTGTTTCATAGTTTTGAATTTGCAGTAAAAAATCAATAATTCGTGAAGGGGAAGTATTTTAAACATACAATTTTAAAACGAAAACAGTTATGTCGCTGTTCCTTAAGATGATTTTACTCTTTTTAGCTCTGATATCGTAAGCCATTTGTACAGTGTCATGTAAAAAAAATAACTGAAAAATATTTTATACCACACGCGAGAGTGACGCTTTTTGTATTCATTACTTATTATTGCCATTCATTGTATATGGACGTATTATGCTTTGTTTTGTCTCCCTCCTTTTGCATATTCTTTTAGACAAGATTTGCTTTTAAAAATGCTTTTTTTTACACATGACACTCAAGAGACCTCGTTTTATAAGTAAAGGATATCACACTCTGCATTATGTAAATTTTAATCCAAATTTAATTTATTTTTATTAACTCTAAACATTTGTTTTTGGTATTATTTATTCACTTTAAAATTTTAAAGTTTTATTAATGTTGAAATTTCTGTATAAAAATCAGATTTGTTTGCCAAGTTGACGTACAAAATTGTAGATCATGACACTTCTTTATAAAAACATTTTCTGATAATTTTAGGTTTTATACTAAATTAATTCAATTTGCTTTTTATATAAAAAATCTTTAATAAAAAAAGAATTGAGTTAAGCTTTAGAAGAGTTAACCCTATTATTAAAGGGTATTTAAAAAGTGGGGAAATTATGTAAAGAAATGGTTTAAATATCGAATAAGAGAGAAAGTCTTTTATTTGAGATTTTTTGTTTACTTTTCCTTTCGGCTGAAAAATTTCAAGTTGATGATGGAAGTTTGTATTAGAGACCTGCATCAAGTCCTATTAAAGATAATTCAATACCCGGATGATTTTTTAATTCTTGTGCTGTTGTGTGATTAAACTGTTAAAGTGCTGTTATGTAGTGTAGTTAAAAATAAAGAGTGGTGTCATGCACTGCTGTTGATGCAACTTAAATACTGTCATGATGTGTTATCGATAAAAAGAATGACTGTGATGATGTGTGGTCAACAACAACAAAACTGTGTGTATTACACACACTGTTGAACAGATACATAAAAAAACATACATATATACAAGCAGGCTAATCAATATAAAATTCATACGCAATTACATTACATTACATACATTAAAAATCAACCCCCGTTTTTAAAGCTAACACACCAGGAACATCCTGTCAACAGTAAATTTTTGAGATGAATTGAAATTGAATTGTGTGATCATAATGAACAAATGTGCTGTTGTTGTTTACTTAAGTGTGCTTAAGTGTGAATATATTTTTCATTTAAGTTAAGCTAAGTAAACAACAGAGATTACGAACAATACAACGCATCACTTATTGTTGTGTGTGCACACGTAAGGTATATGAAATGAATTGAAAATTCGAGAAGATGACTTATATAGTGTCATCTTGAGCTAACCTCTAGTTTGTATCAACTACGGATATATTCGTTCTCGCAAAAGTAGATGATGAACAACAAACTCAATTTACATTTTGTATTTGGTTTAGTTCTGTCCCAGTAAGTATGGTTGTAGTTGTAATTTTTATTAACGTTTGCTTTATAAGGCCTTTCTTATGTACCAAATTCATAAGTGTTAATATTGGAAAAACTAGGGTTAAGTTATCTCCGTACTCTTACAGCGCGAGCGGCTAGGTTGGGTAGAACAGGCAGCCGTTGAAGAAAAGGATACAGCTCACTTGGGTCCGCTTAATTCAGTCCCTTTGTGATACCTGGAGGGGCAAATAGAATAGGTTAAGATGGAAGGAAAGAAGAAATTAAGAGAAGGATAAGAAAGAAAGAACAGAAGAATAAAGCAGACTTACCAGGGTCACTGGTGGAAATCGAACCCACAACCCCATGACTGGTAGACTCGTGCACTTACCACTGATCTACCGGGGCACCCCGGTTACAAGTGCATACTCTCTTTAACGTCAAATTTCAAAACTTATTTGAAAACTTATCCGCTGCAGACCTCTTGTATAAAAAAATTTGCATTTTTTACAAATAACGTATCGCTGTTAATTTTCAAAAATGTACCAAATCTTTACAAACAAAATTAATGAAATTTTGGCCGGGTCCGCCAGTTTTAACTGTTTGCATTTCCACTCCGCTTTAACACTTCAACATACTTTAGTCATGCAGCTCTTTAAAGCATATGCCCAGAAACCAGTATTTGGATGGATCTGCTTGTTTCTTATATTAATAATAAATTTAAATAATTTTTCATAATACTTTGCAATATTTCAAATTCTGCTGTAATTGACAACAAATAACAAACAAACAAAACAATGTTATATTTGTTGTTTTTCTGCATCTTTTATATTTGTGTTTTAGAGGAAGAATAAATTTACATATGCAATGACAACTAAACAACAGAATAACACATAAGTCATGCTTAAAATATTGAGCAATTTATGTAAATTTCTATGGAAAAAAATAACAAAACAAAACGCTGCCAAGGCATTAAAGAAATCATGATTGTCCTTTAACTACCTGGAAAATATAAACATAGAACAACAACGTCAAAACACAATAAATATTTGAGTGTCAAAAAACTGCAGATGCACTCCGAAAACTTATCATAACAAATTGCTGTACTTATGATGTCAAAAGAGAAGAATTAAAGTGGGGGAAGTGAAACAATATTTAGTTGTTTAACTCAAAACTTTTAAAAGCTGTAAGTGTCATTCCATGAATAATGTTAATTTTTAGCAGCTGCCAATTTGTATTTATATATAACAAAAAAATCATTAAAACTGCACACTAAGGATCTAGTTAAAAGGGCAATTTCTTTTCCATTCTCTTTTTATTAACTTGAGTCAAATGAAATAATTGTAACGAACATTTGCTTGATGACTGTCTAACTTGCTCCTTCAATCAATAACTGAGAAAAATGTCAAAGTTACGAGAGCAACTAATTAAACACAACTTATCAGATTGCTAACAACAAATTGCAACAATGTACAGTTACATGAACAATAATAATTACTTATGCTTAGTGTAGTTAATGTTGAACATGCTTTTACCGTCAGAAAAGCGATATATGCTTAGGGTTGCCAAAGGGTATGAATAAAAAAAACATTCAAACATTTTAGTTTTGAAATTTTTTAAAAGTTTAAAAATAAACTAATATTAGAAGCAGTAACTAATAAAAGCACAGAAAAACTAAAAAATGGTTTCAATTAATGAAATAATTGATTCGATCAATAAAATGTTCAAATTTTCAACTATCACCAAAATGATTATTGCAGCTACCTAAATTATAAAAACTAAAAAATATCTAATTTCTATCTAATCAAATATTTTTAAGATTTTGATTACTAAAACTAAAATTTTTTTGGCTAAGCTGGGGTTCGTACTTGGGCTGCTTGTGTAGTGGGCGAACGCTATAATCACTAAGCCACGCCACCGTATTGAAAGTAGACCGCATTTGTCGCTTTATATATTTATTGTTTTAACATTATCCTCAAACTAAAAAACTATTGTTAAAATTAAAAAAAATATTTTTTTAATCAATCTAGATGCTATACCGCTAGACCATCGAGCCATGTGATTTTCAAAGTTAAAATTCTTATTTATCTCATAGTTCATGTTCGTTTTTAATATTGGCATAAAGTTTTAAATGTGATACACACTAACAGCAAAAATTGTAAAAAAATTTTTAATTATAAAACTTCTATGCAAAAGCATTATTTTATTTAAAGAATTTATAAATAAGCATAATTTTTGACTTTTTGTTTTTAAATGCAATTATGTCGTTAATTGGGACAATGCAATTTTTAATTCAAATAATTTATTTTCTTTAAGAATTGCTTTAATTTAAAAACTTACGGACAATATTTTCTGTGAGTATTGTAAATCTTAAAATTGTTTAAGAGGTAAAAAGTGGTAAAAAGTCGAATATTCTGGATTGAAAGAAGCTTAAAAAATGCTAGAAATATCATCATCATATCGATCGGTTTCAAATTATTTTCCAAGTGAAAATGACAGCCTCCACTTTTTCATAAGGTATGTATTATCTTTTTAGAATCGAAATTAGAATCAGTATTCGTCGTTATCCAGATGGGGTTAGGTCTTATAAATGAGTCGAGAATCCAAAAATATTAGGGGATGGAAAAGACAAAGAAATTAGAGATCAGGCACGCTTGAGTGACATAAAGTTATACTTGTGTGTAAAAGATTCCACAATAAACTAAGTGATATATCAAAGTATTAACTTGACAAAATAATTCAGAATTGGAGTCCCGTATCTTAAAGATATACAAACAAAAGGAAAGGTATAGAGAAAGCTATAAACCCTTTGACTTATAAATTTACACTGAGAATTTCTCAGGACATTTTGCCAACTGCCTTATAATTAAATCTGTCGTTTGGATAACTTCTGCTTATTATCTCAGCCCGGCCCAAATCGACATGCAAAGCTGTCTTTGTCTGGAGTCCTTATTACTAATTACCTCTTAATATCTTTTATATTCCTATATAATGCAAACTTAGCCCTATCCTGCATAATTATTTATTCCTATCTCTCGAATCCTTTTGAGTTTTTTAAGGTTTGAAAACTAGTGTATATGATTACGTCCGTTGAATCTGCGTGTGGCCAGAGGAAGGCAAAAAATTTCGCGAATGCTCGGGACTCTGTTTGCAGGACAACATGCTAGACTGGGAGACGGAAGTTGATCTCGTTCTGGAGTTTTTGAGTAAAGAGATACAATTTTGCTCTTTCGTCCAAAATTTACTCGTGTAACAACACGTTTCATGGTCATCTGCTTCAGAGCCCGATTAAACCTGGAATGCCAACCTGGTGTCAGTGCAAGGACAATTGGCCTCAGCCAGACAATTTTATTGTCCCTGTATAGCCTCCAAGTATCTCAAAAATATGTTGATAATAAGATTTATACCTTTCATCAATCCATTCCTCTGTTGGCTGTAGCCGTTTTGCTGCAATTGTTCACGCACGCAGGTTTAAGTAGGCTGGATATTCGAAATCGCCTCTAACTCCCTTGTTTGAGTGATCTTGATTTATCCGCTTATGCCGAAGCAACATGTACATATGTACGTTGAACTTTTTAAAAAAATTGGAATTTTTCATTGCTTGTTTATGAATATCTACCTTAACACAGACGTGTAGATTTTTTTTTAATGTAACGTGCCTAAGGCTTGACGATACTACCAGCCAACTAGGAGAGCTATGTATCTCAGCAAGGTTCTCAACCCTGTTTCAGGCAGCGGAACATTAAAAAAAATAAAAATATGGGTAATCTCTTACAAATTAGAGCATTTTTACCAAAGGACTTATATGATTCTAAGCAAGAGAGATGGAAAATAGATGCTTGTCTCCTTAATTTTGCCCTCCTGTTCCGAACTCTACGTCTCATACAACCCTATTCGTGATATAAAACACCCTTGCGAAAATGACACAGTTTGGTACTTACATATAAAACTGTAAAAACTACATTTGTTTGACTTTAAAAGCTGTTTCTAAAAAAAACAACTCGAAATGGCTAAAAGAATTTAAAAAATGTAAAGGGGTGTACGACGTATGAGATAAAGAAATAGCTAAACTATTAAGTGACAGACTGTCAATATTTAACAACAAATGGCAAATTGAAGTTGTTGTAAGCAAAAAATAGTAAAAACACATACTAAAAGCAAACGAATACTACAAATTAAAACGCCAAGTTTATAACGTATACCAAACAGCAAACATTATCCCACCAGTACTCATATACCGTAAATTGTAAGATAGCAATCGTCTGCAATAAATATTTCTCTTTAGGCAAAGTTTTGAGTTGTGTTCTGTCAAAGTTTTGGCCTAAATAAATAAACAAACATAACACTTGACACATGCTGGTGCAACACTTATGTTGGCTATCAAGCGAATGTCATGTTCCGAGCAACACTTCATGTTGGTTACATTGTGATTCACCAATAACTTTTAACTTTTTTTAGGCTTATGGCAAATTAGTTTAAATTAATGTTTGTAGCTTACTTTCAGTTGTAAGTGTGATTCAAAGTTTTTCTTTCTTTGCTTTAAATTTTAAAAACATTTATAATCATTAACATCAATGTTGCAATGTCAATTGTGTGCCAACAATTGTAAGTAACAACAACTTAACATTTGTCTAAGAAAATAAAATTTAGAGCTTTGAGTTTTCACATACAATGGATTTACAATGTAAAATGCCATATGGTTGTTGGTGTTGTATTTGTAGTACTAATGCTACCACCTTGTCAGGATGCACCCTGATTAATTCTGAGTTAAATAATAAGTTCAATGAAGGAAGGTTATCTAGAACTAAATTTTTATAGCGGTTTTTCCGAATTTTTCTGACTAAATATTTTATCTCCCTAAAATTGTTAAAATCTATAACCCAAAATTTTAAATAGTTTAACTCGTTAATATATTAAACATCTGAAGAACCTTTTTCAGTATCATTTTAAGTTGTTCGGTTCTATGTAGAGTGTTGTTGTTGCTTCATTACTACGGCTGGTAGCAAATGCAATACTACATAAGCAAGTGTGTACTCTTGCAGCCCGGTTTTAAGCACCATAAAGCAAGTGTTTAAGATCCAACTATAATCTCAAGTAAATTCTGTTTCATAAACAGGCGACAAGAAAAATCAATTAGTGAGCGACATGTGACGATAATAAGGTTTCTTTCGCCTCGTTGCAAATGCCGGCAATGCAACAAAGCAGCATGGCTCAAACAGAATAGTGCAATCAAACGATCATGGCAATATGCACGTTTTAGTTGTAAGTTGTTTGAAAGTGATAGTTTGTTTTAACCAACTTGTAATCACAAGTAGTGGAAATTACTTTGTTTGTGTTTGTATAAAGTGCCTGCTGTCTGCAAGTGTGAGAGTTTGTAAAACGTTGTTGCTGTTTGTGGATATCTGTCAATATGTTGTCTTGCTTATATCATGTTTAAACGTCAATTGTCACTCCTTCTATATTTTGGATATGTTTGAAGAAAACTAAAAAATCTTTAAGCCTTAAGCTGCAGTTGTTTGTTTGCTTTGATATAGATCAAAGTGTTTGTGAGAAATGGTTGAATCTTGGGTAAATGAGAAACATATTTTAAAGAATAAAGTGTTTTTAGGTTAAAGTTTTGTACGTGGGTTTCTTAAAGACTTCTTGGCCTAAAGCTTCTCATAAAGCTTATGCTAGAGCTTTTGTGTTAGATATAGCCAAGGTACTCAGATGTGAAGAGGCTCTATTTTGCTCCCCCAAATGTAGTAAGAGCTTTTGGTCATCTGTTAAACGTTTAACGTTTAAGGGATTACGCTGGTTCTTTAATATCTGCTTTAATAGGAAATGGCACATTGATCACTAACCCGGTAGATAAAACTAAACTCTTGGCTGAAATATATGCAGGCAGTTTATATTTGCCCTTAGCCTGAAGGAGTACCTGGGAATATGACAGGCATATTCTTTCGAGCTTGTGCTGTTAAAAAGGTTTTACCAAATCTCAATAGTAGTAAGTCTCCTGGGACAGATGGTATACCAGCACTGGTCTGGAAACAATATTTATCGACCCTGTGCCGGGGTATTCCCTAATATGCTGAAAGATAGCTAATGTTACTCCAATTCTCAAAAGGGGAAAGGCGGAAAACCCTGAAAACTTTCGCCCAATAGCTATTTGTTCAGCTCTTTCCTTGGCTATAAAGAGTATGGTTAATTTTTACCTAGAGTTAATAAAGCGACCGCCACTACGGCTTTCATAAAGAACGCTATACGGGGGACCTACTGGCCTTTCTAACAGAAAAATTTTGGCAAAGGTAAAGTGTTGGCTCTTGATATCTCTAAGGCGCTTCTGTCTATTTTTACCGCTTTTGGTTTCCCCATTTATGTCAAGTTTTCCCGGAGATTACCCTATTCGTATGGTAATTGATGAGATTTCTCCCAGGGAGTATAAAATCAATTAAAGGGCACCACAAATCTCCGTTCTTTGCCATTCTCTATTTCCTTTTTTTCTTTATGACTTTCTATGTCGGACTTCAAATCCTATTTAGTTCTTTGCAGACTAAAGCAACATATACCATTCTTCTTAATTTTGATACAAGCCTAGCTCCCTGGAGATTGGGGCTTTGAGGCAAAGTATGAATGACACCTTTAGGCATGATCTGGGGCCAAATCGTCGTATTCGATTCGAATCGAAATTTCACTCGATCGATCGAGTTGTCAATGCTTTAAGTATAGGAATTCTAATAAGAAATTTAAAATTTCGATTCGAATCGAATGTGACGATTTGGCCCCTGATGCTAATTTCCAATTAGGGCCGTGCGAATAGGGTCGACTTTAGTGCCGGTAAGACGTTATGTTGTCTTTTGACACACAAACGAAAATTGGACCAAAGTACATCGTTGGTATAGATATTAAGAAGGCGGAAACTCTTGATGCTCTGGGCACGAAAATCTAATGCGATGACTGCTGGCCGGAATACGTTTTTTTCTGTCGAAGGAAGCATTTAAGTGTCTGCATTTCTTGAAACAGTGAGGGAATAACTTTAGGCAACCTGATCTTCCCAAGATTTATACCACCTATATCCTAACGAAAATGGAATAAAATTCTCATCTATGAGCACGTGCCCCAAAGACTGTTTTGGAGCTTCTAAACCGCATACAAGAACGGGCGAAGGTATTTATTGGCGACTTACTTAAACATCGTCGCAATGTGGAGTGTGTTTCACTTTTCTATTGATACTATAATGAAATGTGCTCCGGTGAATTAAGGAAATTTGTTCCCGTGCTTTTTTTTTGCATGCCACACGTTTTTTAAAAAGGAGCACAACCATTTCTGGTAAATTAGTCAGTAAATCTGGCTACGCATTTGCGAGAAAATTCGTTCTTTAGTCACACAGTCTGTAAATGGAACAAACTGCTTAGATATTTCTTTCCTGGCACAGAGAGAAATTTAAATCAAATGTCCACAAACACCACTATATTCTCTTTCCCGTAACATATTTTCCTGATACCAGCACGATGCAATGTATGTAGAGGAACCACCACCCAGGTTATTATTAAAAAAAAGGTTAATCTAGGTCCAAAAAATAGCCTTAAGAAGTGCCTAAAAGTTTTTGGGTAACGATGAAACCCAAGTCTTGCAGCTATTTAGTGCTGGTTAAGATCTTACTTACCTACTTAGGTGGTTTTTAGAGGAAACTTTTTACATTATAACGTAGAATCGATCTCCTGGCGCTTAGATCTTTTGCGCTTCTTTTCCAATTTCTTTTCTTTTGTTAAAAATAAAATTTTGTAAATTTTAATATTTTGCTGCTTAAAGCTTACTTTTACCAACTTAAAGTATTTTTTAGTTTTAATTTGTTCTCTTAAACAAAACAAATGAAAAGAAATAAATTTTCAGTATTCAAATCCCACAAAAATGTTTTGTTTGCAATACATTTCACATTTCTCAGATACAAATCTTTCACTAATCATGCCAACTGTTTGAACAAATAACTCCACGTTCAAGCGAAGAATAAACAACAATAAAAACAGGTAAAAAATAGACCCCACAATTCCATACAACTTATGGAGGGCCAAAAGTCAACCTGTGATCGTCGTCATCATCAACAACTTCAAGTTTGGCAAATAAAAATCAAGAAAGCAAATAAATTAAAAAAATAAAATAAAAAATATTAAACAAAATTAAACAAATGGCAAAAAGCAACAAAAAGGAAATAAAAAAACATTGATCGTTTTCTTTATGTAAATTGAATTTTCTGACTCTTAAGGCCTAAAGTCATGATATAAAAATAAATTGACTGACAGATTTCTGATACAGTTGGTGATGACGATAGAGAGTCGTAGTGGGTAGTGTTGGCCCTGTTGTTATTGTTGGCTGCCCATAATAGAGCTGATGGCGATTAGAGTAGTAACAAAGTTATAGTTGGAAGCAGGCATGGATGTGGTCATTGTTAAATGTATGGCTTACAGTAAGGTTAGTGGTAGTTTATTTTTATTTTGAATTGTTTTTCAATCCTTCATTATTTATTAGGCTTAACTTCGTCAAGATAAACCAACTACACTCAAAATTTATTGTTTTTAGGAACAGCACTATGGGGAAAAACAGGCTGCAAGGTAACGCCGTATGAAACAGAAGCTTTTTTTCGGTTTGGACTTAATCCTTACCCCCACATGGGCCCAACTGTAGTTTTAGTGGCTCTTGACTTCGTGTTGCTAGAATAAAGCCTCTGTTTAGGCTGAAGCTGAAGCTGCTTCTAATAGAGCCACAAAAAGTTAGAGGGAACTACCTTTGAAATATTTCGAAATTAATTTCAGTTTTAACTTAGTCTGGAACTGGATATCCCAGAAACAACACGTAATAACAAAAAATTAAAGAGCCGTACTCAGGCATAAAACTTTGGGCACTTGGTGAGGAACTGGTAAGAACAGTATTACAAACTACATAATAACGTACACTAATAAGTTTGGGATGCCCCCAGAGGTAGACCACCATTACTTTAAAGTTACCTAACAGAAGCCAACGGATCTTTTCAAATTCACTAGGGGTCATCAACAGAAGAAAAAAAAGCAGCGGCAGCAGCAACAGAGGGAAAGCAGTAAGCTGCGAAATAATGATGGTACAAGCAGCAAACCTGCATCCCACAAACCATTAACAGGTGAAGGCAGAAGGCCAGCGCGTAGGGCGTTTAGCACCACCCCACTGAGCCTTATTTAACCCTGCCTCGAAAGAGTTTGTCTCATCTTCTTTTCAACACTAAGCGAGCAATATTAAGTTAAGCCTAGAAAATGTCCTGTCATCTTCCAAAATTCCACTTACATCCCTTTCGTGACCATAAAAGACAACATTAATGCAAATTCATAACGCCTGCATAGCCGATACACTACGTCTGGATGTCCTTAGTCCCCTCGCCATAATCGGAAGTAGTGGTTAGGCTCCTTTGTCGCAAGAGTGAATTGGTCGAGCTATGTCCCGTTATCAACGAGTCGAGGTTCTGGTCAAGACAAAAGTCTGAGCGTTGGCGTGCAAACGTCGCGTCACGTCTATAACCAAAAACTCCCCCACCCTTAGCACTGTTTTTCCACGGCTAAGTCTCTGGGACTCAGCAATGGGTTATAGGCTGATCAGATGCACTGATCTATCAGCCAAATTCGGGCGTCAAACACTCAAAGCATGTGCTGTTGGAACTTCCTGAAAACCCAAAATTTTAAAAGTCCTTGTTGTCGTATCATTAAGTAGAGTAATTTGAATCGCCATAAAGTTTGAAATTAATTTCGATTGAATATGTTTTAGTTATTTTAAGGCAAAAATCAAAATGAATTAAAATTTGTTTAAAAACCGGTTCTTAATTTTTTAACAATCTTTTACCCACTGTGCGTTGATATTTAAATAAATATTTGCTTTGATTAAACGTATTTCTTCCTTCCTATTTTCTTTTCTCAAAGTTTGAGTTTTTGCATAATCAGCAAAATTTCAAACAATATTATAGTTGTTGTTGTTGTTTCTATCTATATAAAAATTGTTATAAAATACACAATAATTTTTTTTTCACAATTTGATTTGAAAAATCGACCAAGTTAAATATTAATAAAAAGCTGATCGTGACAAAAGATTATCTTAAATATTAAATTTTATGTACATTAAAAAAACTCAACAACAACAAACATTTATTAAAGGAGAATGAAAAATAATACTATAAATTAAGCAAACAGGCCAGAAAAAATTTTATAAATGATGTTTTCAACAGAAAATATGTTTCGGACAAAAATAAAACAAAAAAAGGTTGAAAAAATATGATGAAAATTGAATTTAACGCCTTTTACTGCAATAAGAGATTTGATATCTTTGACTCGTTTTTGCATATTGTTTCTAATAAAAAAAAAAAATGAAAAAATGATTGATTTTCATCTTAGTACTCAGCTTACAGAAACTTTAAAAACTCAGAAAGAAATGGCTTTTCATTACTCTCAACTACTAACAGACAACCAAGCAGCCGGGCAGCCAACGAGCCAAACATTCCATTTGTAGAAGACACCTGTGTGCTATTATTTTATATAAAAATATATTGCCATATGCATATATATTTTAAATCAAATGTTATTCATATATTTTTTTAGATAGATGTATGTATGTATGCTCACATGTATGTATGTTCGTTTTTTATTCAAGGAAATAACTCATACGTCATGTGATTCGAAATGTACTCATACTAATGCACACAAACTCATCTATACATTGGTCTGCAGAAAAATCGTCTTCAGATAAAGATACGTGAACTATAGAGATATCAGCTCAGACTATTTTTTAAATTCTACTAATAATTTTCCTGAAGTAATGTTGCTTGCCTCTTTGTGTCCTCTATCCGCACAAGGTAGACGGAATCTAATGTTGTCTTTACTGCCAAGACAGGTAAAGCATAACACGCAAGCAAAGGGCTACAGGCCAATATGTCTCACAACTTCCCTGCTTCAAACACTAGAGAGTGTGGTCGACGTCCAACTAAGCAGACAATCCCCATCAGTCTTCTATCGAATTCCCAAAACGGCTGTAGCAAGTTCAGATCAGAGGTAATGGCTCTCTACTCATTCGTTTATTATATCGAAAAGTCTCTTGAATTCAGGAACTACACACTTGTGTCATTTCCTTAAAATATAGGGAGGTTTTACCAACGTGAAGCCATGATTCTTCATCCGTATCCTTCGTGAGGTGAGGATTGGAAATTTTTGCAACCAAAGAACGTGTAATTATAAGATATACGATGGAAAAAGCTGAGTTATGAGATCAGTAAATAGACAAACTCCTCAGGGAGAAGTCCCATCGCCATTGCTGTGGATCATGACTCTTAACTTGTTGCTCCGGAGTATGGCAGGAGTGTTGACTCAGTGAGACTAGTAACTATCGCTTGAATTCACGAACTATACAATTTTGTTTTTTCTGAAAATAAAGAGCGCGTCTTTAACAACATCAAGCCAATATTCCTCATTCGGGCCCTACGTGAGAGTAAGATTGGCAATTCTTTGGCTGCCTTCATTTTCAATTACTTGAAACGTAAAATAATAAGGTCTACGATGGGACAAGCTGAGTTATAAAATCAGTAGATGGAGAAACCCCTCACAGACAAGTCCTATCGCCATTGCTGTCGAACTTTACTCCTTAATTGTTGCTTGAGAAAATGGAATCAATGAGACTAAGGTCTGCCACCAATGCAGCTCACGTAGCAATTGTGTTATCTGGCGTTCTTTTGAATACCACCTCTGACAGGAGAGAGCTGGCTTTGAGGACAATTTGTGAGTGGAGCTCAGAAAATAGTGTGCTTATCAACCATTCTTTAACACAGCTTGTGTTGCTCACGAACAGATAAAATACTCTTTTTTTTAACCCCTACACTAAATGGAGTCTATCAGATAGCGCAAAATATCTGGGAATCATTCTGGACAGTAAGCTGTCCTAGCCAAAGGTTAGGGAAGAATAGTGTAGAGCCAGACTAACGTGTATATATGCAAACGTGGCATGGGGGCCTTAGTAACCGCAATATCAGTTGGCTTTATAGGACGGTGATACAGGTGATTCTCTTTCCTTGAACTATCGTCTGGTGAAAGCCTATGGACACTACCATAAATCCTTTATATTGAGAAGACAATGAGTAGCATGGCGATCTAAAAAGCATGCACAATGGGAAGAAGTCAAGGAGCTGGCGCTTAGCACTGTGACAAGGCTGTGGTTGAAATAAGACACAGGACATTTGGCCATGCAAGTATTACCGGGATTGTTTGCTGTTATTTCCGATCTAAATAACTGCTACACGCCAGCACCTTTTCTCCACAAAATGTAACACTTTTGCTCTAAATGCTTGCTGGACTAAATGTTATTAAAATTAAGGGGTTTCGATATTTTTAGCATCTAAAAATTCAAATTCATTTAGTGATATATTTGGAGAATTAAAATTATATTTTTATTGATAAAACTAAAATATGACAAACTTTTTCAAAAGAAAGCCTTTCAATACCAACCTAATAAATGCTTAAGGAGCTAAATATACAAAAGATGGAGTTAGTATTAAAAGGAATAAAGAAAAGAGCTTTGGTTGGTTGTTTAGCTCAAATGGGAAAACCTTCTTGCAGACTTACATGGTACATATGCCATTCGGGTAAACAGCTAATCTTTACAGTTAAATAACTTAGAATTGATCAAACATTACTTGACTAGAATTGGATAAAACCTGTTTCTTTAACAAAAATTTCTTTCGAAAACTAACATTTATAGATTAAAAAAAATACTTTTCATTATTGAAAAAAAAATATTTGTTTAGTAGGAATTGAACTTGAGCTTAAAGGAATATAAACAGAACGGTCTAAAATATCCAGTGAAAAAATCAACTAAAATTTAATTGACCGATTTTTGTTATATTTTTACATTTCTCCAGATTTTAGACAGACATGTCGGCTACTAGTTTGCCATGACATGTCCTTCAGATTTTGTGTCAATATTTTTGTTCACTAGAAACAATAGATTTTGGTCAAGTTTACTTGCTGGGCATGTAAAGCGAATTCCTTTAGTATATTATTAAGATTGCAATCAGAAACAATTGAAATTTCTTAAGGCCTTTAAGATAACACACAAATTTATTTTTCAAGAATAACAAGGGTAATGATATCAAAAGTTTAAAATAAAAGTTCCAGTTACAAACTTTTATCTTTATATTAATTCAAATATGCCTCCTAATTCTCCCTTAGCTAAGGCATACCACCAAAACAATGTTGATTATTTCGGCCACTTCCAATCATTTATTTAGGTATTGACCGTGTTAAGTATGTTGATATATTTTTGTATTTGAATGCCTTTGTTTAAAGTTCTATTGCCAATCAGGCAGCAGTTACTGCAGCATTGCTGTTTGTGTCATTCCGATGACTTATGTTACCTGCTACATGCAGTCTTACATCTATCATCAATCAATGATGAATTCATCTTTAATGTTACGTTGCAATACGAACGAACAGTTAGAAGCAATCATAGCATATATACATACATAAATACATACACATATTCAAAAAAATTTCACATACACATGCTGTATTTTAAAAATAAACTCACATCGCTGTCACCTGTGCTGTAAGTAAATGGTCCATTCCTGTTTACTATAAAGTAAAATATTAAGTGTAAAGTTAACATTTATGAATAAATTGCTTAAAAGAGTTAAATGAAGAAAAGAAAACAATAAAATGGGAATAAGGCACCTACGACATTGACAAACTCAATCCAGTTTAGGTATCTTATGCATTAGGTGGGCTTTAAAAAGACACAGTCGTAGCATAGAAAAATACTTTTTTATTGGACTGAAAATCAAAACAAGAACAAGAAATACGAGAGCACCGCTGTAATTTCTAGTATTGCCAGAGTGGTATAATAAAGTACTTAAGGTCTAGAAAATACATTTTGAATTTTTGTTTTGAACGTCTATGAAACAATTATTTATGGGATGCCTGTTCGGTTGCAAAGCTTAGTCGGCAGCAAAAACTCTGAAATCAGGTTCAATAACACTAGCAATTATTCGGCTGGCTTTTATTTTTGGGACACTTAAAAAAATATTGCAGTAACTGACTCTAAGTTATTTAGGAAGTATTCCGTAAAGTGGTTTTTGAATGAAAAAACGGTTGAATGTTAATATAAAATTTTTTTAACCGGTTTGCAGTTAGGCTGTTTTCCAAAACGCAGTTTGCTTTGCATCACAAAATTTCAAGTTTTTCCTGAAAGCAAAGATGAGGATTTTGATAATATCTTCCATTTCCAAATGAGTCTTTACAGCTATATTAATGTCCTAGAAGCAAAAAACGTTGTAAACATTGTAAGGAATGTAGAGAAGGGAAGAAGTTGAAAAACTGTACTGCAAAGCAAACTGGGTTTTGGAACACAGCCTTACTCAAAGCTACAGCTGCATGAAAATAATGATTTTTAGTTGAAGTTAATTTTACTAGTTATTTTCAGTAATATTTAACTTCATAGAAAACAATCATGTTTAAAATGATTTATTTTATCAACAACTATATTTGTATGGGGGTTTTATTAATTAATTTAAAACCTTTAAAATATACATATTTGCCGTAGCTTGTTATATTAAAATGCTATAATAATGTTAGAGGTAAATATTTATAAAATAAATTCGAAAAAAATAAAATGGGCACAGAGTGACACTATCAGTAAATCTGTTGGGCGACGAGAGGACATGATAAATAAAATATATCACAACTAACGCATGTGAAATGATTAAGACTGCTATATCCAATCTTTCTTTTTGGGTCAATGGAAAAGAACTAGTGGTAAGTTTAGAAACTATTACTCTTCATCAGAAAGTAAGGTAGCGGGCATCAAGCTACAAGTGTTTGATGGGTTTCGGCTCTACGACTAGCGAAAAGTGCTAAGTAGATATCTATGTATCGCCGTGGTTAACAATTTGTCTCGAAGGGCGTATTGAAATAAAGAGTTCAGAAAGGCTTTGAATGCCTACTATACGTTTAGAAACCCCATAGCTAAGAATTTGACAGGTATGCTTAGGGAAAGTAATAGTATACAACTTCCTACTTAAAAATATTTTGGAGACTTAACTGTTTAAATGACTTTTAATCCGCGGGTCTTAATTTAAAAAATAATTGGAATATAGGTGGCTCTTAAAGGATATATCGTCAAGCCTAAGTTTGTGAAAAAAAAATAATTTAACAATGGCGGGACGCAATTTAAGAGTTTGTTGGGTGCCTCTTATTATTGAAATTGTCCACTGGCTTGCAGGTAGTGAATCAAAGCCCTTTCCATTCTATAATCGTTCCTCCGAGAACCTGGCATATCAATAAAAAAATGGTGTTTTATTTAGATTTTAGAGATTTTTCTTATGTCTTTATCCTCTTCCTCGTATCATCCACTAGGGTATCGGTCTGGATATGAGCTTCTCAAAAATTTTTAAGTTTTTAAAATGACATTCACGCTGTCAATCTAATTGCAGAATAGCCGCCAGAAGCTGTGTTCCGCCATACGCATAATCTTATTTTATTCTCTGAGCCTCAGTGTCCTAGTATTACAGATATTCCCTGTTATCGAGGTCGTGTTCGGATCTTCCTAGATGAAACCTGCAGTGCGATTTTTTCCCATGTCCTTATTTCGGAAACTCATTGGGTGTAGCGATCGCCGCGTAATATTGAACCTGATGAATCGGTGTTCAGAAAAGAAGAGTTCCTCCAACATCCTTTATTATTGGATTTACCCGGACAAGTTTATATCGCTAAACCCATTGCTTCTTTCCTATTTTGTTTAATAAAGCCTTATTTTCTATGTTAACTGTCATTAGGTTATTCAACTTATGTGACTTTTAAAGATTTTAAAGCCGTGTTTTTTTTAAATAGTTTACATAGAAACTTTTCCTTTCAATATTTTGAAAACTCTTCGGCCGCAGAATTGCATTACTCTATTAAATTACAATATGCTGGTAACACTGTTTAGCAATGAAATTGTAACTTCTCATCATCGTCAATGCAGCGTTCACCTTGTGTGATATTTGGCACTTCTTTATTGTATTGGGTGGAGTAAAAAGCAAGTTCTTAAAATGTTTAAGATAACTGAAGAAATTTAACACCTAAAAAGTATTTATTATAATTTTAAAACACAAGGAAAATTAAAACTACGTTATAGTTTAGTTTTAATATTTTTATTAATAAACGTATGTCAAAGGCTAAGGAAAGTTTAATTAAAAAAAGTTTTCAAAATCACTATTTAAGTGTAAATTGAAACCAAATATGTTCTAATGCATCATACCTTAAGTCAACCTAATAGCTTTATTCTTCGTTCACCCCAACCCAATAACCATTGATGTTTTTCACTGTTGTCGCTAATGCTGTTCTCGTCGTTGTTATATGTTTGTATTTTAGTTGTTAATATAGCATTTTATGTGACGGAATCATTTGCCGTAGTAAGGAAATTTTCAAATTTATTATTGGATTTAACATTATTTATGATTTGCAAGAAATCTTGTCGTATATCAAAGTCATTGGGTGACATAAACTATTGATGGTTATCGATAATTTACATCAATACACCTCAACTCTACTCTACACCAAAGCACTTTGCCTTTATTCGTGTCTTTCACTTTAGTTTTAACTCTTTCGTCTTCGTCAGCAGATTTGTTGGTTTCAGTTTTCGCCTGTAGTTGAATGAAGGAATGGACGAGACATATTTTTATTTTAGTTTAAGTGTTAATAATGATCATTATGAATATTTTTATAGTAAAATCTTCTTGTTGTTTTTGTTTTATCTGCAAAAAGAGGAACATTAAAAATAACAAGAAAAAAAGGGTTTTCTGTTTTATTAGGGCATAATTCTTATATTTATTTATGTTTGTTTTTTCGTGATGTTTTATTTTGCATCCAACGAAAAGGTGATTGTGCTTTCGCCTGCCATTTGCAGTAAAATAACTATTTGAACAACAAGATTGTGTTGCATTTGTTTTGATTTATGTTAAAAAAATCATTAAAATTTTTTTGAAGAAACTCTTTTACATCAGCTGTAGTTAAGCATCAATAAATTGTGTTTCTATGCAGATGGGTCATTGATCAATTGAAATATGTCGGCGTATTTTATTCTGTTGTACTTGATATTTATAGTTCATTAGTGTTGTAAGTTGAATGGATAGTTAGGTGGGCATTAAATTTTATTTAAATTGCATACTTTTAAATTTACGGTGTTATAATGGGCCATTAAAAATTTGACAAATTACTCATAAATTAAGTATAATAGTATGAAGGTTAAAGCATGTTTCTTGGATTGTTATATCAAGTTTGCTAAACAGAAAGGAAAGTGAATCATATACGAGTAGGTATATCTCAGGGTGTTTGACATCATATTGATTTTAAAAAGTTATTTCAGCAAACATGTTAGGCTTAATTAATTTTTTTTTATAATTTACTTTATATTATCGCAAATAAGTTTATTACACATTTTTTAAGGATTGAGAACTAATTTTCTATCTTTCTTTCTAATTTCAAAGGAGAACGTTTAATCACATAAACTCTTGCTGCACAATTTCCCAATAAACAGGTTTGGCTTCCAGTTTTCATGCAAATAATAATGAATAGTGGCTCTTTAGACCTCACAAAGGTCCTTTGGCCCGTTAGTGTTACCAGACAAAAAGAAATAATATCCAGTTTAACTAGTTCAATGTAATAACAATTATGATGCTTCCCATACTCTTGACAAATATCTAAAGCTCTTTGTTTTATCAAATTCAAATATCTCTTTCAGGTTTTGGAAAACCCCATAAAACACCATAAACAGTTATCTCTACAGCGCTTCAGTCTTGAAAGTCACAAAAAACATAGTTAAAAACCTCCTTATCTCCAGTATGCAAAAGCACCTTCCATAATCGATGGCTTATCATTTTGCTGTCTTGGCATCGGCCGCATACCAAAAATCATAAGTCATAATCCCCAAAAACGTCTTTAATCTCTCCTTCGAAAAAGCACAATAAACCTCGTAGCCCTGTAGTCATATGATCCACACATAATTCTGAAGACACTATACGAAGTAGTATTTATACAGACTTCCGTGGCTAAAACTCTTACCGTAGAATCAGTAAATATTTTGCAGAACTGAAACGAAGTGCGAAAGTCCATCACCATTTCAAGCTCATCTGCCATTTCATACCAGTCAATAACCCTTGTCCCGGAATCCAGTAGATTTGCACTTGTCTTATCGCACGCAGACTACACATGGATTCTTTACATGCGTAAATAGTTGAGGAGCAGGTGAGATTGACGGAGATTGCTTTAATTACCGCTTAGATGCCTTGAGCATTTTCTGTCTTGCTGTACAAAGCAAGATTGGCGGAAAGTTTGGCTAGTCCAATATCTGCCTGAAATACACTGCTGTTCCCACAAAGCTTGTAGGGTTGTCAGATACCCAGTTTGTGTCGGAAGACCGCAGCTTTGATCCCCGTTTCCATCTTAGTCCAATGTTAAACAGTCGTTTTTCTCCAAAGTCGCTACCGGATTTTCCATGAAGTTTTCAAACCAAGACGGTATGGCACCTAAGCAAGTCGTCCCGTTGATATTTGCAGATCTTCTCCCAAGACCTCTCCTAAGATCAGATTATTTTGTCTCAAATCCAAAATTACATCCAGTGGCGCCGTAAGAGTGCTGCGTTTAGCACCAGATATGCACAGTACTGCAAGTCTTTGTACGCTCACCAGACGCTTGCAGTTGCATTGTTTCTCCAAGGCAGCTCACCACTCAAATATCTCATAAAAAAAGGTTGGACTGGATACTGCCGGCAATATAGATCTAATCTGAAAGATTTGGCATTAAAAACCATATTCTACCCAACGTCTTCTTGCAGGAATAAGCGAATTTGTCGTTTCAATGTTCTTCATCTTGTAAATCATTTTTTTTGAGCATCTCTCCTTTTGTATAAGATTGGTAAAATCCCATCTAAATATTGCCCATGGACGAACTCTAGTCCTTCTAATACTGAAAGCCAGGTTTCTCTTCTCAGATCTTACACTCAGGTTTACGTTCCTTAGCCACATGCTTGGCTAAGACAACGTAGGCTTCATCACAGAGCTGACCGTTCTATAATACTTCCCGGTGATAATTACCGATAAGCCATGTCCGTACAGCATTTTTGCAGCGACTTCAATCTTAAGTTCCGTAAAAAGACGGTCAGCAACTAGTATTTATAGAAGTGGTTAAATGACCCCTCCGTCATGTTCTTCAGGAGAGAAGATATCCAGTTTTTGAACGGTTTGGCAGTTTTGTGTTCGATCTATTTTCAACATGATTGTTTCCGTACTCGGAGGGTTAGGTATCACTAAAAGTACTTTACGCCTTGTTATATAACACATCTAATCGAATCAAAAAATTAAAAGCTGGCATACACTTTCTTTAATTTCATTGAAGATTTCATCCAACTACCAACTTTTCTTTATCACCGTCCCCTGTGATTAAGGTTGACTATATTAATATGGACGGGAAGCACTTCTCTTTAGTTTGATAATTTCTTATTGGGTGTGACATTTGACCAAAATATCTTCAATGTCCTCCACATGCATTAAGTCCTTGCAGCGTTTGTATGCCTGCGACTAACGTGTTCTATAACTTAAGCCGTTAAATAAAACGGACCGCACTTAAGATAAAAAAAGTTATGTTTTGCCTGGTGTCCATTTGCGGCCATCTTTGCTTTTTTGGAAAGGTTTGAATCCCTTTTTTAACGATTTATTTTATCTTTTCGTGAGACACTATTTAAAGATGTTACACAAGCCATCTGTATAAATGACATTCTCTAATCCTACATTATTTTCTGCAAATTTAAAAGAGTTGCCTGTGTGAAGACGAGACACTTTTCTTTCCTTTACGCTGGTCTTAAGTTCTGCGTCCTTGGCAATCCCGTATATAAATATTCGGTAGTCTTGCTGATATATAGGTGAAGTGGTGAGAAAGCAGGCGTATTATATCAGCTGAATAAGAATCTTCTAGACTTCCATTAAAGGCGAACGTTATAGCCCCCCTCCTCACCCTATTTGTGTTAACGTACACGGTTATAACGCCAAGAAGCAGATTAAACATAAGAAGAGACACGTTACTACAAGGCTAGAGCTGCACTATTTTCTAAAGTTGTGAGACTAATTTTGTAATAATAATTTATTTTCATCTAATTTTGGCTTATTTCTCCCGTTGTTTTCAAATTGAGCGAAATCAAATAAAATTACTTTAATTCTGTTTAAATACTTTCAAGTAACCACGAATCTAAATAAGGACAATTGCAAATTGTGGTTAACATGAAGTACAAGAGATGTGACAAACATGTCGACAAATAAATATTGATTTTAATAGAACAAGACACATTGGTTAGATAAGCAGACAACATAAACATAAATATTTTTTAATGAAATGTCAAGGAATACCAAAAGAAATTAAAAAGAACAAACTCATCTGGTTAAAATAAAATTAAATTTTTTTCTCTCACAATGAATTTTCTTCTTAAAAAAGAGGCAAAAAAATATATGGAGATTCACCTACTCCCCCATTATTTTAACAATTGCATTCCTAAAACCCCTCTATGTAACAAACAATGGCAAAGTTATATGCCCTTGTATGCCATACCATGGCATCTCTATTCCATCAAATGACAATTTCTGAATTGTTTAAACAACATTGTAAATGAACAGAGAGAAGGAGAGAGGAAGATCTCAAGAATAAAAACGGAAAATTAAAAGAGACACATGGCGGATGGAAAAGGCAAAAAAGTTCAATCACAAATTAAGAAAAGAAATGAACATGCGACATTAACAGAAAGTCGTTTCTTCGATAAGTTTTTTAACACTTCTAAGTTTAATTTGTATTTTGAATGATTTGCAACCAGAAAAAAATAACTTACACGGGTATTTAAGAGAATATATTCTTTAGAAATAACACTTTTAAAAAATTTAATGCAATTAAGTTGTGGAACATTTTGTGTTTTGGTATTTATATACAGGGTGTCCGTCAGCAAAGTATACTACTTTGTTTTGGCGCCATTTTCGCGAACATTTATCTTGACAGTTCATATTTGACAGTCGTAAAGTGAAGACTTTACAAATTTAAAATTAAAAAATATCCGATGCACCAGCGTGTTTTAATCATTAAAACATGACAACCCCAACTTTTATGAAAAAATCATAATTTTTTCAAAATCAATCATCGTTTTCATGAAATGGTCAGGAGGAATCATTAGATTTTACATTTTTGAAACTGAAAATGGCGTTACGGTAACTGCCAATGGGGAGCGATATCGTAAAATGATTGAAAACGGTTTAGTGCCACAACTACATTCTTTGGGTAACATATGATATTAACAAGACGGTGCCACACCGCATAAAGCCAGGATTACAATGGAATTACTGCGAGACATCTTTTCACAAAAAGTTATTTCAAGAAATGGTGATGTTGATTGGCCTCCACGTTCAACTGATTTGACTGCTCTGGACTTCTTTTTGTGGGGATATCTGAACCTAAAGGTTTATGCAAACAAACCAGAAACGCTGGAGCAGCTCAAACCAAATATTTGGGATGAAATTAATGAAATTCCGCGTGACCTGTGTGCGAATGTAATGAAAAATGTACTCAAAAAGGGTTGTATGTGTGAGGCTAACAGATTTAATCAAAAACTACAAACAAACAAAGTAGTCGGCGGACACTGTATATTATAATGAAAAAAAATCTAAAATAAAAAAAAACTATAAATTTTAGTACATTTAGGATTCACTTCATATACCCACACCACATACATGGTAAGGGTATCAGGGGCTCATTCAGGTGTTTGAAACGCCCCAAAGCAAGGGTCTGAGACTCACTTTCAGTCATACCGATCGACTCAGAATCTCTCTCTGAGTCGATTTAAGCATTTCCTTTCGATCTTAAATCTATTTTGATGAAATTTTGTCTCAGATAAGTTTTTTGGCATTGGCTCCAAGATTATTATTTTTGGCGATGATCAGTCCATTTTTGACATTACATTCTTACAAATGCCCTCCCAGGATATGCATTTTTGGCCATAAATGTGTCAAATACTACTCTATATTCATAATATTTTGCAAAGTTTCCTATTTTTACGCCACTAACTTCTATGTTAAGCAAAAATATGATCGGTTGATTTTTTGACACAGCTCCCGGAATAAGCATTTTGGGCTATAATTGATTCGAATGGTGCTTACTTAGTCTTCATAAAATTTTGCAAATTTGTCTTCTTGTATGCTTAAATTCAAGTATACTGGACCCAAACTTTTTCGGTATATTTTTTGTAAGACCCTCATTCAAATGTGGTATAAAGTATAATTTGGTCGGGCATGACTGACTATAACTTTCTTACTTGCTTTTCCGTTTAAATTTGTCTGCTTAAAAAGTTTTAATAATTCGATCAATCCTGATTTATAAATTTTAAATATTAAATACCTTTAAGCTTCTGCCGCCATTTGTTTAAGATTTGTTTACACTATAGTTAAATGTTTCATCTACTGGGGCCAGAAATAAGGAAGAAAAATGTAAGACAAACGTAATGTTAAAAGAGTTTTACAATTGAACAATAACTTCAAGCTGATAAGCAAACACGCCTTGAGTTGGGGGAAAAAGAAAACCAAATATAAGAACTTTGGAAAAATGAAAATGACTTGACGACGAGACACTTGTAACTTGAGCATTTCCTCAAAAAAAAAAAAAAAATAAAAATAAAAAAAAATAGTAAAGAATAAAGTAAAATTGCAATCGCACTGTTCTTGGGGTAGGCTGCCGCCATGAACAAAAAAAACATTGAAAGGAACTAAAAGAAGGTCTTTTTTAACACCATACCATCACTATTAACAAGTTTTATGCCGAAAGTAACAGAATTTAGGAAACAAAGTCACTCGATCTAAGACAAAATCTGAAAAATAATAATTGAAAGTATTTTTTATTCAAATCAATAACAAACACACTTGTTAAATCGAATACAAAACGACACAACTTTTCCACCACAAATATTTGCCTAAACAAGTCAGTAGACCCCTCTCCATATTTCCTTATTTATTTTTCTTTAACCTGACACTTTTTTCTTGTTTTACAGTTCTATCAGTGCTTTTTTTTACTGTAGCGTATTAACTGTACAAGTATTGGCAGATTGACAACCATCTTAAAAAATAATTTTTTTAAGCAAAACGTCTGGACTATGCAGATACTGTTATTATTGTTTTTTTTTTAATTTTGTGGTTGACATGGTCCATTTAACTTGATAACTTACAGTATGTGTGTTCATTTACAGAAAATTATCAATAATTGGCTCAACAGAAGAAATTGTAAATATCGGGTGGTTAAATGTTAATTTTGAATAAATGTTGATTTTGAATAAAAAACAAATTATTTAGAAAATAATTATCACTTCTTTTTTTTTTTGATATTTGTATGGTTCAATTATATATAGAAAAAAATATCGGCCAAATGGTCAACGCGACCTCGGCGCCACATCTCAATTCGATGGTTCAAATTTTCGATGACGCTGAGGCATAGTTGAGGTTTTATGCCTATAATGTACTGAATTAAGATATAAAGAGTTTTTCCAGATGGGAAGCCAAAGTGTAAAAAAATATAAGAAACAAAAATATGAATCTAATCCGCGACCCGCTGACTGAGAGACCTGCGCGCTTTTGAACTGAAGAATATTGGAAACAAAATGTTTAAGCAAACATAATGCAGGCAGTATGCCTTAAAGTATAGCATATCCCAGCAAACAAAATGGCCATCTGTAAGATAACGATCGGCAAATTCGACCAAAATCTTGACGAATTCCGTTAGACTTTTAACTGCAAAGTACGTGGAAAATTTGTAGGGACATGTTTAATAGAAATCTGACAGAATTTTTTCAAGAATATGCCAGAAATCTAATTGAAAATTAAACAAAAATCTGCACGTTTTATAATTAAGATTGTATTTTTATATTTTTTGCATTTATTTTTAAGACAATTTAACTTACTTCAAACTAAAGTTGTACCGATTTCTTCTGTATAGGATGAAGCCAGAAATTGGTCATAAAACTACGTCATACAAAATTTTTTGTTAGTTAGACGCACTAATTACATCGAATTTTATTTTAATTTGTCTAAATCATTTACAGACAATACAAAATGTTCCATTCGATATTTAAATTCAATATAAAAAAACTTAAACTCCCCAAAGTGTTGGGCAAAAGTGTTGGTTCAAGGTTCTAACAAGGCAAGTAAATTATATTTCTCTGAACTTCTAAATGTGTTTAGGAGAAATACAAAAAGTAATTTAAAGTATAAAAGCAAAGCATAGCTTTTGTACTCCATAATAAAGTCATTAAAGTTTAGAAAAAACTAAACAAGTGGCAACACCATAAAATATTTAGAGCTGCAACAAAGTCAGCAAAACCATACCCAATGCAAAACAACAACTATTTCGAAAATACAGTGCAATTGACATAAATCACCGAAATAAAATAAACTAAAACAGCAACAACGTACTGTTCCTAGGAGAACGCTTAAGGAAGAAGAAGAAGAAGTAAAAATATTGTAGTTTTAACAAACAGAACCCATTTACTTTGCTTTATGATTATTTGATTTTTCGGCAACAACTTTTTCTTTCTTTTCACCTCATTCTGCTACGTAGAAGTGTAAAATTTCAACTAAAATTTAACACATTCGATCGACTACACATCCGCCAAGAAATAAAAAAAGGAAAAAAAAGAAATAATTATAAAACATCCAAAAGAAAGTTGAGTTTTTAAACTCATAATCATAAACTCCTCCACTTTATAGCAGACCTTAAATAGGAATGTATGGTTTGTGCAATATTTGAATGAATGCAGATCTTTAAAGGAATGTCAAGAATTTAAAAAGTTGTGAAGCGAATTTTCCAATAAAAAGATGCTTAAAAGTAAAGGTGTTTTCCCTAAGCCGAACATTTTTCTCAAATTTTTTTTACAGTGTAATTAATGAATTTTTTTAGGTAAATTATTATATGAAATTTCGTTTTGTATTGTGTCCATTATTTTTTCAAATCATACTTTACACTACTTTGTTTTTATGCGAAAACTTATACAAATTTTAACATATGTATTTCAGCATTCGTGTACTGGCTTAATGCACAGAATAGCACCGCACTCCTTCTAATACTTAAAGTGCCGAGATTTATCGCCACAGCAAATGGCATTTTCATTGCCTTGCAGTTTGCCTTTTTGAAAAGTTTGTTTCATCGTCGTTGACGACGTCTTTCGCCGCCATAATCACGCTATTGAATGTGTATTTTTTTTCGATATAAAACTACAATTTCTTGGCTTTTTTGTGAATTGTTCTCTTAAATTGTTCTGTAGTTGGGAGGAATGTGTTAGAAAAGTTGTCTTGGAAAATGTCTATAATTATTTTTAATGTTGTTTGCTAAGCGTACAATTGATGAGGCTAATAACAGTCAGTGAGATATGAGTGTAAGTATTTAAATATGTACACATTCATACACAGATATAAGCATACATGCATATATGTATATATCTTAACTAATTGCATGCATTACTTTCTTTCTGTGTATGTATTAGCTTGTAAGTATGTGTGTGTTTTTTTTGGCGCAGATATATTTTTCAATAACTTTTTAAAGATATTTTTCTTGTTTCGCATACAATTGTTGGAATATATGATTATTGCTAAAAAAGAAAAGTTTTTATTTGAAATTCAATTAAAATTTTCGATAAATTTAATGATAATTTTTATAGAATTATTTCAAGACTAAAACATGGAGATTGCTTAAGCAATAATTGTCGTGGGGACTCCATTCCATCTAGAAGGGAAGAACTGCATATTTCAGTAAAATGTTTAAAACAAGAAATCGAATTAAACAGATCACATTTGGCGCCATCAGTTAAATTTATGTTTATCGCATTTTCTATGAAGGGTAAACGTTAATGGTTCAAGCATCTCTAGAATGGAAACATATGCTTAGGAAATGTTTCCCCACGTTTTTCCCCATGTCTTCTTTTTGCCGCTTACATCAGCCATTGTCTAATAGGTTAGGTTAGATTAGGTTAGGTTAGGTTAGGTTAGGTTAGGTTAGGTTAGGTTAGGTTAGGTTAGGTTAGGTTAGGTTAGGTTAGGTTAGATTAGGTTAGGTTAGGTTAGGTTAGGTTAGGTTAGGTTAGATTAGATTAGATTAGATTAGACTAGATTAGATTAGATTAGATTAGATTAGATTAGATTAGATTAGATTAGATTAGATTAGATTAGATTAGATTAGATTAGATTAGATTAGATTAGATTAGATTAGATTAGATTAGATTAGATTAGATTAGATTAGATTAGATTAGATTAGATTAGATTAGATTAGATTAGATTAGATTAGATTAGATTAGATTAGATTAGATTAGATTAGATTAGATTAGATTAGATTAGATTAGATTAGATTAGATTAGATTAGATTAGATTAGATTAGATTAGATTAGATTAGATTAGATTAGATTAGATAAGATTAGATTAGATTAGATTAGATTAGATTAGATTAGATTAGATTAGATTAGATTAGATTAGATTAGATTAGATTAGATTAGATTAGATTAGATTAGATTAGATTAGATTAGATTAGATTAGATTAGATTAGATTAGATTAGATTAGATTAGATTAGATTAGATTAGATTAGATTAGATTAGATTAGATTAGATTAGATTAGATTAGATTAGATTAGATTAGATTAGATTAGATTAGATTAGATTAGATTAGATTAGATTAGATTAGATTAGATTAGATTAGATTAGATTAGATTAGATTAGATTAGATTAGATTAGATTAGATTAGATTAGATTAGATTAGATTAGATTAGATTAGATTAGATTAGATTAGATTAGATTAGATTAGATTAGATTAGATTAGATTAGATTAGATTAGATTAGATTAGATTAGATTAGATTAGATTAGATTAGATTAGATTAGATTAGATTAGATTAGATTAGATTAGATTAGATTAGATTAGATTAGATTAGATTAGATTAGATTAGATTAGATTAGATTAGATTAGATTAGATTAGATTAGATTATATTAGATTAGATTAGATTAGATTAGATTAGATTAGATTAGATTAGATTAGATTAGATTAGATTAGATTAGATTAGATTAGATTAGATTAGATTAGATTAGATTAGATTAGATTAGATTAGATTAAATTAGATTAAATTAGATTAGATTAGATTAGATTAGATTAGATTAGATTAGATTAGATTAGATTAGATTAGATTAGATTAGATTAGATTAGATTAGATTAGATTAGATTAGATTAGATTAGATTAGATTAGATTAGATTAGATTAGATTAGATTAGATTAGATTAGATTAGATTAGATTAGATTAGATTAGATTAGATTAGATTAGATTAGATTAGATTAGATTAGATTAGATTAGATTAGATTAGATTAGATTAGATTAGATTAGATTAGATTAGATTAGATTAGATTAGATTAGATTAGATTAGATTAGATTAGATTAGATTAGATTAGATTAGATTAGATTAGATTAGATTAGATTAGATTAGATTAGATTAGATTAGATTAGATTAAATTAGATTAGATTAGATTAGATTAGATTAGATTAGATTAGATTAGATTAGATTAGATTAGATTAGATTAGATTTAGATTAGATTAGATTAGATTAGATTAGATTAGATTAGATTAGATTAGATTAGATTAGATTAGATTAGATTAGATTAGATTAGATTAGATTAGATTAGATTAGATTAGATTAGATTAGATTAGATTAGATTAGATTAGATTAGATTAGATTAGATTAGATTAGATTAGATTAGATTAGTTTAGATTAGATTCGATTCGATTAGATTAGATTAGATTAGATTAGATTAGATTAGATTAGATTAGATTAGATTAGATTAGATTAGATTAGATTAGATTAGATTATTAGATTAGATTAGATTAGATTAGATTAGATTAGATTAGATAGATTAGATTAGATTAGATTAGATTAGATTAGATTAGATTAGATTAGATTAGATTAGATTAGATTAGATTAGATTAGATTAGATTAGATTAGATAAGATTAGATTAGATTAGATATAGGTTATGTAAGGTTAGGTAGGTTAGGTTAGGTTAGGTTTGGTTAGGTTAGGTTAGGTTAGGTTAGGTTAGGTTTAGGTTAGGTTAGGTTAGGTTAGGTTAGGTTAGGTTAGGTTAGGTTAGGTTAGGTTAGGTTAGGTTAGGTTAGGTTAGATTAGGTTATGGTTAGGTTAGGTTAGGTTAGGTTAGGTTAGGTTAGGTAGGTTAGGTTAGTTAGATTAGGTAAGGTTAGGTTAGGTTAGGTTGGGTTAGGTTAGGTTAGGTTAGGTTAGGTTAGGTTAGGTAAGGTTAGTTAGGTTAGGTTAGGTTAGGTTAGGTTAGGTTAGAATAGGTTAGGTTAGGTTAGGTTAGGTTAGGTTAGGTTAGGTTAGGTTAGGTTAGGTAAGGTTAGGTAAAGTAAGGTTAGGTAAGGTAAGGTAAGTTAGGTTAGGTTAGGTTAGGTTAGGTTAGGTTAGGTTAGGTTAGTTAGGTTAGGTTAGGTTAGGTTAGGTTAGGTTAGGTTAGGTTAGGTTAGGTTAGGTTAGGTTAGGTTAGGTTAGGTTAAGTTAGGTTAGGTTAGGTTAGGTTAGGTTAGGTTAGGTTAGGTTAGGTAATAGGTTAGGTTAGGTTAGGTTAGGTTAGGTTAGGTTAGGTTAGGTTAGGTTAGGTAAGGTAGGGTTAGGTTAGGTTAGGTAAGGGGTTACGCTAGGCTAGGTAATGTTAGGTTAGGTTATATTAGGTTAAGTAAAATAAGATATATAAGACATCAATTAATAAAAAGATCTTGGGAAATAAATTGCGAAAACAATTCTGATCTTCAGGCAAGCTATTAAAAAAAAGGAGTTTACCCCCTATACAAGTGCCAACATGAGTAAATTACCGCCAGTTCTTAGTAGATGTCTTATAGAAATACTATTCCAATTTTTAGATTTTGTAGCAGCTATTGATGTATTAGATGCTAAGAAAGTTTTTTTTTTTTTATAAAAATAATCAACAAAAAAGTTGCGCTGCAAAGAGAAAAATTTTTTAACGCCTAATAACTTCCCCCCAGTATTTATGGATATTTTCTTATCCTGGAAAGAAAGTTGACTCTGATCTTGAGTAACAATAACTGCATTTCAAGTCAACTATTTGGCTTTAAAGGACATCATACTCGTAGAATTATTAAACAAACCCTCAGATTGCTGCAGGTGATAAAAAAAACCTCTAAAAAATTAATTATGACCTGAGAAACCCATAGCTGGGTTAAAGAAATGAGCAGAATTAAGGATGATTCGTATGGTTATTAATACAAAAAATATGACATGGTAGTACAGAAGGTGTGGAGTAAATAAATCTATGAATTGCTTTTAAAAGAGTTTCGAAAATCTCTTTTCTGCAGACACAATTTAACATTTAGTTTACTTTAGCACATAAACCATTTTTTATAACTTGACAAAACACATTCCAAAAACATAAACATTTTGAAAATCGTAGATGAGCTTTTAAGTTTTAAACTTATTTTTCAAGTGTTTATATTTGTGATCGTATGTATGCATACATACACACATACAAATATCCTTTCTGCATGCGCATGAGAACAACAATAAAGAAAGAAGTGAAAACATTTATTTTTAAGGGTAATAACACGTAATTTTCCCAAAAACCCATTATATAGTTACACTTATAAGACAACCATCGTTGCAACTATGCAACAGTGGAAATGATTTGTGCATCCTGAGTTAAGCACGTCATATTCATACATTTCAAACGACAAACGCAAACAAAAAGAAACAAATATGATAAACATTTGCAATACCCACATGACTCATGTCTCCACTGTACTTGTACTATAAAGTCATTGTTGTTAAAAATTATGGCCTAAAAATATTATTGTGGCAAATAACTATTGTTGGTTTCACAAAAGCAAAACTCTTAAGGAAGCTTAAATATTTCTCACCTGCAGCTGTAATGGAGCACGTTTTTTAAAAGTAACTTAAATAGCAAAGAAAGATGCAACCACAAACTAAGGCAAATGCAACATCCTCCCTATTTATTAACAATAAGTTTTACATCATTGTTTTTAAAACAAAATGAAAACCAAGCAAAATATTGCTTTTGAAGAAGCTGTTAAATTCTAAGGTATCTACGTAAAAGTTATACAAAAGAGAAGAGGAAGTACAAACGCAAGCATGTGACTGTCTTAAAAAAATTACTCAAATTGTTAAGCATCATGTTGAATTAAAACTAAGGCTCTCTATTATAGCCTGTTTTTGTTGCATATTTTTATGTGTCTTAAAGTCCTTAACAAGAGTTTCACTGTCCCGCTAGACCGTGAGTAGGTGCACAAATCTGCAAGTTGGGGCGTTGTGAGTGCACTTATCGCCAGAAACTTTGGCAAATTTGCTTTTTTTTAATCCTTCTCTACATTTCATTTTATTGTATTTTTTCTCCTTCTGGGTTCCTTTGAGGTTAACACAAAGGGACCAAAATAGCGGTGAAAAATTTTCCCGATTTATATCGAGTTTTCTCAGAGACTGCACTGTTCGTGTTGTTTTAGATGGGATCTCTTCCAATGAGTCTAAAATCAATTCAGGGGTACCCCAAGGTTCCGTCCTCTTTCCTACTTTATTTCTTATCTTTCTGAATGACCTCCCATTTTAAACTTCGAGTCCTCCTTTGCAGACGACAGTAGCATATACCATTCGTACTCGTTTGACCATAGGCCTAGTTCTTTAGAGATTGGAGCTAGGAGACAGAGTATGAATGTTTCGATTAACAGCGATCTGATGGTAATCTCCAAATGGGGCCGTGCGAATAGGGTCAATTTTAATGCCCGTAAAACCCAATGTTGTCTTTTGACACACAAACGCACAATAGACGATGCTGCCACGTCTGTATTAATGGATGGTATAAGTGTTGAAAAGACAGAGACTCTTGATGTTTTGGGCATGAAAAGCCCGTGCGATCTCCGCTGGACGGAACACATTTTTCTTGTGTCGAAGGAAGCATCGAAGTGTCTTTGTTTCCTTAAACGGTGTAATAATTACTTTACACCATCTGATCTTCCCAATATTTATACCAGATATATCCGACTGAAAATGAAATACAATTCTCATGTATGGGCTGGTGTTCCAAAGTCTATTTTGGGGCTACTTGACCACGTACAGGAACGAGCGAATATACTCATCGGCGACGTTATGGTATCTAATCGTCTTGATTTACTCGGACACCGTCGTGATGTAGGGTGTGTTTCGCTGTTCTATCGATACTTTAATGGAAAAAACTCTGAGGAAATCAGGGAACTCGTTCGGTCGCACAGTTTGTATGTAGAATAAACTTCCTAGTGATGTCTTTCCTGCCACAGTAAATATCAAAAAATTGAAACCAAATGTGCACAAACACTACTCCGTTTATCCCCTTTCCCATAACCTATTTTCAAATTAGGTATAATTGCTTTTACAAAGTGTCTGGTGACAGATTTATATTTTCAAGCTTAAAAAAAACACGTAATAATTGACACAAAATTTTACTAAGAGCATTGAAAGATAGAAATGCGGACTTTACCTTCTAAAGGGTATGCCATACATAAGTCTTTCTTCAAAACGGGGAAATTTTCCCGAAGCAAACTAATCGAAGCTGTGTCTGTGTGTGCAGTCGTCCCATCCGGCTGAAACCTCGTTTGTGTGAAGATTACAATCGGTGAGTTCGCAGATTTGGTAGATTTGGAGTTCCGCTATCTTCCGTCAATAATTTTAACTGTTGATATTCGTTGTCCAATTATTTAATGCGTGGTGTAGCCACACCAAACAGTTACCCTTGGGCAATGCTATAGGGTTTGATATTTTAGACGAGGGTTGCGGGTTTTAGGAGACCAGTAACGCCAATTTTGCTTGTTGACGTTGCCGTTTAAGCAAAAATGAGCTTTGGCGCTTAAATGGGCTTTACAGTGCAAAATCGCTCCAACATCGTTCAACACAAATATTTCTTTCAATTCTTGAACAATTTGAGATTTGTAAGGGTGGAGCTTTATATCGTTTTCTAAAATTTCACAAATAATCGCTCTTAAAAAACATAGTGAGGCTGCTCTTTTCCATATTGAAAGTCGTGGATTTTCACGTAAGCTGCTTCGAAATCAGTTCAATAATTTCGGGAGTCCTTGAAGATCGACTATGCTCTGCCTGTGGGACATTCATAGTCGGAGAAGTTCCGCAAAATCTCTGCACCTATTCAGCTCATCACTAGTTTGCGAATACTGAACTTTGAACAAAATTGTCGCATTGTTTATTACTTTTTGAAATACCCGTATTTAAAAAAATAAATTTGCCACCAAGCACCCTTTACTGATGTGATTCCTTTTTGTATGAGTGCAAACAAGGGCTTAAAAGTAAATATAGAAAATAAATATTTTCGCATATTCATCAAATCATGATTTAGTTTCCCCTTAAAATCGAGAATTCAAAATGAAATGTTTAAGCTTGAAATCATTAGCATTTATACTTGGTTGATTGGCTATCGTGGAAGCTTGGACTAAGTCTTGGACTACTAGAGTCAATCTGTGGTCGACAGGTATCTTAATATTCGGTTCAACCTGCACCTTGGTACCTGAGATTGGTGGAGTATAGCAACGTCAGACGGTTGTTTTGGACTGCAAAAATGTATCAACAAACCTTACGTGCCCATACGGACTGCACCTCCAACAACCCAATAACCTTAACCTTACATCACTTAAAGTTGATATGGGCATTACATGAAGACTAAAAGAAACCGAAAGCGGAATACAATAGAATATAGTGCCCTTTAGGATTAAACCTAACTTCACGTCTTAATATCTACCTACCCTGGTTTAAAGAAGAAAAGCTTCAAATATACTACTTAAAAACAGGAAACAGTGATATGGTGATATGGAAATTGGCAGGGCATTTGATGCACTTCAACTTAAATATAAAAAAATAATACATACTTGTCATCATTCAAATAGAAAATTTTTGTGCATTTATTATATTTCTTAACAAAATATGGCAATAAAAAAATGATTTATGATTTGTTGACGTCTTTTTTTAATGCTTAGTCCCACTGTGCAGTTTTACCTACTGCGATCATAATTTCTATGTTGCAGCTGTTTCGTTGCGCCAGCATTAATAAAATAACTTTACAAAATATGGCAACACTTTAACGGTAATTTTTAAAAATTATGATTCAACCATGTGAGAGCAGAGTTAATGCATGCACGTGCTAATGGCTTCGACCATTTCATCATCAAAAATTTTACAGCACATTGTTTACACATACATACAATTGGTGTGGTACATGTGTGAGTGTATGCGTTCTCTCGGAATGTATAAAAAATATTTGTTACGAAAGAAATGCTTAAAGTTGTAAAAGCTGGCATGAGGTATAAGTTATTAGTTAAATATTTATGTATATTATTCGCATGCTTATGGGTATCATGTACATTTGATTTCATATTTATGTTTAATACTTATTTAGTGATCATATTTTCTTTATATATATTTGAAAAATCCGTGCTTCTTTATATTTTCCGGTATTGAATGTTTATTGTGTTGGCAAATCTTATTTTATTTCTCCACTGTATGCTCTCTATAATAAAATTATTTGATTTGACGTAGTTTGCAAAATTTAGTAGAGAAAAGTGTTATTAATTGCGTTTAAATTTTAAGAAAATGATAAGTGAAAAACTAAAAGATAATAAAAGATGATTAAAAAATTGTTGCACAATTTTTTTTGAAATTAATTCTCTTTTTAATTTGCAAAATAAGGCACTCGTGCTGTATAATACCATTTAAAGGCACAGGTGCTGCAAAAATTATTTGTCAAATTTTGATGATATGCTTGTACGTTTTGCTATCAAAAGTGTGTTTTTTTTAATAAAAGAATAAAAATTATTTCATATTCCTCTCATATCTTCAAAAAAAGAAACCGAAAAATTATGATAAAAGTTTATTAAATAAACATATGTCTGTTCTTATGAGTATTGTATTTTACTTATTAAATCGCATCATTCGACTGAGTATCCATAGACATTGACAAACATTCGCATTCAACATGCATGTTTGTCATAAAGAAATGTAAACACATCCAAATATAAATAATCTCACCAAATTACTGCACGCACAAAATATTTACCACCAAAGTAAGATGTGTAAGCGAGTAAGAAAAAAAGTGAGTGTATTAAATTTTTGTTCATGCATATTATTTAAGGGGGTCCCTTAAAGGGGCTTAAGGTAAGAAAGACAAGCAAATATCTCTAACAAACAAATCTTGTAGGAAATAAGTTTTTCTCGTAAGTTGAAGATGTGAATGGAAAAGAATATTTTTAAGAAACCTTAATAAATCAAAAACTAAAATAGCCATCCCTGGTCATCTTAAGATCACCAGGTATGGTGATCTCAAGATGACCACATGGGCAGTCGGGGAATTATATGATTGAGAAGAAGTTTGTCATGCCCAAAAAATAATTTTCTGAAAACCAATTGACTTACGATAACTTACTTTACAGATTTAAGCATGCCCGATCGGCGGCCTGGCTGACTGTCCATGAATTCTTGTGATTAGGGTACAGGTTGAATTCGTAAAAATATTTAAATAAAATTTGGCACAAATATGTGCGAAATAAGTAATAATCGACGCAATATATAACATAGTACCCTTTCGAGTAGCCTCCAGCTCGTTTAAGATGTTGGTTAAGTTAGGTTAAAGTGGCTTGTCCCGTAGAATCCACACAGGGTCCTTAAGGTTATTTGATAAGAAGAAGTGATATTCATGTTCAATAATTCAAAGTAATGCAATCTAGGGGGCTCTACAATCTCTAGAAAAACGCATGAAGCCTTGTCTTACCAATTGCAGACATTTTTTCTTAGTTTCGGAACAAATGCGACCGTAAACAGTTTGCTCTGAAGTAAACGAGTGCTGTAAAGGGACACAAAGATATACTCTACAGTCTTCTTTTCCCCCAGTACACCAGAGAATCCACAATCATCGCTGGCCAGTCCTTCTATTCTTTTGACATAAGCAGCTGTCCAACGGTGACCTGTTATCAAGGTAACTAGGAGTACATAATAACTGCAATGTAAAAGGCAAACGGAATCTCATCGCCTTCAAAGAATAAAACTCCCACATAATCTTTCAGAATATACACGAAGTGGCATTCGCCAAACCCTCCGTGGCTCTGACGCTTGCAGCAGAATCTTTATTCCTATTGTTGAACTAAATTGTAGCGCAAACGTTCATTGCTTTTCCATAGACAAGTTGACCCTTTGCTGCGCAAGCTTGTCTTTTATCCCTTTTTCCTAGATTGCCTTCTATTGCTTATCATACGGCACGTAATCTATCAATTCTTCGCCTGTCTAAACATTTGAAGAGCCGATAAGGTTCGAGACTGTTTTAGTCGCCGCTTAATTCTCAGTAAATATATTTACCTAAGAACTCTTAGTCTAAGAGGACAAGACAATTTAACTAATGAAATCTCTGCCTAAAGTACATTACACGGATGACGAAGTTTAAAGGACTACCTGGAGCTCCAACCCCCCTCTGCACCCTCCAAATTTTGAAACCGTTCCTTTAAAAGCCCTATTTCAAGCTCAGTTTCGGGATCTGCTATATTTTTTGCTTCTAATAATCGTGTCGTAACCAAATGGCATCAGAGTAAATTGCCACGTTGACAGTAAGCGAATAATTGGTATCACAGCCAAGATGACATCCAGTGCCACCATCAGGGTGCGCTCATCGCAGCAGTTATACGCAGTCCTGCCAGTCTCTGCACGATATTCAGACGCCTGCTATTGACTTACTTTTACAATGCATTCTACCACAAGGATATCCCAGTGTAGATGTAACTTCCACAAGAAGCCAGCAAAACATCGACTGGGTAATAAATGCTATTGAACTAAATTGTGTAGCTTTTCTCCGGTGTAGTGACAGTAATTTTAAGATGGCCTTCCGAATTCCTTTTTATGGAGCAAAATTTAAATGGCACTCACGTTAAAGTCTGTAGTTTCGGAAGTAGTACCAGAGGCTTTTTACAGATTCTCATCAGAAATCAATGGATTCCAACGGCACTTGGGTTTGGTCCGTTTTTTTCACCCGAAGGTATGGACATTTAATTTAAGATAAGGGATATGACTTTAAGAGGTCAAAACTCGCTAAGCAAAGGATTTCTTCCCAAATATACAAATTGTTTGCCAAATATATAGGGCTTATCAGCATTGCAAAGACCATCAGATTGATTTACCAGAAGTTCTTAGATCCTTTCCAGAGGCCTTTTTTCCGTAGTTTAAATTAAAATGCATAAATATTTTGGACTTAGAAGCTCTTAATGCCTCGTAGAGAAAAAATACTAAGAGTTCAATACTAAGGATTCAAAATTCAAAAATACATCGATAGGGAATTATGGACATTTTGTTTAAAGGGTCACCCTTTAAAACACATATCAAGTTTGCAATTATCATTCACGGCAACAAAGCAATATAACGTAGAACAAAGAAAAATAAATGAAGTAAAACGTACAGATTGACACAAGTCGATCTAAATGGTATAAAACAAAAACATCAACAACACACAGACCCACACAAATGAAAAGAAAGAAAAACTAATCAAATGTTGATGCCACATTTATGAAAATGAGTCAGATGGTGTCTGTAATATGAGCGATATACATACGATTGTATGTGCTTATGACTGTATGTAGCAACCATTGACATTGGTATGTGTGAGTTTAACATTTTGCGATTGACGATTTTGAGATGTGAGTAAATTTGTCAATGTTTTTTATATTTTTTTTTCTTTATAAAATACACAAACATATGCTTAATCTAGTGAATGTTTGACGTGAAATCATACAAACATGAAACATTCATTTTGACATTTGTGAGAGAAAATTATTGGCGTGCGTGATGTTGCAGCAGAAGCAGCAAAAAAATTTTAATAAACTAAGCTTGAATTTTTTTTATAAATATTCGTTTAAACAGGAACTATAAATAATATTTATCAATAAACAAACGTGGATTTATTGTTTCGCATTTTTTCCTAAAATTTTTTGAGTCAAACACAACCGTAAAAATTGTTATTTGAGACCAGTTGTGTAAACTATTCCTTCAATGAATATTATTTTTTTAAAGTCTGTCCAAAATGCAGATAATTTTGTAAACCTAAGTTATCCATAATTTATTTCGAAGTGTAATTATAGTCCTTATTCTAACCGACCCTTATAAGGACGGCTAGGATGATAAAAAAAGAGCAGCCATTAAAGGATAGAATACATGCACCTTACTTGGATCCTGAAGCTTGGTCGTTTTGTTTTAAGTGTGGGGAAAAATATAAAGAGTTTATACAAACACGGAACTGAAGTGTAAAATATATAAGAAAGAACAATATGATCAATGAACCTAGCCCGTGACCCTATAGCTGGTAGACTTGCGCACTTATTTATTAGTCTTTCGGCGGTTTCAATGGCAAGACAGGTCATTGCTTTTGAGCTGAAAAATATTGGCAGCAAAACGTTTAAGAAAACATAACGAAGGCAGTATGTCTTAAAGTGAAACATCCCAGCAAACAAAATTGGCCGGCATCTGTAAGATATCTAAGCACACCTTTGGAAAAACCGACAAATTTCTTGACGAATTCTGTCAGACTTTTAACTGCAAAGTACGTGAAAATTTTATAACCGATGTCTAACAGAAATCTGATAGATTTTTATAAAAATCTTCCAGAAATCTAATGTAAAATTGAAAAAAAAAAAATCGGCCAGTTTAAAATTTAATATTTTCTTTTTTCATTTTTTTTTATTTATTACTTCCAATTGTCTTTGCTGACGGGTCGAAGATGGAGGTGGGCACCGGGGCTGGTGTCTATATAATGGACACTGGGCAAGGAAGGTCTTATAGACTTCCGGACGAGTGCAGCATCTTCCAGGCTGAAATTCTGGCGGTGATGAAGGCCGCGGAATTGATAGGGGAGGACGCGAGTGGGAGTGGTGACGTAACAATATACGTTGATAGTCAGGGCGCGCTTAAGGCTCTAGAGGGACATTTTTTCAGGTCTAGACTCGTAGGCGACTGCAGACGTGCTCTTAGAGCGATTGTGGGTACACGCAGGGTCAGGCTCTGCTGAGTTCCGGGTCATTTTGACATTTCCGGGAACGAGATTGCCGATGAGTTGGCGAGGAGGGGATCGGCCCGGAATATTGAACTTAGTTGTGAGCCGGTGAGGCCATCACTGAGTTTCTGTTATGGACTGATAGGGACGTGGATAACGGACAGGGTGGGCCAAACCTGGAGGGACAGGGCCGATTGCAGGATCTCCAGGCTTTTATGGCCCAGGCTGGACAGGATAGGCACTGACCTGCTGCTCAAGGAAAGCAGGGGGTTTCTGAGGCGCATTATTGGGACTCTCACAGGGCACTGCGATGTGAGATACAGGTAGGCTTGCCAGATCCAATTTGCCAAAAAGCTTGACATTGACCAAAAAAAAACTTGATTTTGAAAAAAAGAACTTGACAAATAAAAACACCCATACTATTGTTTTTTTATTTAATTGTTTATTTTTTCATAAAAATTATTAGAATAAAAATAAAAATATCATAAAAAGTAAAAATACCAGAAACAAATTAACAAACAAAAATATATAAACTCACTTTTTAATTCTAAACGCTTCAATGTACGTATTGGAAATCAGCTGTTTAATAATATCAATTAACTAGTGTTGAGCAATGGGGTAAATATTCAAAAGAAAAAAAAAATTATCATATTTGGCTTTAGATTTGTTTTTTAGATATATATATAAACATACTTTTTTAAGTATTATTACATAGATAGAATAAACTTGAGAAAAAAAACTTGACAAATTACTTTTTCACTTTACACTTGACGCGCATTAAAAAACTTGAAAATCAGGCCAAATCAGGCCCGTCTGGCAACCCTAGATACAGGACTAATAAATGGGACAGGAACTCTCCAGATTTCTGCAGGGTATGCGGGGACGAGGAGGAGTTAGAGACAGTGGAACATCTTCTCTGCCACTGCCCTGGGCTACAGATTCACCGACAGAGGTGGTTTGGAGGACGCTTCTTAGATGGAATTGGTGAGGTTCCTGGCAGTGGGCTGGGGAGCATCATAGGCTTCATTAAGGAGGTTGGGTGGCTGGGCAGCTAGGTGATTCAGAGCCTATTACTACTGACTTTCTTAGATATATTGCGGACGGTACTCTGGCTTCTTTATCCTTTTTCTCTTACCTATGAATCTTTTGACTTACTGTTTTTCTTTTCTTCTCAACTCTTCTGAAGGGATTCACAATGGGCCTAAGGGCCTCTAAGTGGAGGTGGCGGACTCGCTACTACCCTTCCTAACCTAACCTAACCTACTTCCAACTAAATTTGTACCGATGTCTTCTGTATCAGCTGCAGCTGGCAGCTTCAATTTGTCCTTACAAAAGCGAATGGGCCTTCTGTTTTCAATGGTAATAAAGTACTTAAGCACAAAAGTAGCAAAAGCAAAATATCCCGTTGCATGTTTTATAGCAAAGACACAAACTAAAACAAAAGTTTTATCAGGCTTGTCTGGTTTGGCCTATTTTGCTGGTTGGGATCAGCCAAGAATTATGGTTTACGTTGACAGCAGGGGAGACCTCAAGACACACTGCGCCATGTGAAAGCTCTTAATGAAAAGCATATAACAGTGGACTTTTTAAACTTTTTAATATCCAACTGAATTGGTTTTCGTAGGGTTCTTACATTGTTGTCAGAAAAATTCCAATAATCCTTTTGTCTGCTCTTAAAATAATATGTGGTAAAAGAAGACGGTACAACCACTGTCAATGATAAAAGAATTATAAAAATTAACGTAAAGGAGCTAGAGTGTTTGAAGATTATTTATAATCCTTTCGCTAGAGATTAGTTAACCGGGCATAGGAAAGTAAATTATACAAATTACAATAGGAGTCTTTTCGATTCATTGTCCGGATAGAGTTAAGGCTAGTAAATTCTATCGCTTCTTTGCAAATTATTTAAGGATTTGGCCCACAATAATAATAGCAACAGGGACCATTATTAGTCGTTGCCTGAGCTCACAGGATCACGGAGTTTGGTGTTTTTTGTGGACTTCACAATTAGACAATTGAAATTTCACGAAAAGGTTTCCGAGAAAATCATACGGAGTTTTTTTATTAAGAAAGCTTCTTAATTTTTTTTATAAAAATCCTAAAACTTTTTGTTTTATTTCTCTTTCAAAAGAATTAAGAAATTTAGTTTTAATTTACCAACATTGATCACTAAAGTACTGTAACAATTTCGCTAAATGACAAGCCATATAATCGCATCATATGTTAATTGATTTAAAGTATTTATTAACAGCAACAACAAAAATTAATGAAAACATAAATCTCAAAGTTGAAAGGAGCCACAAAAGTACATTAAAAATGAATAACTCAAAAGTTTCTGTACAAACAACATGAGGAAAATAAAAATTTGAACTTCATCTGAATACATATGCTTGTTGGTCGACTGACTGAGTGACAATCAAACTAAATGCGCCTCCTCGCTGGCTGTTTGTCTAATTGACTTACATGAGTGCATGACTCAAAAAGACAAGATGAAACAAATGAAGCAATAAATTTGCTTGACAAAAAACATGTAACACCCCAAGATTTTGGCGACAAACCACAAAATCAAGACAAAAGAACCGAAACAAAAATAAATTGTCAAAAAAAAAACAACAAAAACAAGCTTCGAAATATAGCAGGCATGAATGGAGGATTCTGCACAAACAACTGCCTAAAGAGGAGTGTAAGTGAATTGTAAGAACAGAAAGATGCTGTTAGGTAAAGTGCATATATCACTCACTTGGCATGTTTGTCAAATGACAAACAACTGACAAGTGACAAGAAAATAAAGACATTTTTCGAGTTCGGTTGGTTTTTGGATCTTAATAATTTTATTTGCTTCATATTTTTAATATTTTTGAAAAGCTGTTTGAGGTTTTAGTGTGTGAGGAGAGACGATTTCCAAAGTACTTTTCAATACTCTTAAAATTTTTGCAAATTTGCTGTAAAACAGTTTTTTAGGAGATTTTAAAACAAACAAAACTGAAAGGAAAAGAGACTTTTGAATATATATTATAAAAATCTAAAAACTACTGCAGCATGCCACAACATTAAACCCTGGTTAAATTTTATTCTTTAAACTAATTTATGTGTTTTTATACTCCTTACATAAGTGTAAAGGGTGTATATAGGTTCGTCATTGTAATTTCCTTAATATCCTTCTGTGACACAAATTAGTATATATTTTCTTGGTCCTTATAACAGGGAGTCGATGTCCTTCTGTCTGTTTGTCCATCTGCCCGTATGTCAGTGTTTGGCTTGAAATCAATGCCGCATAGACCCGTAAGTGGTATCAAACTATCAAAAATATCTGCGAGCAAAATGCTGTTGAAATCCAGAAAAATCGCTCGATAACTGACCGAGATATAATTCAAAACCCAAGACTACCTCTGTTTATTCCTCTAAAATTTGTATATAAAAACCTTTGCAACTGCCACGAAGTAGCCCATACACGGGTGCAATCTAATACCGACTTCCATTTATTTTTCCTTACGAACATTTTTAGATCATATTTAGACCCTATCTCCGTCAATAACACAGATCCCAACACAATTTTTTTTTAATTCTTCTAGATCGCTACAACAGCTTCCAGGTTTAAGTTTCCCCTTCTAAACATATTCCCAGAACATACTTACCCCCTATCTCCATTGCCTAAGGAGGCTTGCATACAAAGTTTGAGAAATAGTAATAAATAACCCTTACAGCTTCCAGGGTGCTCCTCCAAAAGTCAAATGTAGGACCGACCCCAACTTGCATTTCCCCCCAAAAATTTTTGTTTGGAAAGTACCTAACCCTCATCCTCAGCCCCTAACAGGTCTGCCATACAAAATAAAAAAATTAGGGTAAAAACCCCCACAGCCTCCCAGGAGTCGCCCTAAGAGGAATTCAATTTCCCACTGCCCTCCATTCCTTTTTCCTTCCAAACATATTCCCAGAATATATGTACTTACCCTCTATCACCATTACCTTAGAGAATTGCAACACAAAATTTATAAAAATGATGTAAAAACGCCAATAACTTCCCCAGAGTCGTCCTTAGAGAAATAAAGTTTGCAGCCGAACCCCATTAAATTTTTCTCCAAACATATTCCCAGAACATACTTACCCAGTATCTCCATTGCTTAAGGGGGCTCTAATAAAAATATTGGGAAATTGTACAACCCCCCCCCCCCCCCCTCAACTACAGTTTAAAGGGTGCGTTTCAAAAGGCCATCATAAAACCAACCCCAATTAGTTTTTCCCCCACAAAAATTTTTGTGAACGTTCTTACCCCGTATATCCAGCCCATAACAGGGCTGCCATGCAAATCAAATATATGGTAAAAACCTCTATAACTTCCTTGGAGTCGCTCTAAGAGAAATAAAATATATCACAGATCCCCATTAGTTTTCCCTAAGGGGGTTGCCACACAAATTTTACAAAACTTATGTAAAAACGCCCATAACTGCCAAAGAGTCGGCCTTAGAGAAATAAAGTGTACAACCCACCCACATTAGTTTCCCTCCCCTAACCTTTTCCTAAAACATACTTATCCCCTATCCCTCACCCTCTAAGGGGGTTGGCAGACAAAATTTTGAAAACTAGTGTAAAAACCACTACAACTTCCCCGTAGTATTCCTAAGAGGGTTAAAATATAACACCGACCCCTATTTAAATTTTATAAATATTTTATAAATAGAAAAGAAATGGATAAAAATAAAAAAAAATTGGGGATTTCGAAGGGCCAATGTGAAGGGTATATAAGATTCGGCACAACCGAATATAGCGCTCTTATTTGTTTTACTTTGCAGGATGTTTTATGTAAATCAAATATAATTAAACTATTACACATTTACTGATGAATAAATAAATATATTTAAGACAAGTAGAAAAGTTTAAGTCGATCAAGTCATATTATACCCTACACCAAGTTTGTATGGGAGTATATGGAAATTTGGAATGAGGACATATGCATTAACAGTAATTATTGCTGGCGTAAAGATAATTATGTTTGAAAATTTTGTAACGATTAACTAATATGAGCGCCATTTAAAGCCCAAGGTACTCCAAAGTGGGGCTTCGTCAAAAACGCTCATCACCAAAAACAATTGCCTCTGCTAGCACTGCGCTTAAAATCTTTATCGAACTGTTGTTGCTAGCCTGGAGCCTAGATTTTTTCATGCAAGTCATGGCATAGATAAGTTGAGGTTTTACCCTTTTGTTGTGGCTTTAAGTTGACAAGAACCATCAAAAATTCACTTTTTTCAGTATCTTGTCTCAGCCTCGCAGATGATCTTTCTAAATTTTTTTATATATTTTTCTAGAGAGGCTTGTTTGGTTTTTTTTAAGTTCTTAAGGCCTTAGTGTTTAATGCGTAGGAAAAATTGTTGTAGGGTACCAGATGGTGGGGCTTGCTCGAACAAAATTTCTTTACCGCATGTTTGTTATGCTTTTACGCGACCAGGCAAATTATGATTATGATATAATTCTGTTTGAAAAAAATGTCATGTGATTGTTACCAGACGAATGGCATACGACCGACAAAGCTGCCATAAAAATCAAAATGACGCCACTGCTTTTTTAAGTTGACGCTGCAAAAATATGAAATTTAAAGGGAAAAAATTATTTTTTTAAAAACATTTTGCAGCTCTAATGCATTTACAAAATTTGTGACAACTTTGCGAAACTTTAACAGATCAGACTAAAATAATAGCACATTTCGTCTTGCTGATATTTATTTTAAGCTTAAGTTTATTTATTACTGTTTGACCTTTTCTGTTTAAATTTTCTTTCAAAAGTTTGTTTTTTTTTTTTGTTAATTTTATGACCGAAATTAATTTTTGAAATTTTTTATTTTGCCCCCCCCCTTTTTTTAATTATTTTTATTATTAATGTTTTATGCTTTTTATTATTGCCTTTGCTTCTACACACCACATTTTTATTGTGTGTTGCAATCAGAGTGTTAAAATTAAGCAGCCCAATTAGTTGTTGCCACCTGTCAGCAGTTCGTCATTTTCATTTCACATTTATGACACGGAAAAAAGGGGATAATTTTGATATTTCTTGTTTGTCAATGTTGATGATGAGAATGATTTACACAGAGACATAATAAGTTTTATTATAAACATATTTACAAATATATTTACCCGTTTATACGTGGCGGAAGAAAACTCCTAAAAATAGACGAGAACAGTTGTCATTTTGACAGATGAATTTATGATGCCCGTTTTGTTTTCTGTGCGGTAATACAACAGACAAAAGTGTTAAGAAGTGGCAGATATAAATTGGGGTTTTTTGAAGATAAATAAAATGTATTTCAGTTGATATATTTATGTTAGCGTAAGTTTTTATTTGAAAATTTATTTTCTAATTTGCAATTATAATTAAAAAAATATGAACTTAAGAAAATTAAAATGGGTTGAAAAAAGGGCACAACTAAAATTAGGATTAACCCTTTAAAAAGCATAAATTTGTAAAATTTTGTCGGAAGCGGAACATCAGTATTTTCCAAAAATATCTGAGATAGGTATATGACGTTGAAGACAATTTCCGGGAACTCCACTTGCTCCCCGGCCGTCCAGGTATGCAAAACATCTATTATTAAACTGTGTGTGACTAAGAGGTGCACATTAGATGGGCTCAGTAACACAGGGGTATTGTGACATATTAGATAGCGGAGCAAGGAAACTATTTGCCTATATAAATTGTCTGGCTCTACTTCAATTATACACTTACAGTTTTAACACTGCCATGGAGGTCAAAGCCACTGGGATTTTTCTAAATATTATTTCCTGTGGAGTCTCCAGAGAGGGATGATTAAAGACTCCTAGCCAAAAGAGCGGGATGTTTAACCAAGTGTTGCAGTGCTGCAGGGAAAAAGGATATTTTATGTTGATGTCTAGCACTTGTGTGCTCTAACGCAAACTGCTTTGGGTCTCCCCTGGAGGAGCTTTCTGTGTTTACTAAGACGAGACTGTTAGCATTTGCTAAGGGAGTGCGGAACAACCATGGTTTCCTTACAATATTATTTGGATTCAAATTACTTGTTATTATTATTTTTGTGGTAAAATTTTTATTTCAAGCTTATTATCAAGAAATATTACAAGAAGAAAAGATAAAATGTATGGGTGTAGTTATACTTATGGACATTGGAATTATTTAACTTGCCTTAATTATTATTATTATTAATTAAAAATTTGGGTTCTTTTACGTGCAATTAATATACTTTCATATAAGCAACAATTACAGTCCTAAGATCGGCTGGAAAACTAGCCATGAACCGACCTCCATACTTTATGTATCATATTAGACTCAGTAAGTTAATATTACTCCTAAAAAAACCTACAGGATTTTGATATTAAAATGCTTAACTGGATATTTTTTAATGCCGGACAAATATTAAAAAGTTCTTTATATTCCTTTTATTTTTCCTTATTTAGGCAGCTTTGGAGAATGTCGGACAAGTGTCACATTTTTAGCGACTGGTATCACTGGCTGCGGTATCTCTTAGCCCCTATTTTCCAAGATCAAAAGTCACTTAGAGCATCTTAGATTTAGCCTTGACAAAGCTATTCAAATGGCTTTACATTTTTTTTCTGGTGCCTGGTGGGTAAAGTAGGTCTCTAAGCATTCACACAGAGTTTGCAGGAAGAAACAAATATTCTTAAGGAGTAGCTAATTTACACCCTCATTTAGCTTAAAATTATCTTTCGAGAGTGTTCCATATTCTCGCACCCATATTAGTATGCATCGGAGTTTAAGCCAAGGACGTCAAGCTGTGAGGTAAAGCAGACTTTACTCAGGCGCGCGGTGGCATCCCTAATTACCGCAGTCAGGAACCAGCTTTACCATTCGCTGACAGTTCAGCCTATAGTACGCTGCATTCATAGGATAGTCTGAAAGAGACGTGGACTGCGTTTTGTCCTCTAAGAACCATACGTACTTACGTAAAGTTTTTGCCTACAATGACTCCCAGATATCAAGCGCGATCTGACAAAATCAGTGCAACTGCGTTTAGTATCGGGTGGTTTTTATATAAGCTGTTTTATATAAAATAAATAAATCAGCATTTGAAACTATTTTAGAGGTATCAATTCAGTCGTATATGGATAACAATTAATTTCAAACACAATTTCATTTTTTTTAATGCCAATAATTCTAGAATTTTTTATATTATTAACATTGATTTATTAAAAATAAGTTAAATAATAATCACTTAAAACAAATTTGTCCGACCAGCTAGAAAAAAAAAATGTTTTGAAATTAATTTTCAAGCAACCCTTTTTTTCTATACTTCTCAAACAAAAAAAATTGACCGGCCATCCGTCCAACAATATGTGTTGTCATTTCTTTTTAAGCTTAACTTTTTTATAAATCCTTCGGGGTTGCTGCTTCACCATCAATTGTAAATTGTATTTTTACTATTCTTTAGTCATTTTTACAAATAATTTAAATTTTGCTGTAATTTTTTTTGGAGCTAAAGAAATGAAAAATATGGAAAAATATTGGGTTGAGAGTGAAAGAAAATCCGTGATGTGTGGAAGAAAAATCCTTGTACATGATAAGACTTTAGTTGTTACATTTCTTGAAATTACTTTTACCCTCCACAAATATATATTACACTATGAAAGTAGTATTGACCTTTTTTCTCATTCTCCTTTCGTTTTTATGTTTAAGTTGAAGTAAAGTTCATCTGTATGATTTGATTGAAGTATGATATTTTATAGTTTGACAGATTTGATTGAAAATCCTTTGGGTAGTTTTGTGACATATTTTATTATATTTTGTTTTTTTTATTGCAAATATGTGAAAATCAAGAAAATAGGAAAAAATGTTTTATGAATGAATGAGTGGCTGATTGAGTTTGAAAAATGTGTCCAATAATAAGGGAGTATCCAAACGGAACAGCTAAAGGAAATAAATGTTGTATAATGTTTTATTTTAATAAAAAAAGAAATATTATTTTAATCTTGATTAAATTGCATGTGTGAAAAAAAAATATTTATATTTGGATTGTCATGTTAGAAAGATTTCTTAATCGAAAAAGACCAACAATTATGATGACGAGTTACATATATAAGTTTTGATTAAGGCCGTTAGTGGCAAATAGATTGGTTTAAAGTACAACAAAAAAAATTGATTTTACAAATACTTAATGCAAAAGTTCAAATCTTTCTTTCATAAAAAAAACATATGAAATTTAAATTTGCTCTATGCTTGTGGTCCTTCGAACTGTGCTGATGTTTCGACTGACATTATAGCAACTATGCGGTCGTCATGGCAATCAACACTAAAAAACGATGTAAGAATAACTTTTAAGAGCCACAGACACATTAGAATGGTCTTACGAAGAAAATCATATAGTAATTTAAGCAGCTGCATAGCGATCAAGCATATCTAAGTCAATTTCAAACACATAAAAGTATGGCGGCCCAGCGTAAAGTTTTCGTTTATGGTGGGGTTTGCTTCAGGTTAGAAAAAATTATATTGTACCTTATAAACTGTTGACAGCACTACAACTACTGCGCCAGGGCCAGGCCACAATCTCAATTGACTCTCTTTGAGTTTGCTTGATGAAAACATAAACATAAAAAAGCAATCGCGACTTTTTTGTGGTCCTTCGAACCGACTTTTAGGTACAGATGCTAGATTTTATCTCATCATGCGAAGTAAGAGCAGCAAATAAAAAATTATGCGTTTTCTTTATTAAAAGTGGAACTTAATTGTTCCAAGATAATTTTTGTTGCAAATAAAAAATATGAAAAAAATAAGAGCATAAAAGTGCAATGATTGAATGATATCTGTCGCCTTGTTGCCTGAATCATACTTGACAATACTGCCGCCACATTCTTGCACCACGATAAGTGACAACGAAGACATCATCTTATATTGCTTTTGCCAGTGATGGTTGGTTGCACTTGTTGGCTTCATTCTACCATAAGATATGAAACAAATTTACATACTCGCATACACACATATATATGAGTGTATACACACATACACATATATTTAAAGATTTTTCCTAAAGTTAAATGCAACGAAATTTGATGTGACAGCGACACTGACAATTTGCATTTGAACATGCATAATCACATCACAACTAATATGAAAATATTACGAGATGTAAAGGAATGTAATGAAATAGGATTGGAAAAAATCTAGAAATAACACAATTTTGTATTAATTAGAATATGTAAAAAAAAAGTTGTATGACTAACAATAAGGAAGAGGATGCTTCAAGGCCAAGAAAGAAGAAACTCAAGTAATCTTTGCCATTTTCTATTCTTAGTCACCATATTCCCAAAATAAACACAATGATATTTTCCACTGTATAACTTAAAATATCGCCCGGTTGTTAGGGGATACCAAACCACCTGACTTTGTGCCTCTTAATTCTCGGGCAGAGACAGACGACATGCTTAATCATCTCTTGTTCCTTCTTAACCTTACACAATATGCCATAAGATGGAGTGCCGCCCAACCGGACAGCGTCCAGCAACAACCTCACTAATGGTTACACCACGAAACCCAATGAGCGACCTAGTATCTGCTGAACTGAATACCGGCCATTTAGCTCTTTCTTTCCTAGAGGCCTCCTTGCTTTCGTTTCGAAAATTGTTGTTGGTTATCAAAATCTTTCCCTACCAGTAACTACCGCTTATTTCACGGTGGTTCCTTGTCTGCCAACTTTAAGGCCGAGCCACTACAAGCGAAATCATTGCAAGCAATGCCGCAGTACCCCATAATCTAACATTGTGTGACGTTTTAGAAGTCAATAAATTTAGCTGCAATCCTTTTGTAATCCCTTACCAAACTAGACATGACGCAATGCACTTTCAAGGTCCTCACACAGACTATCGGATCTAAGTAAGCAATCCTTCTCAGGGATAACGACGTCCCAAAACCAACGAATTTCCCTTCTTAGTGACTCGTAATTGTAACATTTTTCGGATATTTACGAAAGGAGATCAGGACTTCTATGGAACATCCCTAATAATAGGTCATGTAGAGCATTGTCAGCCAGGCATTTCTCCGAACACCGAAAATTTTCGGGTTTTCCATGGACACAACATGAGTACCGACAAAAAAACCATGAGAGATAGTGCAAAAAAAAATTAAGTAGTAACAGCACAGGTTGATATTACATCGCTTTAGATGCCAAGAGAAGAAAAACCTTGAAGAGTTCTGATGCCCAGCAGTTTTCTATGTCAAACCATGGAGAAACCCCATAAGAGAAAGATCCACAATTACTATCTCTTTGTTAATTTAAAGATGCTTTGAATAGCCCGATTCCTTTAAAGGTGTTTAAGAACGAATTTAGCGTAGTTTCAAAGCTGATCAGATGGTGCAGGATAACTAACGCAAACGAGATCATCTGTAAAGATCGGAAAATATCTTTCTAAACCATCCACCACGCAACGTGGCTTCAAATAGGGTGACAGAATGTTTTGCGGCTTATTCAATATATTACTAGAGAAGATCAGGGGTGACGTTGGAGTTAATTTTAACTAAGAGTCTTATTTTACACGCATATGCCGATGATATTGACATCATTGGGTGCAAATTGCGAAATGTTCTTGCTACGTTAACTAATATAGAAAAAGAATAGGCAAACATTGGTTTGGCAGTAAATGAAGACAAGACCAGGAAGATGGATTTGGACAATCTTTTAATGTTACTACCTTTAACTTTGAGGTAGTAGTAGAGACTGCATAAGTAACTTATTTTACTCGTACTTCTATATAAATAAAGGTGCTTCAGGAAAAAAGGCGTTGAGCATGTTCCCATTGGAAGACGGAAAAGGGATAACCTAAGCTCCGTTGAAAACACCAAGTCTAAGTTCAAGCTCAACGTGAGTAACTGGAGAAGAAGCGCAGAAGACCAAAGTGCTGGGTTGTTATAAATTGGAGATCCAACAGTAAAAACAAATATTAAAAAAATACGTTAATTTTTATTTATTGTTGAACTAATTATTTTTAATACAAATTTTTGATTTTTAGTTTGGCTTTAGTTCATATAATTTCTTTTTTTATTAACGGAAAATAATAATTTCTTCTAATAAAAAAAGAAATTATATGAACTAAAGCCAAACTAAAAATCAAAAATTTGTATTAAAAAAATACTTTAAAAAAATATGCCTATTGAAAGAGTTCGTTACTTTAATTCTCTGCTCTCTGCAATCATGTCAGTGCACATTGAAGTGCACATTCATCCATCCATCCATCTAACAAACAAACATTCTTGTACAAACTTATCAGATGAATAATGAAAAATTTTTGTTGATTGTATAAAACTGTTCGTGTATTTAGAACACATTTTAAATAGAAATGAGAAAAAAATAAATTTTTTTTGCATGTATGGGTGGATGAACAAATATAAACATGGAACAAACAATCACACATATACGCGCTATTAAGAAAATGAATAAGTGTTATAGACAAGTGTCGTACTTAACAGAGATGTCGCCACAGTGTTGACATATTTTTGGCCAATTTTATGATGCTTCAATACTTTTGCTTTTTTTGCATTTCAGTTGCATAAAAGTGTAAAAGAAATGTTTTTTGGTTGTTTGTGCAAATTTAAAAAGAAATAATAATTGTTGATGTTTATTATTTAGATGTTTTTTCAATTGAATATTTATTTTATAAAATAAGTAAAAGTATTTAGTTGTTTTTAACTTACTTATGTATTTGTAACGTGTTTGTTGATGACTTCGGATAGTGTTAATTACTTCTTCCTTTTTGTGTAGTTAAAGGCGTCAATGTAAATAAGGTATGCGAATGATTTAAAATTGGGAAATTGGTATAACAACAAGTGTGTTAAATAAGGTGCAGAGGCGAAAAGTTCTGTTACTGTAAAATATGATTTTTTGGTTTTATGACTTGAAGTGAATAATTGTGGCAACACAAGTTTGGTAGACGTTAAGTTCCTATCTGGCCTTATTGGCCCGCTATGTGCCTCAAGGTTGGCCAAAACGTTGCCTTAGTTCAGGAGGGTGCTGAGTGAAAAGTGTTGGATGCATTCTGATACAACCCTTAACATGTTTAGCAAATATATCTGCCTGTGGGTTGACACCGAATAAAACCCACCTTAAATTAATAGAAAATTTGAGAGGGAGGAGAAGAGGCCCAGAATTTTCCCTAAGAATACTGCCTTCATATTTTTTGACCGATAATCCACCAATTTTCTTGGGAGTAGGCAACGTCATTTTTGCTCTTGTCGCAAACAACCATTACAAGCGCATTCTTAGCAACCTCGCTGTAAGGCCTGTTTACGACTCGAGAGGATTTTGATCTTTTCACAACCAGGTAGTTGATGGATACGCTTGAGGTGCCCTCGTCTGATCGTTTGCGTTTGGGGCAATAGAAAAGCCGATATAAGGATTAGATCCTACCTCAGCGATAAGGGCTTTAGCCCAACTTAACGACAATTTCTGATTGGCCGCCATGAAATCAAACGGCTTATCACAAAGTAGTCTATTAATTCGCGTAACAGCTTATTTTGAGGCGATTTCTTTGCCTTATTGTCTACGACTTTTTTCAGCCGCACATATCACCTGCTGTGGTTGCCGAAATGGCAAGGGTTTGGGCAGCATTTAATTTGCTTGCCATGATGGGCAGAGGCACATCACTACCTGTGGGTCCACTGTCATCCGAAGACTGATCAGTAGCTTCGATACAAATGTCCAATTGAGGTTCACCACACTGGCCACCCGCAAACGGTTTTGTTCCTGTTTTTCAGCTTTATTAATTTTTTATGCACGGTAGGGAGGACCGCCAGCACAGTGATGGCATACACAGACTTAGTTACTAAAATTACAACCTTCCCTTGCTATAGCATCGGAGGTGACTTCAATTTAAAACTAGTCCTATTTTTACCATTGACTAACCAAACAGGTTTCCGAGGCTGCGTCTACAACTTAAACTTTAGAAGTGGGTTAATTTTGGTCTGCGGAAAAGTAGCGTATAGGAAAGAGGGAGGTGGTAACAGGAGACTTACAATGCAAACCAACTTATTATATGACTTGCTTTAGCATTTTTTTTGTGGCAGTGATTTTCCTTGTGATATTGAGTGGAGTTTTAATCCGCCAGTTTCAAGAATTTAAAGTCTTCTTTCTCCAAAAAAACCATGTTTAGGCTCTTAGTGCAACGGCTTGGAATTTCATTATTGAACCATTTATTGGGCATTAATACTGTTGGTATTGCAAACAATAAATATAATGAAAAATATTCCTGAAACCAAAAAAAATTTAAAAAAATTATTGAAAATTTATCAAAAAAACTATTATTTCAATTCTAAATCATTAAAATGCGGCCTACTTTGCGAAATCAAAGCAGAATTAATAACAAACATCAAAATGATGACAGCTTGACCAAATTTCTGTTGTTTTCAAAATATCAACCACTCAGACCACTAGATTGGAACCCCGTGTGGTGCTGATTATTCTAAGCAACTGACATACGAATATACCTTAAGATGACATCGATGTTAAGAACAAAACAAAACTATACTAAACTGAGCTGGACAATACAGCCTTTCATTTTAATTTTTTTTTCTGTTTTTCTAAATAAAAAGAAAATCCTTTTTTTATTTCCTTTTTTACATCTTCAAACTTTTACACACAATCATGTGTCTGTTTCTGAAATCAATGTTAAGGGGGGAGTATTTGAATTTCATAAAAAGCTTAGAAATCAACTGAGAATAGTCATGCTCATTTATAAAATGTAAACAGACAAACTATCAAAATCATTATTAAGTTGCTGTCAGAATTATATGTCCTCATCATCGCTACGTACATCAATAGAGTTCACAGAAATCAGAAACTTAAGGAAGATGAGAAGATTTTAAGGCCCCTTTACACCCGCATAGTAGATGGACATGATTGCTTACATACGTACATGCACAACAAAGAAACTGTTCACTGGGGCAAATAATAAAGATCCTTCAATCTAATGACAAAAGCTGCAAAAAATCATCAGCTGTATTAGGAAATTATTTTCCTTTTTTTTGCTTTTCTTTGACAAAAACAAAGAAGGCCAACAGCCTTAAAGACGCCTGGGCATGTGACCAGGCCGGCGAGCATATTGTTAAAAACTTTTCCTACTACTGCCATCGACAAGACCAGCATTTACTCTTAGCCAGTCAATCTTGTTTTAAACAATAGTTTTGTTTTAATGTCTATGTGTGTGTGTGTGTTTGTGTGTGTGTAAAAAGTGTCCTTGCATTTTCTATAAAATTGTCTTATCCGCATTTTGACTGTCTCTTAGCATCTTGTTAAAGATTACCCATCTGCTTTCAATTCTTTCATTAGTAAAGTTCCAATTCTAAAAAGAAAAGAAAACTTAACAAAAACAAAAAAATAAAATAAAATACGACAAAAAAAACAAGCCGAACAAAAATGAAAAGTAAATCAAGCAGCAACCAACAACAGACCCATCAAGCCCATACAACTTCATGTCATCCTTTTCGTCATCAGCACATCTTATTTCTATTCTTATCGTATATCAGCAACATCTCGTCATCCACTTCATCATCACCATCATTTTCTTCTCAGCATTTGGCTTTTGTTTTGTTATTTTTAATTTTTTCCATCCTTTATTTTTAGTAATCAATTTGTGTATCAGCTCAAAGTCTTGATAGAATATAATCCACCCAAAAACTATTTTTTTTTATTTTAAACGCAGAACTTGAACAGAACTTTTTATTATAATTCTGTCCTAAATGTAAGCAAAAGTGTTGATCCGAAATATTTTTTTCTTATAAAAACTTTATTGATTTTTTCCATATTGACGTACTTACATATAAATAATATTCAAGCCATTTGTGGATTACCAAAGTCCCATTAGTTTATGAATATAAATTAGGAAGGTTTTGTACCGAGAGCGGTGACAGACATCTAATGCTTTTGCTGTGCCGGGTGCCAGACTATTGCTGAATGCAACCGCAAGCCATTACTTTAGATTCTAGGGCTCTAAGCTGGTTGACTTTCCTGATATTTTGGCAGCAGACTGTGAAACAAAATGTGAGGTTAAGTTGGGCTGAATGAATATTACCAGGGGTAATCCACTGCACCACTAAGAGACTATGAATCCTATGAAAAGGAAAAACCGACGAATGAAATATCAGAAAAGAGCCATAAAACAAGTAAAAGCGCTTTATTTGGCTGAACCGAATCTTATACATCCCTTACAACGTATAGGGGTCTTACCCAAATTTTTTAAATTTTGTGGCAGATAAGTATGTTCTAGGAAAACGTTCTCAAGGAAACCGTTTTCAAGAAAAAAATAGTTGGGGTCAGTCCTACGTTTGGCCTATCCACAGGCAACCCGGAACCTGTAGGGGGGACTTATTACAATTTCCCAAACTTTAAATGGGAGCCCTCTTAGAAGGAAGAAAGAAAACTAGTAGGGGTCGTTAGTACACTTTATTTTTAGGAAAGTTTTAGGCGTTTTGACATAATTTTTGTAGGTTTTGTTTGGCAGCCTCTTTAGGTGATAAAGATTGGGGGTAAGTATGTTCTAAGCATATGCTTGGGATAAAAAACTAATGGGGGTCTGTGATACATTTTATCCCTCTTAATGTGACTTGGGGAAAGTTGTAGGGGTTTTTACCCCAATTTTTTCAAATTTGTTATTACAACTCTCTAAGGGGCTGAAGATATGAAGTAAGTATGTTCCACAAAAATGTTTGACAAGAAAAATTAATTGGGGTCGGTCTTGCTCTTTCTAGGAGCACCCTGGAAGCAGTGGGAGCTATTTAAAAAACTAAACTTTGTATAGCAACCCTGTTAACGGACGGAGATAGGGTGTAAGTATGTTCAACAAAAGTTTTTGTGAAATACAAATAAAAGAAGTCAGACCTACATTGAACCCATGAAGGAGCAACTATGCGACTGGAGTCAACAAATGGTTAAAGGAGTCGACGTCGTATTTCGACAGACGTCAGTTGTGGGTTGAGTAATTGTTTTATTTTTTATTTTTTGTATCCTTTTATAACCGGCAATGATCAAAAGCAGGCTGGTGCCAGTTTTCCGGACAGGACCTGTGGTAGAAGTTGCTTATAAGAGTACCCAGCAGTTTAAGGTCTTTCCTACTCAAAGTCAGGGAGTCGCCATCAATACCTTAAAACCCTATAGCAAAAGCCCCTTGCCGGTTCGTCCTGTCTTACTATCCATCATTAATCCCAAGGACCTAGTAAGGACCTAGGTAACCACCCCTTTGGCAGTAGTTTTAAATTTTTTTCATTTTAGTTAGGCTTTACTTCTGGTGTCCTTTAATGCGCCAACATCTAAAACAGACTACATCTGTCAGTCCCTGCAGTCTATCACTGACTATCCTTGACTTTACTGAGCTTGAACTCAACGTTTAAAGACGGCCAAGCAACTTTCAATAAGACCTGACCAATCAAACCCGCAATTTATACCATCGCGATAACTTTGCCTGAGGCACACCACAGCGGTCGCCTAATCCAAGTTACTCTGCAGTTTTAAATCTGTTGTTGAAAAGGTCCGATCCAATACTAGCTTTAAATTTATATAAGTCTAAGGTGGTGGATTACCTCTTTAGCATATTACCAAATCCTTTGGCCCAGACTAAAAATCCTTAAAAATTTCTGTAGCATGCTTCTTTGTTTTTACAGCTGCAGAAATGATTTTTAAAGTTATATGCAAGTCCAGCTTTATATCCTTAAGCATCCAATGACCCTTTAACACTAATAGAAACCTTGGAATGTCTTTTCGGTTAGAGTTCATTTCTCGAAATCCGGCCGTAAAATAAACTGTAAAGTGTATGTTTCGGCTGTTTCCTGGCCATTTATATTAGTTAAATCCTTATAACCTAATTTGGTTTGTAGCTAATTAGCTTCAGAGTCCAAAATCTAGGTTAAAGGATAGTTAAGATAGCAAGTAAATAAGTAATAGGATTTATAGAAAAATCTCGTCGATATTATAGGCTAACATTTTTGCATTTGCGGTTGTGTGTTTAAATATGTTTAAAGAAATTCAAAAGGATCCCTTATTTACAAGGCAAGGCAGTCCTTGAAGTCCGTAAGTTTTGCTATAGCAAATTTCAATTGTTACAGCAACAGATTCTCAGCTGGCCTTCTATGAACAAAATCCTATTACTGTTATAGGCTTTTTGGGGTCAATTATAAAAAGAGTGGAGATTTGCAAAGCGTTAGCCTTGAAATTTATGTACAAATATGTCCTGGAAAATATGTAAATCTCTTAACAACAGCAGTTTTTTTATTCATGAAAACCCAAATAATCCCCCCACAACTTTAACACTGGTCGTACTGAGGCTTGTCACTCTTGCGACTCCTTAATGAAAATGATGTGACATCAGCAGCAGTTCTAGTAAAAGCCTGGCTCTAAAGAATACATTGGTATGAAACCGGCGGGCTGTTGAGCTTCGGAGGAGCCTAGCGAACTTTTGTCGCAAGACAATCTCTTGGCATATCACTTCAATAGGGGGAAATTGATTTTGGTTTGAGTCGTTCTAAGCAGGAGAAAGCAAGAATATAGAAATCTTTTCAGCAACTCAAAAATATTTGTAAAACTGTTTTTGTATTAAGTTTTGGTTTTAAAATTTTAACAAAATTTTTTCAGTGAAGGAATCTACTTAGTTATTTCCTTAATTTTTCTTCGAAATCCAGACCTAAAATCATACCTTCAAATTCTTCACTTCTAATTAATTTTCTCAAATTTTTCTAACGGCATTTCTATACATCTAAACTTATCTCCTTATTATCCTGGCCTGATTTAACAAGAAACAAAGACATACATTAACGACATCCAATTGCAGTGATTACAAATAATGTCAGTTAGTTCGTTCCGTTTTAATTTAACAGCGTTCAACTGCAAATTTTTTTCTAATAAAATAAAATTTTAGTTTTAATCTTACTCCCTCGCCTGTGTCACTTACTTTTCCTTTAGTTTGTAGTCGTCATTGTCAGTCATTGTTAGCTGTACATTTATATATATTTTATTATAGAGACGAGTCAAGTTGCTGTCAATTTAAAATAGAAAATTTATAGAGTAGACAAAATGATGGACAGCTTGTTGTTTTTTTTCGTTTCCTTTAACTTTTTTAATGGTGTCTTCTGTGGAAAGTTTGTGTGTGTTTGTGAAAGGATTTGTGTATGTGTGTTAAATAAAATACATTCTTTATTCTATAATGCAATAACACCAACACATGCTTATGTCAGAGGGCAGACTAACAATTTTTTTTAAAACTTTTTTTGGAAAATCAGGATCTAAGGAACAATGATGATGTATTTTGATGAAAACTCATGTGTTAATAGTTTTCATAAAAAGAAGAGACATCTTACTGCAAAAATCCATATTAAAAAGAATCGTCTTTAATAGAAGGATTTCTTTGAATTAAAAAAATTTTTCGAAACGCCAACTGGAGGTTTTTTCATTAATGCCATTTAAAGGCTACTTGAGAGGTCATTGGGATTTTCATAGAAGTATCGTTTTATCAAATGATTGTCAAATGCTTCTGGAAAACTAAAAAATGATGATTGTGATTAATTTTTTAAAAACTTTTTATTTTTAGAAATATAGAACACATGTGTGCATTTAAAGAATGTATGTTCGGATGTGGAAATTCGATATCAGAACCCTTTAGGGACCAACCGGCTCAAATTTGCTGTAGTTCTAGAACCGCTGTTGGTTAATTTGCTTGGTAGTCTTTCATGTTTGCAAGCTGTTAAGGAGGTTTTAAAATTATGAAAATCTTAAGGTATTATCCTTTATCACTGACAGGAAGATATCTCAATGACTTATTTAGCCTGAACTTTCTAACCTTATTAAGGTCATCTTGCACTATAATCTCCCCCAGCAGTTGAAGCAGGGCATTGGCAGAGAAAGTAGAAACCGCTTGCTGCATTTTACTTTCCCACAACTGCAATAGCGGTCACTTGAAGGGATTCAGAATCTAGTTCTCTATTTGACTAGCACACAGTAATATGCTAAGACTACTACATCCTTTTGAATTCAGTGCTTATATATTCCGTTCTTGTCAGACCTTAGTTTAGCCAGTTCATCTGACCGTTCGTTACCAAAGACTCAGTTTAGTTGGGTAAGGTGGAACGGGTGGCTATGAAAAGTTTAAAAGAATGAGGTGCAGCCTACTTATGTCCATTTTTCCGTGCCTTTGTGACCTGAGGAAGAGATGGAAGTAGAGATTAATGTAAAAAGTTGGTAATATTCACCCGTAATAGTGCCTTTCCTTGAACCAGTTGCTACCCCTAAAATAGGGTTAGGTAGGCCAATGTTGGTTACATCTGACAGGCTATCCAATCTGTTGGTACTAAAGTTCCTGACCCGAGCATCATACAGTGCCGGACAGATGCCGGACAGATGCTCAAGAGGTGCTGCATATATTCAGTCTCCTTTGCGTTCTGACAGCTTCTACAGAAGTCACTGATAGGAAGCACTAATCTATTACCCCATCATCCAATTTCGCAGAAAGTCCTAGAAAGTGTATCGGCAAGAGATTTGCCTGCAATTGCCCAATGTTCTCTCTCACATACCAAAGTGATGTAAGAATGCATCGCCATCTAGCTCAAGGATGTCCGGTATTCGCGGAATAGTTGTGATGAAGAATATTCCGATGTGAGTGTGAGCATTCCGATATTCATTCCGATTATTGTGTGGTAGCAAAATTGCCAACAGTTTAGCCTGCAATACTCTGCATTCACCTGTAAGTCTGAACGAGATCCGGAACGGGTTTTTAATGAATATCAAACTGGTAGAGAGTCCATAGTTATTTGAATGTTGGGCTTTCCACTCGAGGCTATTAATAAGAGATCGACGTTCCGTACTATAATAAGATAAAAGATTCTTAACGTTGAACGATTGCCTTCCTATAAAAGGCAAGGCTACTTGGATTGACAAAAGTAGGCACTTTCTTTCAGACATCAATACTCAAAAGACCCAGGTAAGACTTCCAAAAAAAAAAGGAGAAAGTTTAACACTAAGAGGAAAAAAAAATACTCAAGAACCCATGTGAAACCCTGTCCTTATTATCTGCCGCTTAAGCACCTAAGTCCTATGGTCAATGCAATGATGTTTCTAAGTTTCCACCTAAAAACATCACTTAATCCTTTGTGGAACTTTTTACCCACATGGTTTTGCAATCTCGGGGAGTAAGAGACAAAGTGCTTAAATGCCCTAAAGTCCTTCTTATCCTACAATAATTTGCAGTGCCTGGGTTCGTCATATCCCTAAATAAAGAGTCTCCGAGTATGACCGTAACCCTGTTTCCGACAGTAAGTTTGCCGATGAACTAGCAAGGAAGTGATCAGCCCGGGATATGGGACTTAGTTATAAGCCGGTAAGGCCACCACTGAGTTTCTATTATGGACTGATAGGGACTTGGATAATGGACAAGGTGGGCCAAACCTGGAGGGACAGGGCTAATTGCAGGATCTCAAGACTTTTATGGCCCAGGCTGGACAGAATGGGCACTGACCGTCTGCTCAAGGGGAGTATGGGGGGGGAGTTTCTGAGGTGCATTATTGGGACTCTCACAGAGCACTGCGATGTGAGATATAGGACGAGCAAACGGGACAGGAACTCTCCAGATTTTTGCACGGTATGCGGTGAAGAGGAGGAAATAGAGACAGTAGAACATCTTTTCTACCACTGCCCTGGGCTGCAGATTCGCCGATAGAGGTGGTTTGAACGGTGCTTCTTAGATGGACCTGGTGAGGTCCCTGGCTGTGGGCTTGGGAATATCACAGGTTTCATTTTGGGGGGTAGGGTGGCTGGACAGATAGGTTATTTAGAGCCTATGACTACTGACTTTCTTGGATATATTGCGAACGGTACTTTTGCTTTCTTTTTCTTTACCTATAAAAAGCTTGTCTTTTTATTCAGAATGAGCCTGAGGGCTTCCGATTCCGATTCCTTCGTAACCTAACCCATGACCGTAACCCTTGACTTCAGACTAAAACTTCCCAGGCTAAAATGTAGTTTCTACTAAGCTCAGTCTTAGGTATTCAGTTTTATATGCTCAACAATCACTTCGGTTCCTTTTTTAAAAATTTGTCAAATAAAGGGGCAATTTTGCCATAAAAACTATTTATTTGCGGTCTCACAGTTCTTTTCTTATATATCAACTTAATAATCGAGACATTAAGAGCGAGCTCGTCAGCAGTTTTATTGCAACCTATGTTGCATTACCCTAAAACCAACATAATCTAATGTTAAAGAAGTCAACAGTTCTTTCAAGGTGCATCGTATAATGACTTGTCGACTTAAATTATACGTATGGCGCTTTCAATGCTCTATGATCTAGGTCTTCCTTATTATTCTAATCAAAACTTCAGCTGCATAAAATCAAATTTCCTACATAATTCACATGTAAGTACGATATATAGGCCTCATAATAATAGAACGAGAAACTAAGGAAATCCAGTTTTTTCCTTGTTAAATGGCTAAAATTTGCTAACCTCGATAAACTAACGGTTTAAAAAATTGTGACTAAGGTTTTACCTTGAAATTCGACATAAGTTTTTCCTTTGAAGGATTTTTGCGATTGCTTTCTCTCTTAAGCTTTAATATGTACGAGTTCTTCTACCTTGTGTTATTATAAAACAAGGACTGATTGCGACAAAAACGGGAACAAACAATAGCAACAGCAGCGAAAGCGAAATGAAAGAGAAAGGAGATAGACAAAGAGAAATAAAAAGTATAAATTGAAGCGCTGCCAACGTACTTTTGGCTTCTGTTATTATTTTGACAAATTGATGGACAGCATGATGGACAGATCGTATAAAATAACTTTCAGAAAATCATTTATCCTTTCATGCACAATTATTTACACACACAAGCACAAATACACACATACACATAAAACGAAAAGGACTAAATTGTTTTCTCATTTTATTTTTTAAATTAAATTTTTCATATATGAGTCGTTGTAGAAAATCAAGGATTTATGTAAAAAAAAAAACCTGATGCACGATTTACTTATTTGTATGTGTATTTGTGCTACATTTATATCTTTACGTGTGTATTGGTTTTCAAAAGTGTATAAAAGACAAAAGTTTTTTGGTGTTAGTAGAGAGGTGAGATTGTCAAACTTCTAGACAAGTTTTACAAGTTTTTTTTTTTCGTTTGTATTTTACGTTGCAATAGTTTTGTCAATCATGTCTACGTGACTGATGTTATTCTGTCATTCTAGATATGTCAGTTGATGTAGTATACATGTGAATGTGCTTATATGTTGGTGGTAGTGACAAATTTATTTGATTAAAGAAGATCTTTTATAATATTTTTAGTTTAAGATAAATATGTTCTAATTATTTTTAATGAAATATGATTTCTAACATGTGTTAGTGAGAAGAAATAAAAATGAAGATTGATATTGGCTTTTTAATAATATGTAACTTGTCTGTGATGCCAAAGTTTGCTTTATAAAATGTGTCATGGTATTGGGCTTTAAGGATTAAAGTGGGGCGATAATATTAATAGTTGGATGGCTGATAGCCATAAACACTCGTAAAATAATAAATATTTTATTAAATAGAGCAGCTTTAAATATATGTATTAAACCATTCTGTATCAATTATTTCTATAAGAATTAGGCAAATGTTCTGTCTTTCGTCACTCTCTTGTCAAGGATACTGATGAAAGATTTTTGCGTTTTCCACCCATAAGTCTTTAAGTCTCACCGAAAAAAAACCAGTAAGAGCGCTATATATATGATGAAGATATGGGCTAAGTATGTTCTAGGAATATGTTTGGGAGAGAAAACTAATGAAGGCATTTGATAAATTTTTTCCCTCTAAGGGCAACTCCGGAAAAGTTGTGGGTGTTTTTACCCTAATTTTTCAAATTGTGTATGGCAACCCTTTTAGGTGCTGGGTAAAGTTGGGAAGTGTGTTCCACAAAAATATTTAGGAGGCAAAAATAAATCGGGTCTGTTTTACATTTGACCATTCTAAAAGCCCTCAGGAAGCTGTAGGAGTGATTTAAAATAAATTAACTTTGTGTGGCAACGCTGTTAACGGACGGAGACATGATGTTAGTATGTTCCACAAAAATATTTGTGAAGAATAAATAATGGGAGTCGGTCTTTCAAGTCTTTCGGTCTTATAAGTTATCTGATGAAAGAGGAGGGCCCCCGGGCAACCTTCCATCAGCACAAGTGCCTAAGTCTACCTCCTCGTGGTATCAACCGGGTAACTTTCAGTTTACTGACATGTATAATTAAAAATAATCTGTCTTGGGCTAGAAGGGATCAGTGGTTATTAACTTACTGGTCTGGTTTGAGGCAGTTTGTGCTTGTTTTCGCTCTGTCATGCACATCGCCATTAAGTGGCACAGCAATACAAGGTTTTAAGGATACCAACACCTTATCTGTGTTGAACAGAAATTGGTAGGAATTGTACGGTAGATAAGTAGATTTCCGAGGTTGACCAGAGTCCTATCTTGTACCAAGGGAATCAGTTGGCCCCATGTGCTTACCAGTGCATGAATTGATTAATGGTAAGGTCTCCTTCGGGAGTTCACGTGGTGGCTGTGCTTATCCCCAAGCGGGTCAACTGAGAACGAAAATTGATATGCTGTGGTCCGTCCTGTACGGGCCCGAGAGTGACCGTGTAAGCGGTCTTATGTGAACTTAAGGCTCCTAAGATAGAGTCTCTAGTTTTGGCGGGTCTTCCCAGGCACATGAGCAACTGGTGAAGTAGGCGAATAGTTGAAGAGGTGTAAGTGTGTTTGGAAGTAGGTGAATAGGGAAACTGGCTACAGCTGAAGACCCTAGGATCTAAAACAAGATCCCGTCAGAGTAGTAGCAAATAATAAAAAGGCCGACAGTGGCATGTTGAAGCATGTGCGTGATTCGGTCTGACTGGCGGTGAGAAGATTATGAAGCGTTGATGATGGTGTAGTAATTGATTTGTCTAAATGAGAAAAAGATCCTTCAAACAGAGCTGGGTGTTGCATTTGTTGGATGCGACACGATAATCATAATCTTTCTTGCTTAAGGTTGGGTGCTGTTTCACAAGCGTGTGGAGATGTGTCTTGTCGGCGTTGATCTGTTTTGATTATGAAAGGCGAGATCAAAACTAGAGACTAAATTTGGGCTTAGATAGCCCAACTCCTCACCAAGGGGTCTCCTATGGCTTACACAGAGTCAAAGCAGAGAATTGAAACCCGTGTGGCAGGGCGAGCCATTCTGGGGGGCTTAATTCCACCAAGTGTTAAGAGCACCGTGAATTATTACCCGCAGGGTAGGTGTTCACGTGAAACCCTTAACGTCTGTACCAGTGTAGGGGCAACTCCGTGACAGTTGCATAGGTTTTAATATAAAAATTTTAGAAAAATAAGCCGAGGTAGTCGTGGTTGCTGGGTTATATCTCAATCACTTCTGGGAACTTTTACTAGATTTTCATAGCAAGATATTTCTGATAGTTTGATACCACTTGCAGGTCTATGCATAACAAAAATTAATTATAATATTTTAGCAACCAAATAAAGCTTATTTGTCCTTTTTGGCTTAAGAAAATTTATATACGGATAATTTATGTATATATTACTTAGTTAAAGAAACACTTCTGTTAAGTAATATAAAATTGATTATAAATAAATATTATTTTCTTAACAGTTTCCACTGACTAATTATCAATAATTTATTTTCATTTCATTTACAGGTAAGTTAACTTGTAAATTATTTTTAATAATTTCTTTTGCAACAACTATAAATTGACGTACACTCGCATCCGGCCATTTTGCTGGCAATATAAGCCAAAGTGAGTATAAAGAGATTTTAACAAATGATTTATTAGCTTTGATATGAATTAGAAATCCAACACATACGTACCTACATAAATCCTCAATCATAAAGAAACTCACACAGCTCTCATATCCTCTAACATGGGGTTAAGTGTTTGAGCGTGTGTGTATGTGGGTGTGTGTGTGTGTATGTATGTGCTTTTATTTTGGCCACAATGAAAAAGAAAATCATTTTAACCTTGAGTTGCAAGCAATTGTTTAATAATAAACATGTAAATTAATTTGTACGCGAGAATGTGGGCGTATGTGGGGAAGTGCACTTGATAAAAAGAAAGCTACTACAGTGAAGAGCAAAAGTTTTATAATGCATCTTATCTCTTACACACGTGTCTCTTTGTTTGGGTAGAATAAATTTCAAATACGTTTGGTCAAGAAGGGATACCTAAAATTTTCAAATTTATATTAAGACGAATGTATGCAGGAAGGGGAAAAGCAAAACACCTAGAAGGTCAAGCAGAATACACCCCTAAACCAAGATTGGTTCGTTGTTCGCTTCATGCAATAAAAAAAATGTAAGAAACAAGATTGAAAAAAAAATTTGAAAACTTGAAGAGTTTATAAGACGCATTAGAAATTACACTCTCCGATACATATTTTCTTTTCGCTGGGCCTTTTGCTTGTGAGACTATTTTGTAGTCTACTATGAGATACAGCTGGCTTCCACTTAATTTCAATCGCCTCTCTACATATATAAACTTCCCCTTTAAAAAAATAAATTTACCCTTTATGTCTAGTTTGTTGGATCTCTCTTTAAATATTCTTCTTGTTTTCTTCAAAGAGAGATCTAAATAAAATTGAAAATTTACCCATCACTGTTTGTCAACAATTTTTAAATCGGGTCCTTGTTTTTTTCCACTGAGCGTGGGATCAAATGTTTTGTTATGAGACCTAATTTAGTACTCACTGCTGTGATTTTAGGCAGAAACAAACTGATCTTATAGTTTAGATTGCATTTATTTTTTACATATTTCTGAATTATTTGGTCAATGTAAATATTTGCCTACAAATTCCAAATATGTATTAAATTATTCATTGTCTTATTCGCAAAAACAAAAAAAAATTAATATTAGTACATGTGGGCAATTCCATTGTGACGGGTGTGATCATTTTGCTCAACTGAAACAGTTCCAAATTTTAATTTGAAGAAACACTGATTTTCATGGGTGCACAAAAAGTAAAAAAAAACCTTAAAGGGTCGTATTTTACTCAAGAAATAAAAAGACTGGTATCTGGCACTTTTTCGAAAGTTTGAACCCCAACAGGTATATTCGATACAGCTTTGGTCTATTATGTAAGTTCTAAACTAATATGATGAAAGTAAAATCAAATTAACTTCGACAGCTCCCAAAAAAAATATACATAAGCTTTTGATACTTTTTTGAAATTTAGCCCGACTTTCCCAAAAGAGATGAAAAAAGGATAAAAAAAGATCAAATTTTTTTTTCGTCTAGTTAAGGTACTGTTTGAAATTTGCAACTAGTTAAGGTAGAAATATAATTTAATTTAAATTTTATAAGACTCAAGAAAAACGAATATATTTTTGGTGTTTTGCTTTTGGAAAATCGACCCATAGGCGTTGAAAAACGGTACAAAATTTATTTTGGTCTTTTTTAGGTACTTTTTGTAGCTTATAGACCACTAAAGTTAACAAAATAATTCAAATTGCTTTCGTTGGGTTTGGAAAAAATATGAGCATTTTTTAAGTACTTTTTCTAAATTTTAAATGCAATCAGTAAAAGTAGCGCAAAGGTTATATATTCAAGTACTTTTTGTAAATTTGAAACCAATTGGGTTCGACAGGACATTATTTGGTACCTTTTCTTTATTTTTGCCTCTAAAAGAATATTATACTTTGGTACTTTTTGCGTTCCACTAATTCCGAAACTAATAAAAGTATTTATTTGGAACTTTTCTTTTTGACAATTTTTTTTAGTAAAAAATTCAGGAAGTCAGATAAAGGGGCAAAAAGTACTAGTCTTGGATTTATAGTTCGCTTTAAAATTTAAAGCTTATAACTATAAAAAGCTTGTCTTTTTATTCAGAATGAGCCTGAGGGCTTCCGATTCCGATTCCTTCGTAACCTAACCCATGACCGTAACCCTTGACTTCAGACTAAAACTTCCCAGGCTAAAATGTAGTTTCTACTAAGCTCAGTCTTAGGTATTCAGTTTTATATGCTCAACAATCACTTCGGTTCCTTTTTTAAAAATTTGTCAAATAAAGGGGCAATTTTGCCATAAAAACTATTTATTTGCGGTCTCACAGTTCTTTTCTTATATATCAACTTAATAATCGAGACATTAAGAGCGAGCTCGTCAGCAGTTTTATTGCAACCTATGTTGCATTACCCTAAAACCAACATAATCTAATGTTAAAGAAGTCAACAGTTCTTTCAAGGTGCATCGTATAATGACTTGTCGACTTAAATTATACGTATGGCGCTTTCAATGCTCTATGATCTAGGTCTTCCTTATTATTCTAATCAAAACTTCAGCTGCATAAAATCAAATTTCCTACATAATTCACATGTAAGTACGATATATAGGCCTCATAATAATAGAACGAGAAACTAAGGAAATCCAGTTTTTTCCTTGTTAAATGGCTAAAATTTGCTAACCTCGATAAACTAACGGTTTAAAAAATTGTGACTAAGGTTTTACCTTGAAATTCGACATAAGTTTTTCCTTTGAAGGATTTTTGCGATTGCTTTCTCTCTTAAGCTTTAATATGTACGAGTTCTTCTACCTTGTGTTATTATAAAACAAGGACTGATTGCGACAAAAACGGGAACAAACAATAGCAACAGCAGCGAAAGCGAAATGAAAGAGAAAGGAGATAGACAAAGAGAAATAAAAAGTATAAATTGAAGCGCTGCCAACGTACTTTTGGCTTCTGTTATTATTTTGACAAATTGATGGACAGCATGATGGACAGATCGTATAAAATAACTTTCAGAAAATCATTTATCCTTTCATGCACAATTATTTACACACACAAGCACAAATACACACATACACATAAAACGAAAAGGACTAAATTGTTTTCTCATTTTATTTTTTAAATTAAATTTTTCATATATGAGTCGTTGTAGAAAATCAAGGATTTATGTAAAAAAAAAAACCTGATGCACGATTTACTTATTTGTATGTGTATTTGTGCTACATTTATATCTTTACGTGTGTATTGGTTTTCAAAAGTGTATAAAAGACAAAAGTTTTTTGGTGTTAGTAGAGAGGTGAGATTGTCAAACTTCTAGACAAGTTTTACAAGTTTTTTTTTTTCGTTTGTATTTTACGTTGCAATAGTTTTGTCAATCATGTCTACGTGACTGATGTTATTCTGTCATTCTAGATATGTCAGTTGATGTAGTATACATGTGAATGTGCTTATATGTTGGTGGTAGTGACAAATTTATTTGATTAAAGAAGATCTTTTATAATATTTTTAGTTTAAGATAAATATGTTCTAATTATTTTTAATGAAATATGATTTCTAACATGTGTTAGTGAGAAGAAATAAAAATGAAGATTGATATTGGCTTTTTAATAATATGTAACTTGTCTGTGATGCCAAAGTTTGCTTTATAAAATGTGTCATGGTATTGGGCTTTAAGGATTAAAGTGGGGCGATAATATTAATAGTTGGATGGCTGATAGCCATAAACACTCGTAAAATAATAAATATTTTATTAAATAGAGCAGCTTTAAATATATGTATTAAACCATTCTGTATCAATTATTTCTATAAGAATTAGGCAAATGTTCTGTCTTTCGTCACTCTCTTGTCAAGGATACTGATGAAAGATTTTTGCGTTTTCCACCCATAAGTCTTTAAGTCTCACCGAAAAAAAACCAGTAAGAGCGCTATATATATGATGAAGATATGGGCTAAGTATGTTCTAGGAATATGTTTGGGAGAGAAAACTAATGAAGGCATTTGATAAATTTTTTCCCTCTAAGGGCAACTCCGGAAAAGTTGTGGGTGTTTTTACCCTAATTTTTCAAATTGTGTATGGCAACCCTTTTAGGTGCTGGGTAAAGTTGGGAAGTGTGTTCCACAAAAATATTTAGGAGGCAAAAATAAATCGGGTCTGTTTTACATTTGACCATTCTAAAAGCCCTCAGGAAGCTGTAGGAGTGATTTAAAATAAATTAACTTTGTGTGGCAACGCTGTTAACGGACGGAGACATGATGTTAGTATGTTCCACAAAAATATTTGTGAAGAATAAATAATGGGAGTCGGTCTTTCAAGTCTTTCGGTCTTATAAGTTATCTGATGAAAGAGGAGGGCCCCCGGGCAACCTTCCATCAGCACAAGTGCCTAAGTCTACCTCCTCGTGGTATCAACCGGGTAACTTTCAGTTTACTGACATGTATAATTAAAAATAATCTGTCTTGGGCTAGAAGGGATCAGTGGTTATTAACTTACTGGTCTGGTTTGAGGCAGTTTGTGCTTGTTTTCGCTCTGTCATGCACATCGCCATTAAGTGGCACAGCAATACAAGGTTTTAAGGATACCAACACCTTATCTGTGTTGAACAGAAATTGGTAGGAATTGTACGGTAGATAAGTAGATTTCCGAGGTTGACCAGAGTCCTATCTTGTACCAAGGGAATCAGTTGGCCCCATGTGCTTACCAGTGCATGAATTGATTAATGGTAAGGTCTCCTTCGGGAGTTCACGTGGTGGCTGTGCTTATCCCCAAGCGGGTCAACTGAGAACGAAAATTGATATGCTGTGGTCCGTCCTGTACGGGCCCGAGAGTGACCGTGTAAGCGGTCTTATGTGAACTTAAGGCTCCTAAGATAGAGTCTCTAGTTTTGGCGGGTCTTCCCAGGCACATGAGCAACTGGTGAAGTAGGCGAATAGTTGAAGAGGTGTAAGTGTGTTTGGAAGTAGGTGAATAGGGAAACTGGCTACAGCTGAAGACCCTAGGATCTAAAACAAGATCCCGTCAGAGTAGTAGCAAATAATAAAAAGGCCGACAGTGGCATGTTGAAGCATGTGCGTGATTCGGTCTGACTGGCGGTGAGAAGATTATGAAGCGTTGATGATGGTGTAGTAATTGATTTGTCTAAATGAGAAAAAGATCCTTCAAACAGAGCTGGGTGTTGCATTTGTTGGATGCGACACGATAATCATAATCTTTCTTGCTTAAGGTTGGGTGCTGTTTCACAAGCGTGTGGAGATGTGTCTTGTCGGCGTTGATCTGTTTTGATTATGAAAGGCGAGATCAAAACTAGAGACTAAATTTGGGCTTAGATAGCCCAACTCCTCACCAAGGGGTCTCCTATGGCTTACACAGAGTCAAAGCAGAGAATTGAAACCCGTGTGGCAGGGCGAGCCATTCTGGGGGGCTTAATTCCACCAAGTGTTAAGAGCACCGTGAATTATTACCCGCAGGGTAGGTGTTCACGTGAAACCCTTAACGTCTGTACCAGTGTAGGGGCAACTCCGTGACAGTTGCATAGGTTTTAATATAAAAATTTTAGAAAAATAAGCCGAGGTAGTCGTGGTTGCTGGGTTATATCTCAATCACTTCTGGGAACTTTTACTAGATTTTCATAGCAAGATATTTCTGATAGTTTGATACCACTTGCAGGTCTATGCATAACAAAAATTAATTATAATATTTTAGCAACCAAATAAAGCTTATTTGTCCTTTTTGGCTTAAGAAAATTTATATACGGATAATTTATGTATATATTACTTAGTTAAAGAAACACTTCTGTTAAGTAATATAAAATTGATTATAAATAAATATTATTTTCTTAACAGTTTCCACTGACTAATTATCAATAATTTATTTTCATTTCATTTACAGGTAAGTTAACTTGTAAATTATTTTTAATAATTTCTTTTGCAACAACTATAAATTGACGTACACTCGCATCCGGCCATTTTGCTGGCAATATAAGCCAAAGTGAGTATAAAGAGATTTTAACAAATGATTTATTAGCTTTGATATGAATTAGAAATCCAACACATACGTACCTACATAAATCCTCAATCATAAAGAAACTCACACAGCTCTCATATCCTCTAACATGGGGTTAAGTGTTTGAGCGTGTGTGTATGTGGGTGTGTGTGTGTGTATGTATGTGCTTTTATTTTGGCCACAATGAAAAAGAAAATCATTTTAACCTTGAGTTGCAAGCAATTGTTTAATAATAAACATGTAAATTAATTTGTACGCGAGAATGTGGGCGTATGTGGGGAAGTGCACTTGATAAAAAGAAAGCTACTACAGTGAAGAGCAAAAGTTTTATAATGCATCTTATCTCTTACACACGTGTCTCTTTGTTTGGGTAGAATAAATTTCAAATACGTTTGGTCAAGAAGGGATACCTAAAATTTTCAAATTTATATTAAGACGAATGTATGCAGGAAGGGGAAAAGCAAAACACCTAGAAGGTCAAGCAGAATACACCCCTAAACCAAGATTGGTTCGTTGTTCGCTTCATGCAATAAAAAAAATGTAAGAAACAAGATTGAAAAAAAAATTTGAAAACTTGAAGAGTTTATAAGACGCATTAGAAATTACACTCTCCGATACATATTTTCTTTTCGCTGGGCCTTTTGCTTGTGAGACTATTTTGTAGTCTACTATGAGATACAGCTGGCTTCCACTTAATTTCAATCGCCTCTCTACATATATAAACTTCCCCTTTAAAAAAATAAATTTACCCTTTATGTCTAGTTTGTTGGATCTCTCTTTAAATATTCTTCTTGTTTTCTTCAAAGAGAGATCTAAATAAAATTGAAAATTTACCCATCACTGTTTGTCAACAATTTTTAAATCGGGTCCTTGTTTTTTTCCACTGAGCGTGGGATCAAATGTTTTGTTATGAGACCTAATTTAGTACTCACTGCTGTGATTTTAGGCAGAAACAAACTGATCTTATAGTTTAGATTGCATTTATTTTTTACATATTTCTGAATTATTTGGTCAATGTAAATATTTGCCTACAAATTCCAAATATGTATTAAATTATTCATTGTCTTATTCGCAAAAACAAAAAAAAATTAATATTAGTACATGTGGGCAATTCCATTGTGACGGGTGTGATCATTTTGCTCAACTGAAACAGTTCCAAATTTTAATTTGAAGAAACACTGATTTTCATGGGTGCACAAAAAGTAAAAAAAAACCTTAAAGGGTCGTATTTTACTCAAGAAATAAAAAGACTGGTATCTGGCACTTTTTCGAAAGTTTGAACCCCAACAGGTATATTCGATACAGCTTTGGTCTATTATGTAAGTTCTAAACTAATATGATGAAAGTAAAATCAAATTAACTTCGACAGCTCCCAAAAAAAATATACATAAGCTTTTGATACTTTTTTGAAATTTAGCCCGACTTTCCCAAAAGAGATGAAAAAAGGATAAAAAAAGATCAAATTTTTTTTTCGTCTAGTTAAGGTACTGTTTGAAATTTGCAACTAGTTAAGGTAGAAATATAATTTAATTTAAATTTTATAAGACTCAAGAAAAACGAATATATTTTTGGTGTTTTGCTTTTGGAAAATCGACCCATAGGCGTTGAAAAACGGTACAAAATTTATTTTGGTCTTTTTTAGGTACTTTTTGTAGCTTATAGACCACTAAAGTTAACAAAATAATTCAAATTGCTTTCGTTGGGTTTGGAAAAAATATGAGCATTTTTTAAGTACTTTTTCTAAATTTTAAATGCAATCAGTAAAAGTAGCGCAAAGGTTATATATTCAAGTACTTTTTGTAAATTTGAAACCAATTGGGTTCGACAGGACATTATTTGGTACCTTTTCTTTATTTTTGCCTCTAAAAGAATATTATACTTTGGTACTTTTTGCGTTCCACTAATTCCGAAACTAATAAAAGTATTTATTTGGAACTTTTCTTTTTGACAATTTTTTTTAGTAAAAAATTCAGGAAGTCAGATAAAGGGGCAAAAAGTACTAGTCTTGGATTTATAGTTCGCTTTAAAATTTAAAGCTTATAACTATAAAATAAAATAATATTAACACAAATGGAGGTCGCAAAAATTTAAGTGGTCAAAAACACCTTCTTCACAAGTATTTTTGGCAATTTTTTGCCTTTTTAAGATTATCCATCTGAAAATGGAGGTCCAAACTCAGCTAACTGACAAAAAACAACTTCCTGATTTACTTTTACATACTTTTTAATACTCTCTCTTTTTAAAGAAAATAATGTAATTTTAATTTTTTTCATGATCAAGATATCCTTGGTTCTGGTTAAAAAAGTAGCTGAGCCTGCATAAAGTAAGACGAGGATTATAATTTGCTTAATTATAATAGAGTTACTCTGGGAAAATTGTTAATACTTTTCATTTCCTTCGATGCAAGGATTCAAATAAGAGTTATATTAATTTTGTTCGCGTTTGAATGATGTTCAAGACAGTTTAACCCCGGGTCGGAGAAAAAATGCTCTTTAGTAAAGACGAAAAACTAAAAAATTTTAATGGCTCCTACAAGAGCTTATATTATCTTTATTTAAAAAGGCAATTTGTTCATTAAATGTTTAATAGTTTATGTAATTTAGATAATATTAAAGAAAATTATTTTTCCTTACGATCTTCTTTTTTCTTAATTTTTTAAACATCATTTGTCACAGCTTTACTCTAAACAGTGACAAAAAATTAAAAAATACTCCCCTACAATTGCGGCCAAGAGACAACCAGGTTAAATACAAAGAATTTAAGAATTTTTCATGATTTCTTTTACTATTTTTTCGCACGCTCTTTGACTACATTGTACACCAATTTGTCAAATGTTAAATGGAGGCTCAACAGCACATTAAAAAGTACATATTCAGAAATAAAAAAAAAAATGCTTATGAAAAAGAAAAATTCTGTGATGAAAAACCCAACACTTCCGCATGAGTTACTCGTCATTTAACTAAAAAAAACTGTTGACACATCTTTGTGGCCGCATAAAGAAAAAGCGAACTCGAACAAACAAACAAGACATAAAAGACAGACAGACAGACTGACAGTAACGATATGTAAGAAATTTTCCCATTTTCCGTAAGCTAGATATATGTATATATGTTTGTATGTAAGTATAGAAAAAAATATAAAATTGTATATTTAATCTTTAACAAATACAACAAGTGACACATCATACGATAAAATTGTGATGGCAGCAACATTATTTTTGAAAGCAACAAGTTCCGCTTTGAATGATGCGAAATAAAGCATAAAAAATCTTTAAACGAATTGTGTGGAGAAGCCTTAAATGAATACCACTTGTAAACAAAAAAGACGTCATCAACGTAAAATAAAAAGTGCCAATGGAAATGTTAAAGTTGTGTCGGAGAAATGTTAATGAAAACAAATTGCAAATGCAGCGGAAGTAAAAAATGAGATGCAACAATGTTTTGGAAAATAAGAGGTGGCTTCGAACTGGCGGCCACCCTAGGGTAAAAGAAAGCTGCAGAAAATGTAAAAAAATTAGCATGAGTAAAAGTTTATTAAAATTCGAAACTATGTTAATAGTTAAAGATGGCGATGTTTCAGCTAGAAGGGTTTTTAAAGTCGATCCAGAAGGCTTGCGAAAAATGAGAAGACCGAATCTCCATTGAAAAGAACAGGTCTAACATCTTGCTGATCTGAATATTCGTAACTGAAGAAAGAGCGCAGAAGATCAAGGCACCTGGAAATCAGTTTATCTTGGCTAAAGACTCAACCAGGCTGTGGAAAGCCAGTTAGAAAGAAGAAGAAGATCGAGATGAAGTCAAAGAGATGATCAAAGAGATGATCAAAAAGATGTATGACTACCAAAGTCTTGCTTATAAAGGTTTATTAACTTATTACCATTTCAAGTCAGCGAAGGGATGTTTTTATTATGTAGGTTTGTTAAAAACATTTTGACATTAGATACGGGAAATGTTGAAGAACACAAAAATGCCCTTTGAAGCCCGTGCTACCAGGTTGCACATGCTTAACTGCAGACTTCGATATCTTGTTGTCGAACCTTAGCACGTCCTCTAAATCCATTCACTATTACTTTCTATATGTAGAAATATAAAAATGCAAAATTTATTTTCAATTGCTGTTTTGCTTCGATAACCCGTAGTAGTGGTGGTAGTAGTAGTATTAACAGAAGTAGTTGTAGTAGTAGTAAATTAGTAGTTGTAACAGTGGTAGTAGTAATAGTAGTAGTAGTAGTAGTATTAAAAATAGTTGTAGTAGTAGTAGTATTAAAAGTAGTTGTAGTAGTAGTTATAGTAGTAGTTCTAGAAGTAGTATTAGTAGTTGTGAAGTAGTAGTTATAGTAGTAGTACTAGCAGTAGTATTAGTAGTTGTGAAGTAGTAGTTATAGTAGTAGTACTAGCAGTAGTATTAGTAGTTGTGAAGTAATAGTTATAGTAGTAGTACTAGTAGAAGAATAAGTAGAAGTTTGGCTTTTTGTCCGTCTAGATTTTTTTTAAAGGAATGATTTGAACAAAAATTTTAAAAAATCTTTAGGTACGCGCTTTGTAGGGGTTGGCAATTATAATGTTCAGCATACGTACTGGGGCTCCCGGTTCATTATCCGTTCACGTTTTTTGTGATTCCATGTCTGAAATGAGATTAATTTATCGTCGAACTGACTACAATAAAATTCCTTATATACATTTGTTAGAGGCATATAAGTTAAAATCACTTTCCACACCTAGAAAATCCAGGTCCTCGCGCAAATCATTATCTATGGGGATTAAATAAAGGTCTTAAAAGGCTTTTTATCGCAAATCTGTAACTTCCTTATTAAGGAGAATTTTCAAGAAGATTTAATGACATTAAATGTAGTCTTTTTTTGTCATTAAAAAAACCTATTCAATCCAAATTTATGTACGAACCTAAATGAATTATCGCCTGCTTTTGCCCTAAGACCTATGAAAAAAGATGACAATTGCCAAATGTCATAGAAAATTTAAACGCTCCTGGTATTGACATATTCCTTGCACACCCAAAGAAAACTTTTTGATTCTTTTTAATGCCTTATTACGACTTGAATACTTTTGGAAAGTTAAAATGGAAAGTTTAATTGGTTTGGATGTTTTTCAAAATTCTCATTTCAATTTTGTTGAAATTGTTGGAAAAAATTGCTTAACATCAGGCCGTTTACGATATTGAATGGCAAAAGCTGCATTCATAATCACCCACTTGGCTCAAGGCAATAACTAAATACCATTGGATAGCACAGAATAAGAAAAAAGCCTTGAAGGGAAGAATAAATACTCAGCAATTCAGGGATACTGCCTCTGCCTCCAACACAAAGAAAACTCAACGTCGGCCAAAAAAAGTTCCTTCAAATATTAGCTGCCGCTCCTTGGTGTATTAAAATTTCGTATTTACATATTTAATTACTTGACGCATAAATAGGCCAAATTGAAACAAAAATAATTCGTGTTTAAAATTCAATTGAAATTCCCCACTTTGAAGGTAATTTCAGCAGGATCCATTTTGATTTCTTTTGTAGGCCTTAAGGAATACATTAAGCATTTGCTTAATTTTATTGTTTAATTTTATTGTTTATTGATTAACGTAGGGTACCAATAAAAATATTTAAAACATGTTGATTGAAAACTGTTGGTGAACAACTTAATTCTGGTCTCAAAAGTGCAACAGCAATATTTTCCACACAAAGTGTAAAGATAAATGAAAACTAAATGATGGGAAATGTATTACTGTGCAAAACTGTACGACATTGGTCCGAGTGTATGTGTGTGTGTGAAGTAGTCCACCATGATAATGACGACAATGTCCTTTAAATTAAAAAAAGGGAAAACTAAAACAATTAAGTGCTCTGCTTTGTGTAACATATTTTCCAAATGAATTTTTTTTGTACGTTTTCTCGAGGCAATGCATTAACACTTCATTTGTGGTTTCCGTTACAAATTTTTATTCACTCACTTTTTTTTGCTGCAGTATCTTTATATTCGTTTTGACGTTTTACATTTCAACTCTTTGGACTGCATCCTTCTTAATGAATAAGGCTAAAGAGAAGTGTCTGAGAAATTTCTGACTTGGTAGGAGTTAAGTGACCTAAAAAAGATTTTCTACTGTTCAATGAATGACCAGTGGGTTTTAATAATTTCCACATTCTGGCTTTTAATGCTGATTGTTGATCAGTCAATGTTTTATCTGTTGGTTTATTTTTAAAACTTCATCTTAATAAATTAAAAGAAACATTTAAGCCTTAAATTAAAAAAATTAATATTAGTCGAGCAAACATGACCTTTGGTTGTTTTATTTGAGGGCAACAAAGTCATGACTTTTCAAACATGTGTATCTGACATGTTGCAAGATGTTTCGATGTTTTCATTTTGGATGCCAAAACAGTGCCCCATAATTATATACCAAAGCACCAAATTGGTTTTAAAATCGAGTTGTAAAGCCAAAGCTTACAATAAAGAAAAATCACAGAGTTTTAACTAATAAGACAGTGAACTTAAGTTGATTTTAATTGATTGTAATTTGTGTTAACTTCGGATCTTTATCTGGCTTCCACATGAGGGTGAATGCCAATACTTTGCGCACAATCTAGTTATAAATAAAAATTGGAAAGCAACTTCACTTGCGTAAAGTAAAAGTTACGTGGCTGAATTTTTCTTAATTATAATGGATAATACCTTTTATATTGCAGTTTGTTCGAGTCCTCTTTAGGATCTTTTTGAGCAGCGTCATCATCACATGCACACTTATGCATTTGACCATTTGTCTGCTCTGTTAATCAAATACAGAATTGGTACTAGAATACGGTCTTAAAGTACGTCAACCCCTGTTGTTGAAAGGCAACTTTAGAAAATACATGAATAGTCTTTGATCAGAAACTGTTTTGCCCAGCTATGAAATTTTTCTTACAGTTTATAGAGATTTAATGGGAAGCCCAGCTTTAGTTTGATTTTCATGCTTTAAACCAAGCCTTTTTGAATGCCGGACGGTTATCTCAAATGATTCTCTTATGATACCTTTTACTTATCTGTTGGTTTGTTCAATGGAACTTTGCTGTCATCTAAAGCCAAATTGGTAAATGGGAATGCAGTTGTTATTAATCAAGATCGAACGAAATCATTATTAGTTTGTCATTCCGTTTGTAATATCGTTGATATCCTTTTGCGATCCCATAAAGAATATATATTATGGATTATTATATATAAGGAACTCGATTAAGCCATGTCTGCTGTTAAAATCAAGTTTTTGGAGTATATTAGGGTGCCGGGGAAAATTTTGTGTTTAAATCCTTAGAAGTATTCCTGGGAAGATCCCTGTGCAAAACCAGTAAGATCGGTGGACAAAAGACCGTGATGTAAGCACAACCCTAAAAATAACCCATTTTTTTAATCTATTCATATTTAGTCCCCATATATCTCAGGAAATATAGCAAATTTGTCACAAAACTTCTCACATATACTTTTTAGGCGGCGTCATAAATTTTGAAAAAAAAATTTTTTGATAGGAGCAGGAGAAGTGGAACTTTCCCTAGAATTGTATGCATTTTGTGAATTTTTCTCACGCGCTATATCTAGAAAAGTGTAATAGCTATCGACATAAGACCAGGTTGCAGTATATTGCAAAAAAACTAGTTGTATTGAAGCACGGGGAGGGGCAACCAACATACCAATGAACAATTGGTATGAAATCTTTATACGCTTTATCAGGGAAACTGTTAAGACTCTTGACCTCAAACCTTCTACGTGGTATTTTTAATATGATTTCTTTTGTTTGAAAAAACTTTGATAGGAGCCTGGAAGTAGCATCACCCCATGATGTAATAATAAAGTGATCTCGCCCCTACAAAAACAACTTCCTGTTAAAACTTTGCATGTATTTTGCTGTTGCTTAATTCTAGCATAAGCTGTCAAAAATATTGCTATCACACACACACAGTACATACAACCATAATAAAAAAATTTGCCAAGCTAAAATAGAAAACATATGGCGGGGATAAAAGTCACCTGATTAGTTGCTCCTACCTTGTTAAGTATACCTCGGCATCGCCTATATAAACGTTAAAATTTCGTATTTAAAAAATTAGGGTAGTTATCGACTTTACTCCCGGTACAAAATATTTTCTTTATAATAATTGCGTCTCGAAAAACTTAGCTAGAACAGATGGATGGATATACAAAGAGACTAATGTGAAGGGTATATAAGATTCGGCACTGCCAAATATATAGCGCTATTACTTGCTTTTTATCGAATTTTCGATAACGATTATATATCTACTAAAATCGATGATTGCGCCTCAAAGGCAACTTTACTCCAAATTCCAATAAAATCTTGAAAATAAATTTTTTAAAACAATTTATTTTAAGCCATTTTCAATTTACATTCATTGGTAAAAATAGAGCATTAATTTTTTGTTTTAAAACTTATAATATTTTGCATTAAAAATATTTTTAAATGCTCTTAGCAAAGTGTAAAATATTTTTTTTTTTTAGCAATAGGAAAAGTTTCCGATACTTAATATATATTTTTGGCCTGAGTTCTTTGTAGTCATTATTTGTGAAAAACTTAAAGTTCTATTTTTTTTACCGTCGTTTTGAATATTTTTTAATTTAATCGAGCTTGAGGTTAATATTTTTTCTGTATTGTTTTAAAGTAATTTTATTATCATCCAAAATTTCGCTTCAAAAATATGAGGATTGTGTTGAGAGTGACTTACAAAAATTTAGTTTTTTTTTGATTTTTTGTTTTGAAAATCACCCCAATCTCTAGGCATATCTGGTCACCCTAGCCTGAAGCAACACTTGTTGCAACTAAATTAAAGAAAATATTTGCAATTATTTTATCACGACCTAAAGATAAATATGTCAAATTTTAAAACCACAAATGTCTTTCAGATTAACACCAGCAAACAAAATAAATTAAAAGATTTTTTTAAATTTTTTTAAAAACTTCTTTTTTATGCTTAAATTTAACAAAGAAAATGAAAGACAGATCACTTATTTTCACCTCCAATTCCTTTGTGTTAAATGGCATGTTAAGCTGTCGTGAAATCTTTAAGTAATTTGCATATAACTTCTATTTTGCAATCAAAAACTACAAAAATGGTATTGTATTCGCATTCAAACATAACAAATCCTTCTAACAAGTGCTAGTTAAGCCATTCGTTATGGTCGTGATTTTTAAGTTGTTATATTCAATTATGCAGGAGATTTAGAAAAAACTACAAATAAAATAACGAATAAATAATATAGACATCGTTATTTTTTATATAAATTTGCTATTTTGCATAACTTAATTGTTTGTCTTGTATTCGTCTAAAAGCATTTAAAGTTGGAACCAAATAAGTATACAAAAAAAATGAATTTTGTTTAAAAGAAATAATAAAGTCTTAAAAAAAATTATCGTTTATTTTAATGTAATATCTTTTACCTAATTTTCCCAAGCTACTTTAAACAAAATTCTGTAAAAATTGTTATTATTTGCAAATGTGGCTTATTTGCATAGACTTTAATTTTAATCTTTTTTGTTTCTGGTTTTGCAAACTATCACAACTTATGTGATGAACAAGGTTATGGAAAATCCTTTTACACATCATCACTGTATAATCACAAACTATCACTTGCATGTCACTTAGAGAATGTCTCATCTGATGACATATACTCCATTATATAAAATTACTAATATAAGTAATATCTCTAGTTCTATACATGCAATAATTTGTTTATGCAACATTATATGCCTCATCATCTTTAATATGTATCCGAGGAGTTACCAAAATATGCAAACGTTGTTTAGTTAGTTTTATGTTTTCAAAAGCACTGAAAGAAAATATGGTACCTTTAAATTTACGTTCTTTAGTAAGTGCTTTAGCTATGTCCATATGTAAACTTATACCGGACGCAAGTCTAGGACAAGCTTTTGGGCCAAAAATTTCAATGAGGCCTAACAATCAAACTTTTAAAATTAAACAATTTAGGGCGGTATGTCCTTGATCATTTCCAAAATCCATTTTTACTGAGATATATATGAAATTTGCTTTCTAGCGCCTGATACAGACAGTGTGCTGAGGATATGGAAAACCCATTTCTCATGCCTGCTAGTATCTGATAGGAGCAATGATGAAACTACCCTAGAACAGAGGTTGTCAAAAATTCATTTTTAGTGCACAATTGTGCTACAAAAACAATAAAAACAAACTCACACCGACGCTTGTTCTCTTTTATTTCAGTTTGATTTCAGTCGTTAATTGAGTGTTAACGAGTGCACATGGGCGGATGCTTACTGTTTTTTTTTCAGCTTTGATGTTTTTTCAGCTTTGATTTAATTTCAAAATAAACCAGCAAACAAAATAGTATAATGGAAGACAAAAATTTTTGTTTTGTCATTAAAAATGCTTTTGGTAACATGCAATGCATTTTATGTTACCAAACATTTAAAACAAAGAAAACATTATATTTCTTATATTTCTTCGAACCGAAGTCCAAGCTCCAAAAAAAATGGGAATAGAATTTTGGAAAAATCTAAATGATTTCGATTTTCCAGAGTTAAAAAGAAATGCTTTGAAGTTGTTATCCCTTTTTCCCTCTACATATTGCTGCGAACAAATTTTTTCCGACTTAAAATTTATTTGTTCCAAGCAGAGAAATAAATAAACTTCTTCAAATTTAAAACATATTTTGTTAATAAGAAATTGTTACAAAATCTTGAATTTGGAAAACTTAATTTATAATACCTAAATACACTTAATTTTTTAAGTTTTAACTGTAAATTGAACTCGCCCAATGGAATATGTGTGAAAAAAAATTGTCTAATTCTGTAATAACTGAGGCATATTTTTTATTTAATTTTAATAACTTTTTTTAAGTTCATTTCCATTTTGCTTTAAAAAGTAAAATTCATCACATTTGCAATGCTTAGTTTTTTGTTTGCTGGGCAATTTTCTCTTATCCAATACAGACGCATTTCATTAAATGAGAATTTTGACAACCCCTGCCCTAGAACCAAATCCAGAAGACGGTATTAGGTGCATACCTCGTATTAAGTATGAGTTTGAAATAGCAGCTACCCGGCTTAAGAATTACAAGGCAGCAGAAGCCGATGGGTTCCCAGCTGAGCTTTTTAAGATCGGAGGCAACACGCTGATAAAGCGCATGTATCAGCTTGTTTGTACAATCTTGCTAGAAGAACGCATTAACGCATTAGAAGAACGGACTAGAGCATCAGTATTTTATGTCCTGCATTTAAAGATTTAGAGTCTGTCTGTTCGAATTTTTGAGAGGAAAATTCTTTGAAATATCTGTGGATCAATCCGCGTTGACAGAGAATACCGGTTTCGTATGAACCGTAAGATTTATGAGCTGTTTGACGACATTGACAGAACCACGCGCATCAAAATACAACATTAACGTGAGTTAGGCCATGTTGTGAGAATGAATGAAGATTGTTCACCTTTAAAGTCATTTGCATGCAAACCTAGTGACAGATCACAAAGAAGGGAAAATCTGAACTTCCTTAATTAGTTATTTTAAACAAGGATAACAAAATCTGCACTTTTACACACTTTTTCTGAGTGTAAATTTGTATGTACATTCTAGTTTATCTTACTCAACATTCAATCTTAGAACATGACTCTTGTAGTCATTCGAATTTCTTTAAGAAAATGTATGTCACCATCATCTTCATCGTCATCATCACCACTAGATTTTAGTTTATCTGTTTATGAAGTCTACAGTAAGAACAAAAAAGACAAGAATACAATAACGTTAAACAAAAACCAACAAAACAAATAAGACCGATATATTCGACTGTGCCGAATCTTATATACCCTTCAAAACGTTTTTTTTTCAAATTTTATATGGCAACCCGCTTAGCTGGTGGTGATAGGGGGTAAGTAGTTCTAGGAAAATATTTCCAAGGAAAAATGAGTTGGGGCCAGCCCTATACCTATTATGTTCTAGAAACATGTTTGGAAGGGGAAACTAATGGGGGTCAGTCGTACATTTTATTTCTCTAAGGCCGACTCTGGGGAAGTTATGGTTATGTTTACATCATTTTTGTGAATTTTGTTTTGGGCTCTGTGATACATTTTATACCTCTAGGAGCACCTCCGGGGAAGTTGCAAGGGGTTTTACCCTATTTTTTTTTTAAATTTTGAATGGCAACCCTGTTTGGGAGCTGAAGATAGGGCTGCAAGTATGTTTCACAAAAATGTTTGGTGGAAAAAATTAATTGCGGTCGGTCTTACATCTGAACTTTTCAGGAACCCCCTGTAAGCTGTGGGAACGATTTTAAAAAAATTTTAAAAATGTTATTTTGTTTGGCAACACTGTTAGGGACTGGATATAGAGGACAAGCGTGTTTTAAAAAACGTTCGTGAGGCGCTATACTGGGGCAGTTGTAGAGGTTTTTATGTACAAATTTTAGGGAAATTAACAGCGATATACTTGGGTTTTTGCTTATATCTCGGCTATTTAGCTGGAAGTTTTTTTGAATTTCAATAGAAATATTTCCCCAGATATTGCTTATAATTTAATAAGACTTACGGGTCTATGCGATATCGGGGGGCTTCAAAAAGTTTATTTCAACCATAACACGGACAGACCGCAGCGGGTGGACGGACATCGCTTAGTCGAATTTCTTATCAATAAGGACGGAGAAAATATTAGCTTTATATGGTCGCAGATGGATATTAAAGAAATTACAAACGAAATGAAAAACTTATATATACCCTTATCACTTATGTGAAGGGTATAAAAATCTTACAGATATTTAATTCCACAAACAGCAGAACATTATTTCATTCACTTTTTGAAGGAGTTCATGTTATTCGGTTGTTTATACTTGCAACACACTGACACATGTACTGCCTTACAAAAACACACATTTGTAAATCATTATTTTGTCTTACATTAGCATCATTTCTCATTACAGTTATATTATCATCTTCATCTTTGTTATTATTACTTGCATGAGCAGCGGTAGTAGAAACAACAGCTCTCTCCTCTTTCTTCACTCTAGTGGAATGCATTTACATTGCATTGCATTGCAACGCATCATGTCATTTTATATTTGTTTCAAAGGTTGGTAACTTTCGTCATTGTTATGAATTTGAAGATAATGGTGCTATGCAAGAGAGCACAGTGTATGCCCGTTATCTTAACAGTTGATGACTGCTTGTGTAAATACCTGAAAGCTAATTTTAACTTTGAGCCTAAATAAAATTCAAATCATTTGTCTACGAACCCCTAGATATCAATTTGTAGAAATTTTTTCTTATTAAATCGGAGCTGATATCGTTTTGAAGGTATGACAAATGTCTTCACCATAAACACGTTAGTTTTTGCATATATACTATATTTTTTCACACAGCTGCTGGCTGCAAGAAAAGTTATTAAATAAAACTTGGTTACGTACTTATTCTTAGATCTTCAAAAAAAAAAAGAAAATGACATGAAGTAATACCATGGGTGTATATTTAATGCAAAAATGTTTTAGTATTAGAAATTAGGAAGTAAACATTAAACAAAGATAAATTATAAATATTTACTTAATTGTAATAAATAAATCATAAGAAAATAACTTAATTAAATAAAGGCAAATATATTGATATAATTTTTGTAAAAAAAATTAAAAGGCGCTTATAAATCAGTTGGTTTTAAAAACTCATTAAAATAACATTAAAGAATAAATAAAATTTTTAACACAAGAGTATCATAAAGACCTTTTAACCTTTTATACATACTCTAACAAAATAAAAAGTATAAACTTAAAAAAAAAATATCAGAGCTCAGCAAGATTGTAAATAAATATTTGAGTACTTTGGTATAGCTAAGATACATAGGAAACCTTGCAGCTCAGAGCTACGATTTAATCCTTTTAGATACGATCTAAATTTAAATAAGACACGTAAGAAGAACCTGCCGGATGGCCAAGCTAAGTCCTTATGGCTTATGATAACAATTTGGCTTTCATGCGAGAGTGTATTGAAGTCCTTAATCGCCTTGGCATTTACAACTGTGTTGCACTTCTTTGGAACCCCAATAAGGAGGGCCACGCCGGAAGTGATTGTGCCGGCCGCTTCTCTTCCTAAAAAGAAAGGACCTGGTACTACTGCCAGGTTTTTTGACTGGACATTGTAATCTCAGATTTCACTTAAGTATACCAGGCACGTAGAATGTAGTGACGTGCAGGTTTTGCGATATGGATTTTGAGACCGCAGAGCACGTTCTCTAAAATTTCCCAGCACTCTGCACAAGGAAAAAACGTTTTTTTGAGTGTAGAGTTGTTACACCAAAAGATATTTGGAATTCTTTCCTTCGTATGGTACTAGACTTAATAAAAACCTTCACTTATAATTAACTAATGGCACACAAAATAACATTTGCTATTACTACTACTACTACAATCCCTAATATTACAATCGCTACTACTACTCATACTACAATCACTACTGCTACTTCAATCCCTACTACTACTCATACTACAATCACTACTGCTACTTCAATCCCTACTACTACTCATACTACAATCACTACTACTACTACGACCACTATTACTACTTCTACTACTACTACTTCTACTACTACTACAACCACTACTACTACTGCCGCTACTACTACCACAACTTCTACTACTTTTACTACTACTACTACTACTACTACTACTACTACTACTACTACTACTTCTACTACTTCTACTACTACCACTACTACTTCCTATATTTTCATAACAACTAAGAACTAACAATAAGTATTCAAACCTTAAGACTAAGTAACTAATTCTAATTCAGTCAGTACCAGACTAAAATTGAAATGCTCACAATAAAATTAACTGATTTCAAACGTTTTATCTAAGCGCAATAGTATCCCTTCTTTTTAGGTGGATGTGCCCACTATGTTGCAAGTTGCTTCGAGCGAGCGGATTTGGATGTGTTTCCAACTTACTTCCTAAGAACCTAATTGTTAAAACAAATTTTCGATAATATGTTTGCGTGATTATGGTAACTTGTCCAAAAATCACCCTCTGGTCTATTAAACTTTGTTAAATCAAACCCATAATAGCATTTACCTCTCGGTCCCGCAATTATTTTTACTGCAAATATTTTTCTATGTTTAAACTTCGCTGTACTTGAATGAACAATTTTTCCTTGTGTCCAAAGGCTGTGAAAAATCAAAGCTTTTATTATTATTTTGCACTCAATTCTTTTCTTAACGTCTATGCAAGCTGGTCTCTTATGTTCTGTATGAGAAACAAAAACAAACATGATCGTCATTCAATGTCTTCTCTTTTACCGCAAGCCTTTACACTTACTTTAAAATAAATTCGTTTAGGTGTCCGTTAGTCTGTACATAACAAGTCAAATGCAATCCACATGATATACAACCTAAATCAAGACTTTTTGTACAAATAAAAATGTATTTAACCGACATTACTCAAACTGATCGGCCATATGGTTGTTAAGTTGAAATTATGAGTTTTTTTATTTTACCTACATTACAAACGTTGTAGGGCATTCTTCGTTTGTGCAGATGTTTCTAACGCCAAAAAGTAATAGTCCGAAACCGACGTTTAAGTATACCGATCGATCATTTCATGAGTCGATTTAAGCATTTCCGTCGATCTGTCTGGCTGGATGTCCATGTATTCTTCTAAAAACGCTTCAGGTCACAATATTGAAGATATTTTGATCAAGTGTTGCACAGATTTTTTTTTGGTCTTAGCACAAAGATTACTCTTTTTAGTTGTAATCGGTTCGGCTGGTAAATTTCCAAATCTCTTGAAAAACGGATTTACACTCAGAAACTTTGAGTGGCATACCATCCCACCGAAAATTTGTAAGCTTTGGTTTGGACAATGATCATTTAGCATAATCACTAACACCACCTACTTCTTGCTAAACATCATCATTTCCAGCGGCTAAGTATAATCTAAAAACTATTTGCTATTTATAAAAAATAATCACATGCTGCCAATTATTCAAAAATACTTATTAAGTTATGTTGTTAACTTTGCTTAACCATATTTCTTGACTAGTATGCTTTAACTTTATTTCTTTTTTATTTAGTTTTCTTTTCTTCTTCTATTTTTCTTAGCAACAATAGCCAACCTGTATGACATTTTATTTATGAATACCAAATTGTAAATTATTAACATATTTCACGCAAACTTTATTGCACTACGAACCGTGCAATAAAACCGCGATTTGTAGTTTTGTTCAAAATTTATTATTGAGTATTTTTCATTTGGATATTTTTCTTATGTATTTATTATAAAAAATAATTCAAAGATTAAATGGAGAAAATGCAAACTTTATTATATGCGACGTATGAATGTACCTTTGCATGTATTAACGGTAGTGCTTGTTCAAACTATTACTTATAGCCAACGATGCTCAAGGAGAGAGTATGATCTATGAGAATGTATGGGTGATTTTTCACTGTGTTTTTTATTAAAAAAATAATGCAATATCTCGCTGTGATTTCGTTTTTACTTTTTTGTATGAACTCGTGTTGTGTACATGTAAGACCCCTATTGGTATTGGTTCCAGCTGTCCGTCTGCTGAAATCATATTATCGGAGCTAAATAAAGTGGAAAAAAATATTCCTTATCAGTATTTTATTTAAAATTGGCAAGATTGGTTTGTTACAGACCGAGATATAAGCAAGAACCTTAAATAACCCATTTTTTGTAGTACCAGATCCATCCACATGTCACTATATATGTTAGAAAATATCGCTACTGTTATCATAAAACCTCGAATATATACTTCAAAAGCGGCGGCCTAAATTTGGAAAGAATTTTTTTTGTAAAAGAGTAGTGGGAGTGGTATTCCCCCTACAATTGCATAAGTTTTGTGCAAAGGTTGATGCGCAAAACCATGAAAAACTATAAGCGCCTTAAGCCTGGTACCAAAACGGTCCAGTACAAAATACACATTTTGGATAGGAGCAGGGGCAGCGTTAGATTAAATTTAAATGAAATATTTTAAAGAAATTTCTGATGCGCTTTATCTCGAAAACTGTAACCAATATCGACTTCAAACTACCTGCACAGAAATAAAAGGTTTAATGGGTACCAATACCTTATCTGTGCTAAATAGAAATGTGTAGGAACTTGACGGAAGTCGATTTCGAGGGTGACCAGAGCCCTATCTAGTACCACGGGATTTAAAAAGCCTCCGCGTACCTACTAGAGCATGGTTTGATTATTGGTGAGGTCTTCTTCGGGAGTACACATTGTGGTTGTGCTTATTCCCAAGCGGGGTAACTGAGAATGAAAGTCTTATATGAACTTAAGGCTCTCAAGATAGAGTCTCTAGTTTTAGCGGGTCTGCCCAGGCACATGAGCAACTGTTAAAGTAGGCTAATAGCTGAAAAGGTGTAAGTGTGTTTGGAAGTAGTTGAATAGGGAAACTGGTTACGGCTGGGAACTCTAGGATCTAAAATAAGATCCCGTCAGAGTAGTAGCAAATAAATGAGAAGGCCGGCATTGGCACTTCGAAGCATGTGCGTGATTCGGTCCTGACTGGCGGTGAGAAGATTATGAAGCGTTGATGAAAGTGGAGAAATTGATTTGTCTGGATGAAAAGAGATCCTTCAAACAGAGCTGGGTATCGCATTCGTGTTGGGTGCGTCATGATACTCATAATCTTTCTTGCTTAAGGTTGGGTGCTGTTTCACAAGCGTGTGGAGAGGTGTATTGTCGGCGAGAATCTGTTTTGATTATGAAGAAGCGAGATCAAAACTAGCGACGCAATTTGGGTTGAGATAGCCCAACTCCTCACCAAGGAGTCATGGCAGAGAATTGGTACCTGGGTGGTTGGGTGAAACATTCTGGGGGCGCTGGTGGACGCTTTGTTTCTACCAAGTGAATTGTTGCCCGCACGACAGGTGTCACGTAAAACCCTTAACGACGAACTGCAAAAAGTTACAACATGCTGCAAAAATATTTGTTGGAAAGGAGTAGGGAAAGGGGCAGCTCCCATACAAATGAAAAATTTTTATCAAATTTTTGATACAATTTTTAAACTCAAAACCTCATTTACGTGTTGTAAATTGTCAGAGACGTAAACGTATTTAGTGATTTCTATAGAAATATGTTGCAACTCGTACAACATTGTTCCCTTTAATTTTTTCGGATGTCGTATATTGTACGTTATGATTCATAATTTTATTCCCCTGTTTCAAAACTTGATTATATTAACCATAAACTATTGGTTTCTTTGGCTTCAAATTCGTACGAAAATTTGTAAATTGTACACTTCTATCTCGAAAATTATAACAGCTATCGAATTCAAGTTTCCATCAAAAAGTACTTTTTCGATTATGCTTACATGCTGGAAAGAAGAAAGTTGAGGGAGGGGCAGCGACGACACAAATAGAAAATTTTTATTAAAGTTTTGATGGGAAATATCTTAGAAATAGTTTAGGCTATCGACCTTAGTTTTAATTTATTTTTATTAAAAGGAACAGTTTGTTGAGGAGGAGCCTGGGAAATAGCATCGCCCAGACAAACGTTCAAACTTTGTGAAATTTTCTAAAAAGGCCAAAGTGAGAAAGCAACAAGCATCTTCTCTAACTAAATTGATTCTAATTAATTTTTCATTATTTTAGGAAATATTTTAGCTTTCTTGAAATTTAATAAAAAACTTATATAAAACTTAATTCTTTCTTTTTAATAAATTTAGTTAAACAAACGAAAAACTATCCCATCAAAATCATCAATTCTCTAAAACAAAATAGTGACAAACAATAGCAACTACTTTCATTTATATGCTGTTCCAAATAAGATGATTATGTACGTAGACATACATACTGACACGTAAAGAAAAATCGCATCAAAAATCGAAAGAAAATAAAATAGAATTGAAAGAAACTATCGTGGACAAGCCAATGTTGTAACAAATTTTTTTAGCAAAATAGAAATTGTACCATTTCCGAACACACCCAAACTGAAACACATTATGAGGAGAATCAAACACCATAAAATTTTATTTTAGTTTTACTATTTATTGTAATAGAAAAAAGAAACCGAAATAATATAAAACTAAATAAAATACAAAAAAATATTGAAGAAAAACTGTAATGTGTACCAGGGCAAGGAAGATGAAGGGACAAGAAATTGAAAAAAATATATAAAAAAACTTTTCAAAAAATTATTGAAATGTCACGTAGCAACTTCTCAAATTGCAAAAATCCTGACGTTGTCGTTCAATTTTATATGGATTGATAGAAAAGCAGTGCAATATTGTTGTTATTGCCATCAAGTAAAGACGTTGAAGCTGATTCTAATTCGCAGACTTCTTCGGTGATGGGTAAGAAGTTTAAAAAGCATTAGTATTAGTAAGATGAAAGCCAAATAACATTTACAAAATATGCAGAAATTTTCACATAAACATACAAATAAGATAAAATGCCAAGAAAATTTCAAGAAAAATTGCAACGAAACTGTTTTGAAGAAAAGTTAACATCAAATATTATAGTGGAGGGAAGAAAAAAGGAGATCAAGAAGAGGTTAGTAAAACTGTGAAAACTGTATTTGTGGACCAAATAAAACGACACCGACTATTGCCTCGTTTTACTTACCAGGATGACTTAGCAATATATTCTTGCTGCTGTTGCCCACAAAAAAGTGAAAAATTACAACATGTTCATCAGAAAATAAGAAAAAAATAAAAAATATATACAAAACTCATTCTTATCTGCTTTTTACTTTCTGTTATTTGATGACACCTTTTCCCCTTCTTATTAAATGTATGACCCTGCCACCCACTCAGAACTTGTCGTGGGCCAATCCACCCTTATGACCATGAATATTTCTATAACCAGAAACAAATTTTCTTCCGACACAGACCATCAGAACATTGACAAGTTTTCTTTTGCTATACACACAAAGAAAAAATATGGTTGAGGTAATCATCATACTATGATAGAGTTGTATGATTGTAGCCAAACTAAGTAAAGATAAGGCTGTGGTCATAGTTAGTTTAATGAAAATAATTATGCATTACTAAATTATGATCCCTTATTTACATAAAAATTATTTTAACGGGATCACAAAACAGTTCTATTTAGTCCTTGTATAATTTCATACAATCAACAGAGGATGTCTTGTTACCAAACTGTGAACGTTTACGACCATAAAATGACTTGTGGGATCATAATATGATCCCGCATACCGATAAATTGTATCGAACCATCATAAAATGGTTGCACACAATTATTATATGATTCAATAATATTGTATGGTTTACAGTAAGCGCTAAAAAATAAACTACATTGAAAGCATAATATGATTACTTCAGACACATATATATATTTACAAACATTTTCAAAATATAAGATGAAATTAATTATTTAAATACTTGTTGAAACTTTTATATAATTTGATTTGTTTGTGACCAAGATTATAGTTGCGGCCATCAGTAATTGTTTATTTGTAGGTTTTAAAACTATAAATGTCATAAAAATTTTTAAACAAATTATTATTTGTTTGGCAAAACAAGGAGTTATATAACATGTTAGAGATTTAAAATAATGATAAAATGTTATTATTTATTTAATTATCGTAACAAAAAAACGTTTAAATAAAAAAAAAAATATTTAAATTATGCTTTCGCCAAACAATTTTAATTGCGCAGAAAAACATTATGACTGTGGTGATCGTGCCCAACCCTGTTTTTGCTCTGCGTGTATATTTATATAATTTCTGTTAACTCAGAGCAGAAGCGAAAAAGAAACAAAAAGGCAACAATGATTGCTTACATTTTTGTTCTGAACTTCTTAAATGATGACGACAAAGTTGTCAATCGTCAAATGTCTTGGCTTAGAGCTTATGTCAACTGCAGGCAACATTATTGAAGACCAACAACGTCTGAAAGACTGAAAGTTATGCAGCACTCAACACAAATCAAGTTGGCCATCATAAAGAGAAAAGGGCATCGCCAACCAGTGAAAGGGTAGTAAGAAATCTACTTCAAATATTATATTTAATACAAAAGGAAATGCTTGGAAAAACGATATTTTTTATAGTCAATACAGTAGAATGGAAAGTTTTTTCTTTCAAACAAAATTATTTTGGAAACATTTTAAGGGTTTTTTAGCTAGATCAAAGTGGTTACACAGTATACTACATTTTTAAAATACATAAAAATAAATTTTTTATTTATATATTGCTTCCAGTAGTAGCAAATACATTACATGAACGTTCCCATGAAACGTTTTCTCGTTATCTGCTGCTCCCTTGTACCATAAGTCGAACTTGTGGCCAAGAAAAGCTTGCTGTAACTAGTTATTGTGCTTTCCCCAATTTTTTCCAAATCGTTCTTTTGACGTCAGGCTAACTTATACCTTGGGGCCTCCATTGCAAACTTTCCTTTGCCATGTTGGCAATGTCCATGACTAGTATATGACCAATCTATCAATCACTAGGTTTGAATGGCAGTTTGGTTGCAAAGTAAACCCAGTTTATCAAATTTTAGACCAAAATATAATTATTTTCAATCACCTGTAGATTCGGTTATATCGATTAGATAACATTTCGCGTTTTAAAGGCGCAAGGAAAATCCAAATTTTCACTAGAAAAAAATATGATGATTTTGTATATTGTGCGATGCTCCAAACTTCTTAATTTCACTTAGCCACGGTTGTTCGCCTGACAATAGGTGTCTCCGAAACTAGGCGGAGAATAATGAGGACAGCCTACACTTTAATGTCACTTAAGCGCTAACATAAAAGATTATTTCTTTAAGCCTTTTAAAGGATTTTACATGAAGCATGTATGTATATGTCTCTTTTTATTTGAAGAGAGAAACAATAGTCTCATCTCTTTCACGCCAAAATAATCAATAAAAAAAGGGAATTTTATTGATTAGAAATTGATATTTCTTATCTTTTTAAAACGTTCTCAAATACTTTTTATAAGTCCGCTACTGTTGACATTAATAACATGTTTATACATAGACCTTAATTGCGTAATTAGCACATTTACATAATTAAGGCCTTAATTGAGCTCAATTAACCTTAAGAGATTTACATATAAGTTAAGCAATTAGTGGTAAATTGCTTCACTAATTGAGTTAAGCAGGAAGTGCAACCCTGATGTTTTAAAAAGAACTGTGTTCAGTTAGTATAAAAGCTTAAAAGCTTTTAACATGTCTGCTACAAAAACTAAAAATTTGTTTCAAAAAATGTGCACGAAGATTTTCTTTTTTGATTATATGCCAAGAATTAGTAAAAAAATAATTAAAAACTTGTAAAATTTCTTTTAAAATCTAGGGCACTGACCTGCTGCTCAGCAGGGGAGTTCTGAGGTGCATTATTGGGACTCTCACAGGACACTGCGATGTGAGATATATGACGAGCGAATGGGACAGGAGTTCTCCAGATTTCTGCAGGACATGCGGGGATTAGAAGGAGATAGAGACGGTAAAATATCTTGTCTGCCACTGTCCTGGGCAGCAGATCCGTTATAGGTCTTATCAAAGGGGTAGATAGGTGATTCAGTGCATAAGACTACTGACTTCCTGGACTTTTTGCGGACGGCACTTTTGCTCTCTTTTCTTTTTACCTATGCTTGTCTTTAATTTTTCTTTTTTCTCCTCTTGACTCTTCTGTAGGTATTAACACTGGATCTAAGGGCCTCCAGGTGGAGTTGTCGACTTAGACTCCCCCCTACTCGTCGTTACCTAATCTAGGCTAGCTGGCATATGCTAATTGAGTAAGCCTTATTAAGTATGTGTGAACAGAAAACGCAATTGTTGTTGATCTTTAAAGGGGGAAATTCCATACCATAGCCCTCAGTCTGGTGTTTAGGATACTTGTGGAACTTTCTGATTTAGTGCGACACCTTCTTGTCTAAATTTCTTTAAATGTGGCTCCTTCCAATTTCTTTTTTTTTATTTTAAAAAGGCGTTTTATCTTTCTTCCTTTTCTTCCAATATCTTTTACGCGCACTATATCGGCCTTTTCCTCTGACCTCAACGTTGTGTCAAAGGTCTCTTTAACGCTCTTAATAACCAAACAGTGTAAGATAAATTTGTCAACATGCTTTTAGTGGGTACAGATTTTGGAACAAGTCATATTCTTTTGTGGCAGTTGAGTTAAACAAGCTTGTTCACAATTGCTGTCCTTGAAAATTCTAGCGGGCAGGATCGGTTTAAGTAGGCAGTACTAAAATCGATTACCAGTTTTAACTGAATTATGACTACATTAATTAGAATGCTCAGTTTCTAATTTGTGTAGACATGTAAATTTTTTTATCAATTAAAATTTAAGAATTTATATATTCTAACGGCAAAGGAAGAAGTTATAAGCCCTGCGGGAAATGTGTATCAATAGGCCGGCGCTATCGTCCTGTTACAGGTACAAAAGATAAATTGGACAAAAGTTATTGGTCGTGATCGGTTAAAAAGGTACACATCAAGTAACTGGTTAAAAAGTGTTAAAGAAGTTAAGGAAAAAAGTAGAAATACTGGTCCCTACCCATAAACAAACATATGCTTATGCAAGCACATACACACATACTTAAATACAAACAAAGTAGCTTAAACAGGATCTTTAGCAATTAATGCAAAAGTGGCTTATATATGGTTGGCCTATTTCTCGTTCTGAGGTATTAGTTTTGAACCAGTTGCCTCCTTCAATGACTACGCAATGTAAAAGGTTCCTCCGTATTAAATGCAAGAACTATAACCAGCCTCTACCCTGAGAAACTGGTCAGTCTTAGACCAGTCTTTTTCCCCGTTAGATATTTATCAATCTTCTAGGCAACTTTCTCTAAAAAAAAAGAAATAAAAAATCATTTGGTTAATTTAAATGCAAAGTATATAAAAGGGCTAAATATACACTCTATATTTAATTATTTGGGCTCTTAGGAGTAAAGGTTCTGAGGATGCTAGTAACGTATATCTGTCACTCTGGTTAAAGTGCGATTCTCTCAAGTCACACACCCAAAGGTAGTATTTATTTTAAAAATTATGAACAGCGGCTTTTAAAAAGTTAAATGCGTGGCAACATATTTCATAAAATTTTTAAAAATTATCTTTTAGTTCTCCTTAAAATTGGCGAGTGTTTGCCCACTGTTCCCAATCATTCTTGTAAATAAAAAAAAGAAAAATTCATATTTTTGTAATTTTTTCTACTTCATTTTCATGGCATTTTCTTCTCATACACTTTTCTTTTTTTTCCATTCTCCTTCCACTTTTTTTTCATTTTGTTGGACTTTCCAGTAAAACGATTGACGTCTTTCAGGACATTTTATTTACAAGTTTTTTTATTCAATACCATTGACAGCTAAAGAAGCAATATCGCCATCACTAGTCAATACTGTAGTCACATCTTTTATATATGCAGCAACAACAATAATAAATTTATATGTGTCTAAGAATATCATAAGAAAAATTAAAGATAATGTCAAGGATTAGTTTGATGTTTGCGTTTATGCACTTGTTTTCTGTCGCTCAATCTTTTCTTAATAATTTTCAATTTTATTCATATGTATGATTGTCCGTACAAAGGAAGAAAAGTGAGAAAAAAATAAATTTAAGAAAATCTTTTGATTTTGATTATATCCTTTACGTATACATATATACCCATACATACATATGCTCCTATGTATATCATATGTGTTTTGTGTTATTTTCATGTCATTGCAAATTTCAGTTTTCGTTAAAAACATATTTTCTTGTCTTTATTTGTTTTGCTGTTGGTCAATCAATAACGAAGGGAAGACTACAAACCATCTTACTAATAAGATTGACAATTTACTTTGAAAACTTCATCACTGCCATCGAAGTAAACACATCATTTTCTATTGATAGTTTTCTTTCAATGTGATTTTTCGTCTTCTTAAGATTATGTTTTGAATGTTTTTTATTCCAATTTTTTGCAATATTGTAAATGTAAATAAAATCGTAAGAAAAAAGGAAATTTGTTTTAGTTTAGGAAAAAATTTAGCAAGTGTGTCTGTCTGTATGTCTGTGAATTAGTTTTATTCCCATCTAATACATAAATAAGTTTATTTAGTGCTTAGATCGACAGTTTTCGTTTCTAAGGACAAATGCGAATAATCAAAATTTATGTGTTAAACAAGTAGAGTGGTGTAGACGGAGCCATTGTACTGTTTCAATTAAATGGTTTTTATTTGTGGAAGCTCTATGAAAAACAATATATTAAATATTTTCTATAAAAACTATTTAAGAAAAAAAAACAGGATTTTTAGAGGTTTAGCAAACTTGATTATTCTTTATCTACTTACTTAGGTACAGGGTGTCTGGTGGCAGATTTATATTTTCAAACTTAAATGAAAAACGTAATTATTGATATAAAGTTTTATCAAGAGATAGATATGAAGATAGAATGGAAATTCGAATTTTATCTTTTCAAGAGTTAAACATTTACATGTCTTCTGCCGAGTTGAACGCACTGCTCAAAAAGGAGCCTTGTGTTCTGCGCCACATGCTGCAGTAAAGTTGGTTCAATTGAGCTAATTTCTTGATGAATATTTTCTTTTAAGCCCACAATTGTCAATATAAAACCTGTCTCTGAGGTAGTCCCATAAAAGGGAATTCATGGGAGCTAAAACAGACGACCTCGCTGGACATGGGATGTCCCCAAAACGACTGATCAGTTTTTTGGGGAAATTTTTTCAAAGCAAATTCATCAAAGCTCTGGCTAAGTGTGCAGTCGCCCCATTCTGTTGAAACCATGTGCGTGAAGAGTACAATAGATGAGCTGGCAGGTTTGGTAAAAATAGTTCCATAATCATGCGTCGATAAATTTCAACGTTGACAGTGATCGCCGGTCCTCGAGGGTTTTCGAAAAAATGGTGCAATGATCTCATGCGTGGATAACGAACACCAAAGAGTTACCCTGGGGTAACATAATGGTTTTCTCAATTGAGGATTTCGGGGGATTGAAGACCAGTTACCACAGTTTGCTTGTTGACGTGGCCATTTAAGTGAGCTTAGTTGCTCCAAAAAAATGGAATTTACAGTGGGAAAACGCTCCAACATCGTTTCAAAAACTAAGTGCGTAAATAAAAGTCACTTTCCTGCAGTTTTTAAACGATATTAATTTTAAGAGGATGGAACTTCCTTTTTTAAAAATTCTGAAGCTGCTCTTTCCCATATTGAAAGTAGCGCATTTTCAAGAAGACTGCTTTCAAACAGTTGAATGTTTTCGGGAGTCCACCAACGAGGTATGTTTACACTGGGCTCATCACGTATTCGCCGAATACCAAGCTTTGAACAAAATTATCGACGAGCAATTACGTAATATTAATTACTCTTTAAAAATGGCTCCACAACGAACGCGAGATGCTCACTCAACCACTGCGACATCGTTACTGAAAAATCCACACAATCGGTAATTCCAACGGTTCCACCCTCTTCCGCACCGCTCATTACTTTTTTAAATACATAATCGTATTTAAAAATATTAATTTGCCACCAGAAAAAAAAAATTTGTTCTCACTTCACTGGTCAATCTCTCAATTATCTAAGCCTTAAAGGAGTCCGTTGGTAGAACTTGTTCCTTATACTGGCGCACATTTACTGATTTCGGATACATTGACGTATAAGGGATCTACGCTGGCGAAAGAAATGGATTTTTAAATTTTTTCTATTTTTTGATTTAGTAAATACTTTTAGATTGTCGCGCTTAATGGTTTAAACAATATCTGCTCAAAAAAACTTTATCAGAAAATTTCCCCCAGGTAATTACAACATTGTAGCTTTAATACACCAAGTAAAAATTAAAAAAATATTATTGATTTTTTGCTGCGCTATTTACTATAGAACAATGTCACAAAAACATCATATTTTTTTAAATATAACTGAATACATAGAAAAAAATTTCATTAATTTTTGATACACATGTACGTTTGTAGAACATAAATAAGTTGTGGATAAGTGTCAATAAATATAAAAATTTTTTTTTTTTAACTCGCATTACTTTATATTTTTTTCCTGTTGGCCTATTATGAGTTGCCATTTATTAAAGTAATGGCAAATGTAAAAAGAAATAACAACAAAAACAAACAATAAATTAATTAATCCGATAGAGACAGTTTAATGTCATTTAATAAAATATTGACATGTACTGACGAACTGACAATGATTGAATAAAACATTTTAACTCATTCCAATAAATAAACACACTTTATACATTAAAAAGTTGAAAGTGTGGTGTTTGTTGTTATTGTTGTTGTTTTTTCTTTTTACTATTTATTGGCGACCATAAAAATTAACCTCTCGTTTTACCAACATTTTATGTATAATTTTGTTGTCTTTGTGTTTAAAATAAATATCATGTGGCCGCTAGGACTATGTAGTGTATTGTAAAAGTTTATATATTTGTGCTGTTGCATATAATGAGTGCGTGTGGGTGTGAGAGCAGTTAAAATCAATTGATAAATTCAATTGATTTAGAGGTTTGAATATTTCACTATAATGGCTAGGGAATCTATGTACTGAACACATGTGTGTGCATTTAAGCATATGCTGGTGGCAAATATTGATGGATTGATGGCAGACATATTGTACGATTGATGAAAATAGATTATTTGCGATTAAGCTGTTTGCAATTTTTTTTTCAGCAAAATAATTTTGTCTGTTTCGTTTTTGCATTTTATCTATTAAATTTAAAAATTTAAATATAATTAAATTAACCCTTAAACGGTCTCAGATAACAAGATGGGCTAGGAAACGTTAGGTAGCACAGGCAGCGTTCAAAATAAATTAAAACAGCTCACCAGGCTTCACTTATTCGGTCCCTTTGTACTACCCGTAAAAAGAAATAGAAAAGAAAAAAAGACCGAATCAGACTTACCAGAGTCCCTGGCGTCGATGCTCGCCTGTGAGGCACAAAGGTAGAGACTTGCGTAGTCACTCACTAGCCTACCAGGGTACCCTATTCCTAGCCTACCTATTTTACAAATTTTAATAATAAACGTAGAAATTTTTAACATGTCTTTTGCCTTGGAGAATTCACTCTTAAAACGTGTTTGTAATATTACTAGTTGATTTTCAAAGGATATTTAATTTTGATACAATTTTCAGTCATAAAAAGTGTTTGGTGCTTAGTAGCTCAGAACACATCATCGTTTTTATGCGCAGCTGCAGTAAAAAATTGGTAGGATTTTCCGGCGGCGTTAAGTATACGACACAAAAATTTTGCCTTTCCAAATTTGTTTTTTTTTAAGCCCAAAAAGAGCTCCTTACAATGGCAGATCGCAGGTATATAAAAACTCTACATCCTCAAGAGAATTACCAGGTCGCACAACAGGCTAAATATATTCCATGTGGACTAACATTGCCTTTGGCTTAAGAGAATTTTCCGTTAAACGCTTTTTAGCCAGCTAAAGTGTTTCGAGTGAAAGGATTCTAAAGGCAATCTCAGAGTCAAGAAATGTCATATGGGGCATTGAATATTATTTAAGTGATTGCTTAACTACAGCTTTAAGACTATTAGCGTGGTCAAAGCATTATTTTGCGGTACGAATAGCTGCTTGTTTCAGATCTTAGTCTCTTACGCAAAGTCTTACGTTCAGAATATAAGATGTGTCATTGTATAGATACTCCACATTTCCAGTTTTCGCACCTGCTTAGTTTTCCATTTCTGGCAGCTTTTAAATGAAATATTCTTTAATGTCTGTTAGTACTTGACCTTTGATAAATATATGTGGTAGGGGTATTCACAGATGTTTGCAATGCCAAAAAGTAATGGCATAAATGGCCAGTATACCGGTCGGAGCAGAATCACTTCCCTAATCGATTAAAGGATATCAGTCTAGCTGGGTATGCATGGTTTCTTTGGAACATGCTACAGGTCATGACTTTAAAGATTCAATAATGAAGTTTGGCACAGATAAGTTTTTTGCAAGTATCGGTCAATTTATTGACAAAATCACATTGGGCTTTGGCTAACTCGAAAAATACTTTGTCTGCTTCAAATTTAGCAAAACTGTTACTCTATGCTGAATACAATTGCTATTGGTTGTTTTTCATAAGGCCGCCATACAAATGTGGTTTAGAGTACAAAACGGTTGGGCTTACAAAGGCCATTACCAATATGCCACAATTCTGGGGTTAAAAATAATAATATTTTTTATTTTTATTTTTATTTATTTTAAAAAGAGTTTGCTGGGTATTGCATAGATATGATAAATTTAATAATAATTATACGCTTCGTAGTTCATTGGGAGGTTTAAGAATTTTAAAGGTTCTACAGGTGGTATAAGTAATATTTTTATGAAAAGCGATTACTAAGATATGTAGGTTTTCTGTGTAAAAAATTATAGTTTAACAATTATATATAGACTTTATATTTGAATCCAAATCCATCGGCCTGACTAAATCTGATGAGCTGATTTATGCTGTTTGATTAACACTAAATGGTAAGTCTTAGATAAAAGATAAAAATTTTAGTTTTTTCTTTAAAAAGAGTAATTTTCTAAGTTTCACTAATGGGGCCTTAACTTAAGAGTAAGTAAATTGCTTTTAAAGGATTGTGATATTTTTGGAAACAAAATCCAACTTTTTATAATTTATTGTAAATAAAGACTAGCAGCCAGATATATGAACAGATATGCTTTATTTGACTCAAAAACTTATTTTAAGTAGTTTGTTATAATTGGAGTTGGGTCTAAGTCTATGAAAACTAGTAAGAACACAAAAAATATAAAAATTTAAGAGAAACTAAGGTTGTTATATTTTAAAGATCGAGAAAATCGTTACTTTTATGAGAAAACCCATCAATTCAGCACTTTGCTATTTTCAGGACCAAAAATCGCCAAAACGACAAAAAATCATTGTATGTATGTATTTGGAAGCCGTGGATATGATAAACTTCATATTAATCATACGCTGCGTAGCTTACTGAGAAATTTAAGCATTTGAAGGCTCTACGTGAGGTATGAGCAATATTTTTATGAAAAGCCAATGCCAACGTGCGTTTTTTTTAATGTAAAAAATGCTTATTTTGTAATAAAATTAAGGCAGTTTAATTAAGACTTTATATTTTAATTAATTAAAAAAATTGTTCTCCCATATAGCCTCCATATAAAAGCGATCCTGGAATAATCATATCCACAAGATTTTGCATATGTTTGTGTCATACGTCGTCCAAAAATTACCTGATTTTTTTAAAGTTTTTTCTAAGATGCTGGTACTAAAATCATAGTGGTGTAAAGCAGAAGGTGGTCGGTGTCGTGGTTGACCGACTTTAACTCTTTTGCATTTTTAATTTATTTTGGTAGGAAACTTTAAAAAATTAATGAAAATTTTTTGAAAAATTTTGTCAAAAAAGATTATCAGCGTAAAAATAAAATTTAAATTAAAAAAATAGTTTTTATTCTTAAAATTAAACAAACTATTACTTTCTGGAATAAGAGGCTGGTTGCAAATTTAACATGATGTCCTTTTAAGGGTTAAACTTGTTATTTGATTTCTTCTGCATCAATTTAGCCACTATACACGAACAGAATCAAATCTTTATGTTTGTACCTGTAGGACTTAAACAAAGTCAAATTATTTTTGAAAATTTCAACGATTTTAAATTTATTAATTTACAAGTAGGAACTTACTTTTGTTAGTAAAACTTATGGTAAATTTTTTTTTGATTAATTTTAACAATTCTGTTTTCTTGTTGTGATACGTTTGCGCCTTCTAGCTGCAAAATGTGTGGATAAGTTTTTAAGGATAAAATCATTTTGTTGCTAACATTTTCTAAAATTAAAAAATTATTTTGTTTAATTTTTCTGTTTTAAATAAAAATAATAATTTTTTTTTGTTAATTATTTTAGAGTATTTTTTTTGTTGTTGCCAATTCAATTCAAATAATGAAATGTTAATTTTGACACGTCATTAATATATTGTCTGCCGTATCGTAATTAGTTTTGATGGCTTTTTGTTGCAAAATTAATTTATTTGACACATCTCTTTTACTTTTGCGCTTAATGTTTATTGACTTGCATTTATTATGGCAGCAGTAAAATTCCAATACCATGAAAAAGCCTACTCTAAGCATATGGGAAAGCAAAGAACAGCAGCTATATAAGTAAATAGTTTTTCATATATACCTTAACACATGCAACTAAATTAAAAGTTACAAACACGTACATTTTATTATGCGAATGTATATGTGCATTGTAATAATAATAAAATACACTCATTATCCATAGATCAGTTATGGATGGATTTTCATTAAATTGCATTATTTGTAATGTCACAATAGATAATTGAAGTTTTCATTTTTTGTTATGTTCGACATATTTTTTTTTTTGCAGATTATAAATATCTCTTATTTAGATTTAAATTTATTTGATGTCCTTTTTTGTTTTGTATGGAAAATGGCAAATGATTTAAAATTCATTCATTATTGTTTTGTAATTCAGCTGAAAGTATGTAATAAAACGTTAATGAGTTTTAGTATTACCAGGGATACAAATCGTTAAATAGTAATGATTCCAAGCTTTTGGTTGAACTTAAGTAATTGCTATTTGTCTTTTTTGTAAAATTTTATAAAAAACTTACGTTAAGGTTATTGAACAAAAACTAATGGCATAGGGGCTCCACTCCAAAGGTTAGGTTTGCCTCTTTTAATGAAATAATAATGGGGTGGCCTCTGGTATCTGGAGTACACGCAAATACTTGCATAACTGTAAATAGATGCCTTTTCACACATTATTTCTCTAGCATTGCCAGGTATACTTGTAAATTTTAAGCTCTTTATATAGGCTGCAGATGGTATTGCAAAAAATCTTCAAAAACCTTGATTTAAAGCAACGAGAAAATTTAGCCGGATCACCTTTGGTTAAAGCAAATTTATTGGAAACAAAATATGCAGCAGTGGCTTCATGATCCTAAAGGGGAAATTTGTTTAAAGCCTAGTATAGGCTGAGGTGTATCCAAGGGTGGTAAATCAGTATACTCCAGGACATTTTGCTGCCCATTTAGTTTTCCTAAAAATATCAAAAACGAAAAGCTTACTATCCTCTAGAGAGGGAAATAGAAAGCAAAGTTTATAAACAAAAAGAAAGGTGCATTGACAAAAGGCAAATGTGTTTAACATCATTGCTTAGCTATTTCAGACATCTTCCGATAAGCGCAGGGCATCGCCAGAGTTGACGCCCTATCGTCTCTTCCTTGTCAGCTTCTTTGCACAAACGTGAATAATAAAGCTCAGGGGGGTAGTCAAAGGCCTTCACTACCGAAAGTCTTTGTTCTCCTTGCAGGTACTATTAGACAAAAAAATTTAGATACCCTACAGCTTACATACTCTAACCATCACCTACCTATTTTATCCCTAATGTGACCCACAGTCCACGAATTATATTTTCACAGGAGATAAGAGGGAAGGAATCGCCGTTATTCCCAAAATACAAGCACAAGTCCTCTTCATGCAAATTCATATGAAGGCTTCTTTTGTGGGCTTTCCAGAGTTTTAGGAGTCTAGCACCATCCTACAGTTCCTTATTATTCTCGATCCCCCTCCCTACGGTTTTGGAGCGTAGTACATTAAGAACAGCTTGACTGTACATACTGATGGTTGTGCAATCTTCCCCCAGGCAGTGGTCCTACACAGCTAAGTGCGCAGCTCTCTCGTTATCGCAGGTATCTCCACTTGAATTGGCAAACACTGATTGTCTTTTCAAAATAACTCTGCAGTTTCAAGTAAATTGCTGAAGATATCTGCTTCAGTTTTAGTCTCCATCCCACAACCATTAGTGTGCATGAACTGTAGCTGATCTTTTTTCCATATTATTTTTTACAAGTTAAGTATCATTAGGCCTGCAGTTAAGTGCAAATGTAGTAACAAAAATTCAGACCTAGTGGCTGAATTTCGAAACTGTTAGATTCTTTCCCTTTCAATTAGTATGCTGGTGTGTTTCTATTGAATATCGAGCATTGCTCCTGCTTTTCTGAGTCTGAAAGTAGGCTACTACTTGCTTCCCCTTCTCTTTGAAAGGTTTTGGAGTTCTATTGCTATCCTGAGCCCTAGTTGAAGCAAAAGGACTATTTCTTATAGTGTTCTTCATGTAAAAACCGTCCACTACGCTTGCCCGTTCTCACAGACTGAAAATCTTTAGGTAAAAAAGATTCACGAGGCCATCAAGCCTATTTCCGTAAACCTCTAGTATTTCTAAATGTTTAAGGCGAGGGAGGAATAAATTACTAAAGCAAAGCCTATGCCCACCGCTTTAGTTCTATAGTAGGAGTATAGAATCTGCTGTCAAAGTAAGGCACAATGACGCCTGGATGAGTTCTTAAGACTAAAAACTAAACTACTAAACGGCTTAACTCCTACTAAAGGTGGTATCAGGTCATTAAAAACAGAAGTTCATGCCATAGGAGCAGAATGCCTGGCTAGCGATTAGTGCAGGTTCTGGGGTGTACCCGGGGTTAAGTCCTTTCGTAGTAGCGACCCAGCGCTCTTGCGCTTTAAGGCAAACTGTCTAATGTCTCGCCTTTTTAAAATCCTAAAAGCAGGGTGCAGACCTTTTGGACCTATAACATCGTCTAAAAACAGAAATGACCCAAAAGGCTCTATGTGGTGTTTTCGAGACAAACTTGTTTAAGCAAACCCAAAGGATTTGAAAGTTGTAAAATTAAATATTTTAATGCAAAGTTTTTCGATGTTCACGTTTTATAACAGTGAATAAATTTCCTTTAGAAGAAAGCAGAAGATTATATAATTAAAAAACTAGCACAATGGGGCATATATACATATATGCTATTGGCTTTTCCGAATTAGTTACCATCTTTTGTGGTACTTTTGCTCTTACTTAGAAGCACTTAGAGCACTTGATAAAAAAGTGATAGATTTTACCTAATTTGGGGGCATTCTGCTTATTTTGTTTTAGAATTTTTTTTGAATTGTTGCTTAATCAAGAAAATGAAAACCAGGTCGAATATAATAAGAGATCTATCTAACATAGTAAATCACAATTTTTTTTTAAATATTCACACATTTTAAACTGTTTTCCAAAGTGATTACTTTTAAGCCTTTTGCTTAAAGCTTTAAAATGCTATAATTATTTTAATCGTTTCTAAAATAACCACTCTGGCAATTATAACAAAGTATATCAATTTAATTTACAACTCAACCATCACAGTAAATACCTAAGAGGCTTCAACGTAGCTAGAAATTACACTTTCCTACAAACAACTAAATAACCAGCGGAATTTTTAGGTAAATTTACGATTGAATATGTGTGTTTGGTTAAATCTAAGCAGTATTGAAATTTATCACGTTTTCAAGCAATGTTTTTACTGCCAATGCTACACACACACACACACACTCACACAACCACACACATGCATCCAAGGATGCTCGCATACATATTCTCATGCAAATAAATTAAAGGTTTCGTATGAGTCATTAAATCTCGCGAAATAACCTAATAAATGTCACACACTAAGAAAATCTATGAATGCCTGTCAAGGAGATATGTGTGCGTGCGTGTGTGTATGTGTTTGTTTGTTTATATGTCGTTTATTCATACATATTTTGGCAAAATTGTCATTAACCACGTCGAAAATGTTAATTAGTAAAAGATTTTGATTTTACTTATAACAACTTTAGTTACATCAGCCAGATCTTCTTTCCCTCTATCTCTAACAGAACTAACATGGATTTCGTCTGTGTGAGTGAATAAATGTCTGTTTTCTTTGAAATTTGTTACGCACTGACTGTTGCGTGAGTTAAGGATTTTCGTTAATGAAACAATGTGACAAATTATGCGATTTCTTTTGGGAATCGTTGCGTGTGATGGTATAAATTTTTGCATATATTCAAGGCAAATGTTTAGAAGGTGTACTTTTATTGTGTTTAACAATTTCTAAAGTGGAAACCTAGTTTACAGAGTTTTGAAATAAAAAGTATGTATAGATACGAAACATCTGAACTTAAAATGCAATAGGATCTATTAAATTTTAAGAAATTTATGTTTATAGAACGGATTTTTATTTCAGAGACAGCTAAGTTTATCATGTGCCTCAAAGATAACATGGATGGTGAAATAGAAGGCGTAGACAACAATAAAGACAAGATTTTACCAGATGTACGCTTGAGCTGACAAGCTGTACTTAAAGGGATATTTTAAGGGTACTGTTAATTAAAAAGGACCATTTAGTGGATGTTAACGCGAAAGTATAGCCGTACGCCCTTCTTATATTCTCTGTCGCAGCTGTGGGAATAGGCAGAAGAAGGAGAGGGGTCTTTATCTTCTCTGTAAAGGTTTGGCCTGCTGCTTGAAAATAATTTTTGAAAACTACTTACAATATCAAGTGAGGCTTCAAGCTGCCGTTCCAATGATCTCTTGAGATACCTTTTTGCCAAAGGTTGAATCTTGTATTGCGAGTTTTATTCTTTACATAGATTCAAGGGTAGGACAAGCGAGGTTATTTAAGACCCCAGATGACATTTTACGAAGAAAGCAAACTACCATGTTGATCAGAGAATCAACAACTAACAACTTCGATTGACAATAATTTTGAAAATTACAACCAAAAACCGTATTTTCTGTGTATGCATCGGAAGAAACGACAGCTCGCCTAAAACTTAAAATCTGATTCGATAAGCTGAGTTTCTTGTCGAATGCCAATTTATTTCTCCGATAAATCCTTGAAAGCTTCTTTATTTTGTTTAAAAGTAAACCTTCAATTCCATTCTCTGGAGTGCAAAAGTGCTGGATAATTTTCTTATTCTCAATTTAGCAACGATTTTGCAGTCATTACTTTCTAGTTCGTCTTTTATGTTTTTGTAAAGAAATTTGCAAGTGCATGTACCCCTTAAATCGTAGGTGGGGGACAGAACTGCAATTTGCCTACATAGTAATGACTTATTGCCTCTATACCGGTAGAATTCCACATGATATTGAAACTGGACTCGAGGCGTAATTAGCTCAGCTTCCTTTGCTCTGTGCCTTACACCAGACTTAATAGTTTTGTTAAAGAATTCAAGTAGAGTACGAATATCCATTTCTTTATCGTAGGCAAATAGATCTTTTCCTGCTTTACTAAATCGCCTGTTATTTTAATATTTAATTACCCATATCCCCTCAATTTAGTTTAAAATATGGTAAGATTTGTGCAGAAAATATCAGGTGGTCTTTGGGGTAAAAAGTTCATTCTCACTGCCATGTTATCATGTCTTGTAGCCTTAGAGACCTAGCAAACCACAGCTAAGGGGACTTGTGGCCAAAATAGTCGGTCACTGTAAGACTGGCAAGCTATAGGGAAATGTATTGCTAAGATAATTTGAATCACCGATGGGTATTTCTAGCCGTTTCCGTACGTAGTCAGGTAGATTTTAAATATAGTTTTAAGTGTCAATCTTTTATTGTTAGTGTTTTTATTCCATTTTCGGTTAAAAATAGTTTGTATAAATATTGGAAAAATCAGATGGCATAGAGTAATTCCTACACTGTTTTAAAAAATCAAAACACTTGGCTGCTGCTTAGACCCAGAATATAAAGTGCTTTTGTCTCCCCAAAAATAACAGCCTGTGGGCTTATGTGACAAAAGATATCAATCGGTACTACGGGTAATTATAAAAATCGACCCCATAGGCTTGAACCTAATCGAAGAGTTCTAAGCTCCAAAAAGCTAGACTTGTAGGTAAATGAGTGTGAATGGCCTATGCTCTTTTCACCCATAAAGGAATTTTTATGATTTTAATCTTAAATGGAAGGATTTTACGATATATAAAGAACAAAGCAGCGTAGAAAACAAAGCCTTGCTGCACCTTTCAATTGATTTTAAACTTATGTGAAACGATCTGTTTTATACCAATACGATAAGTACATTACTGAGAAAACTCAATATAAATCAGGGAAATTTTTAACAGATGGCAAGTTTGCATGAAAACCTCAATGTCAGACTGTGCCAAACGCCTTGGAAATATTTAGAGCACCTTCTAACTTTTACCAAAATGATTTAGGTGGCATCCAAAGCCACGAAGCCTTTTTTGTTTCCCATTAGCACCGAATAAAAACATTGGTCCGACAGCAGCTGGTTCCCCTTAACTCTTTTTGCCAGTGTTTCAGCAATGTTTAGTTTGCTTTTTGGTTCTAAAAAGTATTTTTTAAAGTACCTTTTGTACTTTAATTTACGTCGTCACAATTGCTGGTAACTTTGCTGTATGTAACATTGTTTACCTTGTATATGTGTGAAATGTTATAAAAACCATGTAAATATGTATGAAGATGTGTGTAACACTGGACAAGTGTTGTGTTGTCGATTATGCATAAATTTGAAAATACTCCAGTGTGTTGCATGCAATAAGTATTTTGTTAAATGGCAACAATAAAATAAGTTTACTTATTCCAGCTTTTGCTGCAGCAAATTTATGCGTGTAAAACTATTGTAATTACATATGTATGTAATAAGGTTATTGTAGTTGTTGTTGCCATTGTCATTACGCTTGTCATCATACGTGTCCTTCTCATTTATTTTACGGTTGCGGTTTTCATTTACAATTGCATAAGATTCTATTAATATGATCATAAGCCTTAACATAAACATTTATATTGCAGCATATTATTAAACAGTAAAAGATTTGACACATGCCTGCCTAAATGCTTGGCTGCCAGTCAGTCGTATCCTTTTGAGTATATTTCTATGGGAATTATTACATGCTTGAATTTTATGCTTCTATATATGTGTTTAGTATGTCTTGCTTTAAGTTTAAACTTCTGAAGACACGTTTAGGAAGATAATATTTGTTGTATATAGATTAACAAACTATTTATTTATTATGTCCTTAAATAGTCTTTCACAAACACGCACACATATGCAAGACTTGCAATAAGAATTTAATGAGTGTTGTTGTTTATTGTTTAGAAAATTGTCTAAATATATCAATGGTTTTCTTTAAGGATTAACTTAAATTGATTTTGATTGATGTAAATTTTCCACGTATATTACTTCGTTTGCAAATAAAAAAAAAAAAAACAAAATTTAAAATTTAATTTTATCCAAAGGATATGTGGGGTAAAACTTTTAAGAAGTAAACGTTGTAATATAGAAAAATTAGCATGAATTTCAAAGACTTTACCATTACGTAAGCATATTCAGTAATGGAAATTTGAAGTTAATCAAATCCTAAAAAAGGAAAGCCAACAAAGTCAAATAGGATTTGAGAGGCCACCAGTTCTCTTCTGATCTAAAAAGTAATCAAAGGCAATTTGATGATAAGGCTGGGACCTATCTGAGCTCATAAATGCTGTTGCTGTTATTTCTAAATTTAATATTTCGCTTTCAAATTTATAAAAGAAAAAAAAGTTTTCAAAGAAATCAAATTGTCCAACTTGAACACGCCAGACATCAATTTCATTAAATTATGACAAAAACGCAACGCAAAAAAATAAAAATAAATAAATTCACTTGTTTTGATTGAAACTAAGTCTTAAATTTATTAAAAAATGTACCGAGAAATTTGGCAAAAAATATTGTCAAGAAAAAAAATAAACGAAATTGTTTTGCAAAAAAATACCACTGAGGACCAAGCTTCACTGATAGCTGAGCATAACAGAGTAAAAGCGTTTGAGGCAAAGCTAGGATAGGTTATGTTTAAGGAAGGAGGTCTTAGGACCCGTGTGGCATACATCTAAATTAGTTATTGGGTTATTGTTCGCTCTTAGCAAAAACACACAATCTCGTGGGGAGAAGTTCATAGAAATTCGGTGATGCTGAGGAATCCCCTTTAAACCTCCGATTCTCACCTCCTGAGTTAGCCACATATGGTAAAATCTAAATCTAAAGACACTAAATATCAGGCTCTGATGCGTTCAATGGCCAGACAGTGACACGAGAAGTGCTTAATCGTTTCGAGTTCTACCCCTTATGCCCTCCATTCGCTATTCTGAGCAATTCCCATCGGGCGGGTATGTGCCCGTTACCTTGAGTAGCTTGTCAGCACAATCATCATCTGTAAAGTTTACCCTCAACTCGCTTGTTGTTTCCGTAATTGCATGGACCTCTTCTTCTCAGATAGGATTTAAGTCAGGGATGTGGAAGTAAATCTTGGTTTCCGGGTTTTAATAAGGATACAGAGCCATGTTTTTCCCTCCGTCTTAAAGCCACTCGTAAAAAAACAGGTCCCTTTGGTCATATGCTTCAGAGATCCTTTCAACCAGGACCTCGGATTTTGTATCAGCCCAGCACAGCTAGCAATCGAACACTCATTCTTGGATAGTTGGATTAAAGGCAAATATACCAAAAGGGAAGTTACTCCAGATTTGACGCTTTACTCTGCATAACTGGCGATTCTTCAGCGGCTATAGAACTAAACCTTCCAGTGCCTTCGTCTCCCCAGGGGAGTAAAAGTAAGTTATTCTTGAGTTTAACGATAACATTTCTGAAGTATTGCCTCTAGTTAAAAATGTTTAAAATTTTAGCTGACCTAGCCCATCTTTGCCACTGGTTTGCCGCACAATTCTTTTTTTCAACTTAAAATTACTTGAACCTACAGATTCCAAATGTGCTTCGGTGCAAGATTGCTGTGCTTTAGCTGGCATTTTTTCAATTGAAGAACTTAAACAAAACTGTCCTCAAATAATGGCTTGTTGGCGAAAGAAAAACCAGACGTGACAAAGCTTTGTTTAGGAAGCGTTTGGGTCTAATAGTTTTGTCTGCCCTTGAAGGCATCCCATAATGAAAAAATGTCAAACCTACAAAATGACAAATAAGTTATTACAGACACAAACCATAAATACAGGATGCATGCATCATCCATGTTTATATTGTCAACAGAGAATTTTTACTTTATACTCCCAAAGCAGCAAGCTTCCTTAAGGTACGGTAGTACATATATTACGATATGTCAAAAAATGTTGTGGGATAATACAAAATCTCATGATGTAAAAGCATAATGTATTGGGTAGAAGAGAATACGGATGCAAAATTTGACAAGTGTTCGGTAAATGTTTATTTTCTAAACCATTTTAGAAACTTGTGTATTCTCATCACATCAGAGGTGTAAAAGATTGGCAGCACTTACAGCATCTAATGAAGGTGGCTACACTTAATGAAACAATACACAAACAATCAAAATAAAAGCAGATTTTTTTCATGTTGTTTTTGTTAATATTGTTGAACCTTAACCATATGGCGTTACCCCAAAAGGGAATTGGCAAGAAACAACAGATTTTGATTTTACCAACCTCATCCGTGTAAACATGAAAAATAGTTAGAACAGATTTTTATTCTCTTTTTTTAAGCACGGAGAGAATTTCAATATATTTCGATTCTACAAAATTTAATTACTTTGTATTACAGTGTAAAGGTACCTTTAATAGAGTTAGAACTGCGAGGTTGAACAGAACCTTAAGCTACAAATTCGAACCAAAAAACTAATTCTTAAGAAGTGAGTTTTGAACTTTAAATAAAAAGGAATAGAAATAGTGATGACAGTGATGTCAATATAAAAACATTTTATTTTAATATCGTCTATTTTACCAGTTTATCACTTCTTTTTTAAATTTTTTATCTCTTACTTTATGTGCAATTTAAATGCAGCCAGGCACTCCTTTCTCAAAAATAATGCACTCAATATCTTAATGCTAAAAATTGATTATGGCCAAAAATCATGTGACTAAGAAAAATGTCAACACATCTTGTAAATGAACATCAATCAATGTCATCAAAGTGAAAGAGAAAGACAAAAATAAGCGACAAAAATTATAAATAACCACAAGTGACAAGTGAGTCAATGAAAAATTGCTCATTTTAAGAATAACATCGCCAGAAACATGAGGAGCAGGATAATAAAAACTTTGAGTATATTTGTATGTCCATTGCCCAGTTAAAGAGATATTGAAAAACTTATATCAATCACAATAAATAAAAATAAGAAACTTAATATTCAAACTAAAGTTTAAATACAATTTTTTGCCACCAGCCCTTTTACTTAGGTGTTGGAATCTTGAATATGTTAGCCTTAACATCCAACTAGGCAGGACAAATCTTAAAATTCAATGATCGCACAATCCATTTCCATGATTGTAAAAAAATGTCATCTTTAGAAAATAAAATGATAAATGTCAATTTGACAATTGTGTTCGATTTATCATTTTGATTTTATTAATGAACTCAGCCATAAAGTGTTAATGGTGAAAGTATCCATACTGTTGTACTGGGTACGGTGCAAGATTACATTAATTTTATTAATGTATTTACATCAACTTCACCTTATTTTTGATCAGTAGTTTTGAGCGCATTTCGAAGTTTTTGGCAAAGGCCAGATACAAAAATTTGTTTCCTACAAATGAAATAAAAATTTTTTAATGTTGTATAAATCTTATAGCATTATTGAAATGATTTCGAATATGACTCGTTGCCAATATTGTAGATGTCGTTGTCTTAATAAATCATTAACATTATGAATCACTTTTGATGAATAATGGCAAACTGTAAAATTTTGAATATTACACTCAAGAAAAAGTTGTTTGTTTTTTATATAAAAATGCACTTTTGTTTAAAATCAACACTTTTCTTTTTTATACACTTTAGCCAAACCTCTAACAAAATCTCCTTAAAATTAACAAGAAATTGTCTGTTTGATGCAAATTTTTTATGACAATTTGTTTGTAGAAAATATTCTCCCTGCCAGAGTAGCAATTGGAATCAACTGAAAACAACGTTTAGTCATTAACAGTTTCTATTTAAACTTTTGCATCAAAAATAATATGAAGAAGCAAAACTATACAGACAATCCCTTAACACAAACAATCCATTTTGGCCTACGGTGCTTTAACTGAGGCCGTTGGGTCTAACGGACAATATAATTTATCTTTTTCGCCCAGCCCCAAACTGCGGCTTAGTATCCGAATCTTACATACCCTTCCCAACATGTAGTGGTTTTTAATTAACCTATTTGGTGGAGAAAGGGGGTTTGTACGTTCTAGGAAAATGTTTGCAAGGAAAAATGAGTTGGGGTCAGTCCTACACTTGGCCTATTCCCGGGCACCCTTAAATCTGTAGGGGTAAATTAAGTACAATTTCCTAAACTTTGTATGGGAACCTCCTCAGGCGATGGAGATAATGATAATTATATTCTAGGTAAATGTTTGTAAGAGGAAGCTAGTGGGGTTTAGTCGTACACTTTCTTTCTCTAAGGCCGATTCTGGTGTAATTATGGGCGTTTTTACATCATTTCTGTTAATTTTGTATGGCAACCCCCTTCGGTGATACAGATAGGGCGTAAAAATGTTCACAAAATATGTTTAAGAAGGAAAACTAATGAACCACTAAGGGCAACTCCTGGAAAGTTGTAGGGGTGTTACCCTGTTTTTTCAATTTTTCTAGAACAACCTTGTTAGGGGCTATAGGTAGGGGGTCAGAATGCTCCAGAAAAATATTTTATAGGAAAGGGTTTTCCATTTGACCTTTAAATGGGTACCCTGGAAGATATGGGGCCTTTGAAAAATGCTGTAAAAAAATTAAACGTTGTATGGCAGCCTTGTTAGGGGGCGTAAGTATGTTTCACAAAAATGTTTGTGAGGAAAAATTAATGAGAGACTGTCCTTAATTGAGCCCATTTAAGGGCACCTTCGGGGCAGTCTTATAAGTTTATATGTACAAATTATAGAGAAATAAATAGATGTTGTCGAGGTTGCCGGCTTATAGCTCTATGTGTTATTGTGTAATTTTGCTGAACTTCACCAATAAAATTTTCGCAAGTTTACCAAGCATGTCCAAATAATATCAAGAGACTTAAAAAACTTGATTTCAACAGATTAGCGGGTAGATGGAGAGACGGACATTCCTAAATCAATTTTATAATCTGTAAGAATCAAGAAAATATATACCCAATGGGGTCAAAAAATATTAAAGAAATTTCAAATCGAATGACAAAGTATCACCAATGTGAAGGGATGGATAGAATATGAGTTTTGCAAGTAGAAGATCATTGAGAAATATAAAGAAAAATTGAGTGACCTTCCGGAGTTCCTTAGTTGATTCTGAACTAATTGAACGAGATCCCATCTATGACAACGCGCGTTACGAAATATCCAAAAGACTTCATATAAATCCATAAAAATGTTTATCCATCACAAAAGCAGCAAGTGTTGATAAAAGCGCACTGGGTAGGTCTCTATTAAACATCTTGGAAATATGTAGAGCCACCATTTTCAATATTTTTTTTACTCCACGGTAAAGCAAAGGGCTATGAGAAAACATTAAAAAATATCTTTCTGACCGATCCAATCTCTATATTTCATTTTAGATCTTTTGCGTTTTTCAATTCCTTTCCAAGTTTCCTTTTTCCTAAGCGCTGTGTGCCCTATTCTACGAAAAATGTTTATCCAGGAGGACAAATTTTATGGGGGCTATGTTGAAAAGTTAACTGATAAGCACCATAAGGAATAAGCTTCGTGCCAGTACCAAAAAACTTACCTGTGCCAAATTGCATCAAAATATTTTTGACATTGCTACTTATACTTTGATTACATGGACACCCACCTGGACGATCGGATGGACGGACAGACGGATGGGCGGGTAGACATATGGGTGGACAGACAGATGGACGGAGAGACTGATGGGCGGACAGACATGCCTATGACGACTTAAGAAGTTACACTGAGTCAACCGGTATTTTTGAAGGTGGGTCTTAGACCATTAGTTTTGGGCATATACAAAGGCATATTACCCCTATCACGTACATATGTGGTGTAGGTATAATTAAGGTATAGAATTGCCCTAGTGTTGCAAGAACAAGCTGTTTAGCTAACAATGTCATAATTAAAATTTCCATTTAAAATTACAGAATATTGTAAACCATCTCAGTTTTTTATTGAAATTTACTTTCGAGTGTGTCATCATTTTATTAAACATCAAATACATACTCATACTCTCCGATATTGATGTGATGAATTGATGTGATGAATTGTCTACATGATTTTACGGGAAATGCAAAACATGAAAATGTTTTTACAATTTAATTTATTTATTTTTTTTTTGCATCATAAAAACGTCTTGCAAATGCAATATCCATTTGAGAGATGCAAACATCGAATTTAAAATATGAAGCGGCAGATAAGTGACTGCTATTGAAATGTATATCAAATAAATAATGATCGAAACATTAAATATTATGCAACGGATGATGCAATGGAAGAGTGAATAGTAAGTGGACTTGCTAATTTAAAACAAAAAAAAACACGTATTTAAAACAAATGGATGCATAAGTATTGAACACAAATTTTTAAAAATTTATAATTCAATTTTATTAAAACGTACATAACCGTAAAATAATAATTATTTGTTTTTCAATTTAAGAGATCAAAAATAATTTGAGAAATAAAAATTATATAAGAATTTCCATTTACTGGGCTTTGAATTCATTATTAAAATTTTGAAAGCTAGGAATGCAAATGTTTATTAAAAATTCAATCATTTCGATTTTATACGAGTAAAATGTGTTAAAAAATATATGTATTTGAAATTCGAACCACCTTAGCTGAGACAAAATTAATTTCGTAAAATTTATGTTGGTTTATTTGAATTAAATTTGACCCATAATCAAAAAGAAACACACAAAATAAATAGTTCAAAAATATTATTAGAATATAAGTTAATATCGAAAGCTCTAAATACAGAGTAGCTGCCCATAACGTTAGTCCAGATGTAAAGATTTTTATTGTCCTCTGAATATTGTGCTTGTAGGTTATTTATGGGAAGGTTTGCTAAAAATTGTGTCCATTATTAATACTTATATAACTTAATTATAATTTAACCCTGATACCAATATGATGATGGATGATTATTTCTCAGGGTACGTTCTAAGTAAATACCTGGAACTGATGATAAATTGAAATGCTTTACTCGCCTAAAAAGAAAGGTGACCAATAAACAAGAACTAAAAGGCATTTACACTTTTCGAAAGAGATCAGATCTTCTTTAAGGATGGTTAAAAAAGCTGTCAGGGTTAAAAAAGTTGTTACATATCAGTTGAATATTAGCCCTACGCGGCAGTGGACTGGTCTAAGACTATTGGCTATCGGTTCCTTAGGGTAGGGAAGGGTTCTAGTTCTTGCACTTTATATGACGGGAACCTGTCACTTTTACATTGCGTTGTCATTGTAGGGGGCAATTGGTTCAAAACTGATACCTCCTAACGGGCTATTGCCAATCCTATATAAGCAACTTTTGCATTAATTGTTTAAGATCCTGTTCAAACTAATCTGCTTGTATTTACGCGCGTATGTGTGTGTATATAAACAGATGTACGCTTTTGTATAAAGACCAGTGTTTCTGTTTTTTGCTTAACTTCTTTAACACCTTTTAAACAGAAACTTAATTTTTGCCTTTTTAAATGACCACGTTTGTCTAATTCAAATTTTGTTCCTGCAACAGGACGAGTACGTCAACCAACTGACTTACGTTTCCCGCAGGGAGGTTACGCTTTTTAAAAACAAATATTGTATCAAACTATCTATCAAGTACAACAGACCTCTCCATTCTCAAAACTGCGCCTAACGTTACAATAGCCTGAAGGAAACTCAAAAACCTCTTTACATCAAGTACAAATCGAGAAAGGTTCACGAAAGCACCTCAACCTAAAATGAAAAACAAAGTGAATCCGGGTAAAGAAATCTGGCTCTGCAATTTCTCATCTGCCGACGTACACAGATACAACTGTCTTCGCCTATCTTTCAAACGGAAATGTGTTGGGTAAAAACCACGCTATATTTGCTATATAAATTACAGTCGTAGTCAGGCTGGTAAAAAGAGTATCAAACAATGATTTCAAATACAGGACAAGCTCAAAAGCATTGCTTTTAGAAAGTAAAAATTACAGCAATATACTTTTCAGAGAAGCTTTCTGGCAAAGAAGCGTCAAGATAATTGACTGCGAAATTAAGGAATCTTTGGATTTTGTTTACCTCATAGTCAATGGCATTGGCGAAGCTTGGCCAAGGGCTCGATATGTGGTGATACCAATAGCTTCTATACTACTCAGGCTGAAAGTTTTAGCATGGACCCCAACTCTAGTTAAAGATAAAAAAGCAATTTAAACCTGTCATAAACTAGAATGCTGGTGCTTGCACGAACCACTAGGTGATTGTGCAGGTTATTGCGAAGGTGATTCAGGAAGCTTTGTATCGTGTAATTTAGCTAGCAGCTGGGCAAAACCACTTCGGATTGCTTTTTATTTTTCATAACTAAATCGCAGGTAGCATAAGAACTTTATTTTCACAAAAATCAACTTTTTAGGCTAATTAACGTCAATTTCCAACTTTACGCATCCCTGAAACAAGACAAGCTTTGACATCATTAGGGAAGTCAAAATTGAAAGAGGATTCGGGCGTCCAACCATCATGGCATTTGTTTTGGGCCATACGAAAAGCACCATCTTCCAAGTGCTGGTGATTAAGCATCAGTACATGATGTTAATTTTAATCACTCTCGATAGAGTAGAAAGGGCAAAAATGAAAGGCAGCCGCACATTAGACAATGTGTTGTCTCCAAATGTATCAATGCGGGAATATGGGATTTATCACATGCTCTTGAACATACCTACTTTTCTATGATATACAGCGTTTAATCGAGTTTGTCAAAAAGATCGTGAGGTCTACTTCTTATAGCTTTTATATTTGTAAGTAAAGTCAGCAAGTTAAACTGCGTAACCAAATTGGAGGAAAATACTTTCGAGTCCTCACCAAACAGTATAATGGCACGAAGGCTTTTGTTACATTGTCGTAAGATGGAACTCGATAATCCAATGTATAAAATATAGCGGCTAGTGGCATAAAAAAGCATTTTATTAAAGCATTTTCAAAATTATGTTGTTTTCTTATATACTTCGCTTCTTTTTCTTAAGGCAGAATCCTTATGAATATATTTTTCTTTTTTATCGACTATTTTTATCAAGTGTATCAATTGCTAAAAACAAAAATTTTAATCTTTTCATGTCTATAAACAATAAAAGTGGCAACCACAGACACATGTTAATGGAACGGAAGTTATGGACAAATTGGCTTAAGCGCCTACACTTTCATTATTTAACCCTAAACATTTGTAACGAAAACAAGTTGGAATATACAAAGTAAGAAAAAAATTACAGGACATTCAAAGTGCATGAACCCAAAACAACAGGAATTTGGTAAATTTTTTGTTTTGGTTTAACTAATTTTTCTTTAAATAAAAGTCTTTTGCTTTAAGTTACTTAAAACGATATTTACAGTTGCTTTAGTGCCTGGCATGGGCTTAAGTGTATAAAGTGTGCGTTTGTGTATTTGTGTGTTTGTAAGATAACTTGTTCAATAATGTTGCCAAAGTAGGACTAGGGCAAGGACACTTGCCAAAGCCAATGCATAGTTAAATCGAGCCAGACTACGAAGGTACTTGTCAACCATTTCCACTAGAAATTTTAAGAGGCAGCTATTTAGTAAAGGAAATACTCTGTTAGTAAAGCAGTGTGTGTATGAATATTTTTACACACATTGACTTTTATTTTTAATATTTGTATGAGTGAAAATGTTTACGAGTAACAAAATAAATGTGTAGTAACTTTTAGGGATAATATAGACAAACCCCACGTAAGCAAGAAAACTTGGAAATATAAACGAAATAACACAATTTTTCTAGCGTTCACTTTTTTCATGCTTTTTTAAAAATATTCTTTGTAAATAGAGTCTATACTATAAACAAATATACATGCATACTCCTTCATACCTACAGTGAAATATAATATTTAAAAAAATATAAGATACAAAAACACCTACACGCTTGCAAATTTTTATAGAATAAAACCACTTTAATACGAAGAATTCACTGTGGGACCGAAAACCATTAGGCTTTAAGTTAAAATTGAGACGAAAAATTAAGTTCAATTATTGTGGCGTTATTATTATATTTTTAGAAATTTTAATCAATAATGAAAAGTAAAATAAAATTTTACTTTACTTTGTTTTAAAATTAAGGATATCTTTGTTTACAATTTCACTCTAATATCCTTAAAAATAGAAGAGTAGTGTTTTAAGCGCATTAAATCAATTAAAAAAATTTTTTCAAGAATAACTTTTACAATTGGTCGGCGTACTCGTTCTATTACACGTACAAAACATAAATTGGATAAAAGTTTTTGGTCGTGATCGGTTAAAAAGGCACACATGAAGTAACGGGTTAAAAGGTGTTAAAGAAATCAACTCCAAAAAAAAAATAGAGGTCCCTACACACATACATACACCTGTTTATACATATACAGATACACACGTTACTACAAACGAAGTAGCTTGAACAGAACCTTAAACAATTAATGCAAAAGTTGATTATAAAAGATTGGCCTGTAATCCGTTCTGAGGTATAAGTTTTAAGCCAATTTCCCCCTCCAATGACAGCGGTATATTAAAGTGACAGGTTTCCTTTATGTAAAGTGCAAGAACTAGAGCCAGTCCCTGCGGGAACCGGAACTGGTCACGTCAATAGCCTTAGAGCAGTTCTCTTCCCCGTAGACTAATGATTGGAACTACACATTTTTTTTACATTTTATAGAAATCTACGAAACGTATATTTGCTTCCCTGATGAAGAACGGTGTAATTGATATGTCCATGTTAGCCACACTTATCATATTGTCCAGTGTGTCGACACCAGAACACCTAAGCTGCAAGACTAAAGCAAAACTGTTTTAAATTTTTATCTTTATCTTAACAGCTTCTGCAAGAGACGTTGAAAGCCAATCCCATCCATTGGCATATGTGCCAAACTGACAGTGACTAAATATGGCTTTCGTTTTAGGCAGATCGAAGATATATTTGCATTTTCTCGGCTCTACGCTTAACCAGGTTCAACTATTGGTTACACATTTAAGTTCGCTAGTCTATCTATCTGAAGTTTAAAAGGGGAGAGGGATATTGCAATGAGGTGGTCAATAACTCCATCACCTAGTTTCGAATTAATCATGGCCAGTGCTGCCTGCATTGGTCTCGTGTGTTCATACCCACACAAAAGTGATGTTATTATATATCGCCATTGTAGAGTATACATCAGTGAGGGACCTAATAGCGATTTAGTTGTCGTTTATTGTAGCACCGCAATCAGTCAGCCGCTTTTTTATTCGTTCACAATTCAGCTTGTTGGCAAGTGCTTTCATATATATTCTCGTAAAAGGCGGTTCTTTTTACCTCAAGTTGCATTAGAGTTTTGTCCCAGGATTAAACCGAAGAGTTTATCGCAATATATAATGAGAATAGTAAATAAGCCATCTGTTTTGTAATTTTTAAGTTCACCACCTTCACTGCCTCCCTTGACATAATACCATTACATTTTTTTCCCGTAGTAATCTGTCAATTTAATTCTGAGGGCTAATTACCACATTCGATTTGAATCGAAATTCTACTCGATTGATCGAGTTGTCAATGTTTTTAATATAGGAATTTTAATAATGCCGTAATTTCCCCCCTGTTTTAATCACTTAAATTACATGTAAGCATAGGCTCTGTATAAAGTCTAATAAAACGCGCGGCGACGAATCCAAATGACTGCTGGTGTAGCAAAACCGCTACTAAGAAAGCACATTCTGCTGCCACAGAGGGACGTGCTTTCGCAAAGTACGTGTTTCAAGATCTCATCCTCGAAGCAGTAAAGAAGACAGGTCGACGTTTCGCCCCTGCCGATGTTTTGCAGGTGGAATCTGAGATTGCAGAGACCGGTTAGAAAACCAGCAAAGACCCTTAAAGCCTTCCTTTTAAAAGACATTTGCTTACGGGCTTCGCTCCAAAAAAAGAAAAAACAGTGTCCCTTAGAGCAGCCATTTTACCAAGAGAACAGCCACGAAAAACGTAGAAAAAAAGCTCCCGGTCAGTCAGAGGGCAATTTGCCCCGCAGTTGGCGAGACCATCGGCATGTTCGTTACTCACATAACCCTTATGACCCGGAATCCATACCAACGTTACGTCATTTAGCGCACCCAGCCTATTAAGAGTCATTTAATATAAAAAGGCCACCCGGCTGGCCATCAACTTCAGTGACACATGTGCAACATCATATCAAAAGTTATTTTTTGGTAGCACTTTTCATAAGCCATCCTGCTTTTATTAATAAATTTTGATTAAAACTGCTGGTTTATTAAACACAAATATTTATTTTGATTTTCAGTACTTTCGGTACATTTCTTTAGGTAAGTTTTTTTTTAACTAAATGCAAACATCCCAGAGTGCATTCTTTTATTTATTTTCATCCATTTTGAAATATTTTTTACCGTTTGTAGGAGAAGCAAGTGTAATAGTTTAAAGTTAAAATTCACTTTATTCCTAAAACAAGATTTTTCTTTCGCATCTGCTTCTTCTTTAACTGTACAGAGAAAACTGAAATACTTTTGTAATGTAAGGTTTTAAAAACGTAGCTGGTGTTGGTTTTGCGATAAGCAGTATGGAGTGAGTTCATGGTTATGTGGGTGTTATTGTAACACAGTCTGGCAAAGGTCTGCTATTTGACTTGTTTTTTTTAATTTCTGTTTTGTTTCTTTTCTGTTTTCCATTCTTCTTTAACGAAAACGAAGAGTTTTATTTGTCTTCTATTGTGGCTGGCAGAGGCTGACTGTCGTGCCGGTGTTAACAAAGTTCAAGTGGTTGCCAGCAACTTGTTGCTACTATAAAAACAACAAACACAACAGCTTAAGTTTCACATGCGTTCCTTGGGATTATAAAAAAAAACAAGCGCCTAAATTGATAAATTAAAAAGTTTTATTGAATAAACATTAAAAAATCTGGCAAAAATTAAAGTATTTGTTTTTCCTTATACTTTTAATGGCGTCTATGGTCTATGGTTTTTAAATTTGTTTTCAGTTTAAATTAAAAGAATATTTATAATAGAGATTTAATATTATTTTAACATTTATGTTACAAGTTTTATAAGGTTCTTATTATGGCTTATTTGATTTAAATAAATAAAAAAATAAACAAATTTGTAAAATCAGATCAAAAATTTCATTAGAGTTTTGAAAAAAATTTATTTGAAAAAATGTGCCTTCTATTTTCAATAAAAAAAACTAATGCTAATGGGCAAATGTTTTTTTTTGTTATACCCTTTACCCTAGTGATAAAGGTAAAAATAAGTTTGTCGTTTTGTTTGTAATTTTCTTAATATCCATATGCGACCTCATAAACTTTTTATATTCCTGACACTTATAGGTTTATGATTAACCGATGTTCGTCTGTCCGTTAATCGGTCGAAATAAATCCCTTGATATTTCTCGGATCTGTATCTGGTATGAAAGTATTCGATATCCACACCTGCGAAAATTTTGATTAAAGAGATATAAACCAGTGACCACAGCTGCCTCTTTTTATTTCTCTAAAATATTTACGTAAAAGAGTCCCTGGAGGTACCCCACACGGGTGCAACGTAAGACCGAGTCCTATTCACTTTTCCTCAAGAATATTTTGTGTGGAACATACTTACACCCTTTCTTCATCCCTTAACAGGGTTGCTATTAAAAGCTTCAAGGGTGCTCTTACATTGCTCAAATGTAAGACCGACTCCAATTAGTTATTCTTCCCAAACATTTTTGTGAAACATACTTACCGCCTATTTCCAGCTCAAAACAGGGTTTCCATACAAAAATTTAAAAAAATTAAGTTAAAAACCCATCCAACCCTTAAGAACAATGAAATTTATCAAAGACCCCCTAAGGGGGTTGCAATTCAAAATTTTCAAAAATTATGTTGACATGCCCATAACTTCCCCAGGGTAGGCCTTAGAGAAATAAAATTTACATTTTCTTAGAATATGCCCTGTGGGAAATGGGTGTCAATTGGCCTGCGTACTCGTCCTGTTACAGGTACAAAACATGAACTGGACAAAATTTATTGTTCGTGATCGGTTAAAAAGGCACACATCAAGTAACTGGTTAAAAGGTGTTAAAGAAATTATGGGAAAAATTAGAAATACTGGTCCCTACACATAAACATACATCTGCTTATATATACACACACACACCAGTAACTACAAATAAAGTAGATTGAACAGGATCCTAAACAATTAATGCTAAACTTGCTTATATAGGATTGGCCTGTTCCCCGTTCAAAGTGTTAGTTTTAAACCAGTTGCCCCCTCCAATGATAACGCAATGAAAAAGTGACAGGTTCTCTTCATATAAAGTGCAAGAACTAGAACCAGTCCCTATCCTAAGGAATCGTTCACGTCAATAACCTTGGACCAGTCTACTTCCCCGTAGGGTACTTACACCCAATCACCATCGCCTAAGGAGGCTCCCATACAAAGTTTGGGAAAATGTAATAAATCCACCATACCGCATCTAGGATGCCCGTGGACAGGTCAAATATAGGACTGCAACATTTCTTTGCAAAATACTTAATTTTTTTTCTGTGTAAGCGCACCTTACAAATAATACAAAAACAAAATGCATTTTACTTCTTACCATGACATCAATGTTGAACGTCTCACAGCTTTTGATGGACGAGCATTTGTTGAATGATGTTTAGTTGAATAATGATGACGTTGCTTAAATATATACAAGAAAAAAGATGGATCATCAATAAAATTAGAGCAGAATGAATTGCATTAAGGATAAATAAATAAATATAATTTATATGCATTAATAAAAAATAATAACAAAACATAAGAATCATAAAGACTGATTGGTCATTTATCACAAGAGTTTGTCATAAATTAGTTGTAATAATGGGGTTTAAACGAAAATTTGTTGGTTTAAAACTTAAAGCAAAAATTTGTAAAAGTTTATTTGCAAATAAAAAAAATTAAATGTTTTGCAACAAAATTATTAGTTGAAAGTAAAAGGGGGTTTTAAAAAGAAAATTATAATTACGTTAACAATAGTTAATTTTAATTGCAACATTTTTATAAGAAACTATATTTTTTTAATATTTGGCTTTATACTTAGAATAGTCTGGATAACGCTTTATTATGCCCATAGCAAACTATAAACGGATTATGAAAAAAATTAAAAAAATACAGTAAAAACTAAATAAGAGTAAAATCATAAAATGTTGGTAAGAATGATACTCTTTTATATTGTTTTTATTCCGTTTTTAATTTCTGTAATTACAAGTATGTTTTATGATGCTCTTATAGGAAGCAGATTTTCTCATGCCTGTCTGTCCAACTGCGTCTTTGAAAACCTCTAAAAACCTTAGAGCCCTTTAGTTGTGTCAAATCAAGTTAAACACTGAAACTATAAATGTGTAAAATCATTTCAAACTCGATCTTTAGAGTATTTGCTGTAATTCATACTTTTCACAAGTGTTTTTTAAGACTTTGCTAAAATAAAAAAAACAAAAACTTTTACACATAAGACTAACCGTAAGACACAGCAACGACTTCTATGAAGACCTCCTGGGCCTAGTTGTATCGCCTCTTGATCATGACTTCATTAAGCAATCAATCTTGTTTTCTGTTACAATAAAAACGCGGCCATTATTTTACCAAATATAAACCAAATCAATTTTTTTAAACAAAAAAAAATAAACTCACTTCAAAGAACTTTTATGATCAGACATATAAAAACGTTTAGTAGTTATTTAAATCAAAACGAATAAGCAATCATTTAAGTTTGATTTAAAGGTTTAAATTTATGTTTGACTAGTTCTGATTATAAATAAAAAATCGTGATGTTTTAAATATTTGAACTTATTTGGCATCTTGAATAGAAACAGCAAAAATACAGGGTGTCTGGTGGCAGATTTCTATTTTTAAACTTTAATAAAATAATTATAATAATTAATAATTGAAACAAAGTGTCATTGAGAGCATTAAACGATAGAATGAAGATGCGAAAATTTTTTTTTGAAGAGCATGTTATCGAGATAGGTGTCTTCTGTCGAGTTAAAGACCCACTTCAAAAAGAGCCCTGTGTTCTACGACATACGCTGCATATAAACTTGGTTCAATTGAGCTCATATCTCCACAAATATTTTCCCTTAAAGCCACCAGAGATTGGGGATTGCCACTACAAGCTCTTTCTTTGATTCAGCCCATAAAAAAATTCGATAGGAGTTAGATTGATCAGTTTTTGAAGGGAAATTTTCTCAAAGCAAATTCAGCGTAGCTCTGTCTGTATGTGTAGTCGCCCCATCCAGAAACCACGTGCGTAAAGAGTATGATGGATGATTTTGCAGGTTTGGCAAAAAAAAATTCGTAATAATGAGTCGATAATTTTCCTCGTTCAAATCTTCGTCTGGCCTCAAAAATTTCCAGCAAAAATGGTCCAATTACCCCATGAGTGGATAAGGTACACCAAACAGTTACCCTGGGGCAATGCAATGTTTTTAACCATTTTGCGGGTTTTTGGAGGCCAATAGTGGCAGTTTTGTTTGTTGGCGTGGTCTTTTAAGTGAAAATAGTACTCGTCGCTCCGAAAAATCGGATTTACATTGCGAAAATGTTCCAACATCGTTTCATAAAATTTTTTTGCAAAATCAGAGTCACTTTCTTTCAGTGAATTTTAAGGACTGGAATTTCAGATCCTTTTTAAAAATTTCATGAATTATCGCTCTTGGAAATCCCAGTGAAGCTTCTCTTTTTCGTATTGAAAGTCGCGGATTTTCATCTTAAGGGCTTTCAACCAGTTCAGTGTTTCACGGGAGTCCTTAAAGATTGACTGGGTCCTGGTCCTGGGGCATTCATAGCCAAAGCAGTTGCGCGAAATCTCTGCACCCACGAACGAACTAAATTTACACTAGGTCCATCTTGTATTTGCCGAAGTCCAAGCTTTGAACAAAATTGTAGACGAGCAATTACGTAAGATTCATTCATTACTTTTAAGAAATTTCAAAATAGCGAACGCGTGATGCTCACTCGACCCTTGCAACATCATGACTAACAAATCCGCTGCTGCAGAAGCTGTACCTTTGGCACCTTAAAAAATACCTAAAAGTTTCGCAGCCAAACCTTTATTTTTTTCAGCATCTTAAGTACCAGAAAAAAAATCTGAGTAATTTTTTATATTTTTTTCAGTCCTTTCCTTTAACCATTATAAATGTCGCTTTGAGTTAAACTGCAATTAAGTGAAATTTGATCTGTTTTGTTTTTCTTTCCTCCAAAAATTGTGCTCAAACCCTTTTCTTATATTTTTTTTTTTGCAACGCACTTTAAAGAAGCAAATTTGGTTTAACATATGAATTTAAAATTTAAAAACAGTAGCACATAAATTCCATTTCGCTAATCATCTGCTAATTAATATTTTTGGTTCTTGTTATGTTTCACTTTTTCTTAATTTTTTTAAACATTTAAGTCAACAACTTCTTTTCATTCATTAGGAAGAAGTGTTTAAGCAAACGTTCAAAAGAAATAAAAAAATTTTAAGCTAAACGTAATAAAAAAAAGAAATTAAATAAAGTAAAGACACTCCGGATAAAGTCGCCTGTTATCAATGGCGTTAACCTTTTTTTGTAACAGTTAATTTGTACGTTTTTTTTTTGTTTTGTCTTCCCTAAAGAAAAAAACTGAGTGGGCAAGCCTCTGGTACTAGTGAAAGATTCATTAGGGCTTATTAATTAACTGAAGTGCGGCAGATTACACTGCAACAAAATTTTATTAAAAAAAGTTCCCTGACAGAAAAATACAATCAGACAGAGGCTGTTCCGACGTTCGGAGAGGACTCTCCATATCAAAATAACATAAATTTTTTTTGTTGCACTCAGGGAATGGCCCCTATACATGCAGTTAATTGTGATGGTTTTAAGAAAATAGGTTATGGGAACGGGGATAGAAGGAGTTGTGCTAATGGACATTTGATTTAAATTGGTCGATATTAACTGCTGCAGAAAGGACATCTTTAGGAAGTTTATTCCAAATACGAACAGTGCTACTAAAGGACGTATTTACTCTGTAACTCGTAGTGCAATTTACTGCGCAGTCGATCAAAAACGTGTGTACTCTTCTTGAAAGACAAGTATCATGCAAAAAATTCCGAGTTTCGGAAAGCAGTTCTCAAATTTCTTCAGAGCACATTCCGTTGTAGTATCAATAGAATAGTGAAATACAACCCACATTGCGACAATGTTAAAGTGAATCGAGGAGGTTGGATATCCCAACGTCACCCAAGAGTACCTTTGCCCGTTCCTGTAAGCGGTAAAGTAGCTTCAAAATTAGCTTTGAAGCAACTGCCCATACGTTAGAGTTATACATTAAAATTTCGGGCGGAAACCACTTGATGCTCCTTTCGAAACAAAAAAAACGTGTTCTATCCAACGGCCATCGAACTGGATTATCATGCTTAGAATATCAAGATTTTCTGCCTCCCATCTTTTAATGCAGACGATGCAGCATGGCCTGCTGATTGTCTAAAGGCAACATTGGATCTTACAGCAGTAAGACCGACCCTATTCGCACGGCCTAAATTAGAGATTAGCTTTAAATAACGGTATTTCATTCATACTCTGCCTTAAAACTTTATGCTATGCCTCTAGTCACATGAGCATAAATGTTGTCTGCCGAAGAATATATAGCATTTTAATGGTGTTTTCCATTCTAAAAAAAAATGTTGCAATAAGTATGTGTAATATTTTTATCATTTTACACCCACACTTATAAAATTGTCCATTTTTTTTGTTTCAATGGAACAGAAAAATGTCTTGATTTATATAAAAACTGCACTCTGTGTTAAAAACTCGTCTGCATAAAAAAGTATTTACTTACATAACACAGCTGTAAAAAGTGGTACTTTGTTACACTGCAATATAATTGGGGGTAAGATATGTTACACTCTTGCCAGTTATTTGTGTAACATGTTCAGAAAGGAAAACGAAAACTGTTTTTACCCTTGCATGTACTTTTAGAATGGAACATAAACCCGCTCGAATGGTAGTATTAATGTAACATTTTTGCCAGAAAGGAAAACACCATAAGTCTTACATAGAAGGTCATTAAGAATTATAAGAAATAGAGTAGGAGAGACTACGGAGCCTTGCAGTACTTTTCGCTTAAAACAGGGCATCTTCTTTTAGAACTAGAATAGCTTATTTTATTCATATTTTTTTGACAATTGAACTTGGGTACTTGTAACAACTAAAGGAGCATTGCTGGACAGTTTTCACTTATAAAAAGTAATTTTTATTATCGTGGGGCAGCTTGTTTTAATATAAACAATATTAAAAGTAAAAGTGCCTTTTTGGAATGTTTCTGTTTGAGCAGGCAGGCGCAGCCAATTTCTTTTTAAAAATTAACTGCAAATTATAGAGGGATTTAATTTAACCAGAGTTTTATCACGATGTTAATTTAAAAAAATTTATCGAAACCATATCTGAAAATCATTTTTAGTCCCAATCGATTTTATTTTTGTAAAACAAGTTTAGTTTCAGGTTTAATCTATCTATAATGTCACATTTTCGATTTTTGTGCTGTATCCTTGTACACGCATTTGTTTTTTGGGCAATTTAATTGTGACGGGTGTGACCATTTGGCTCATACTTTTGCCTACAACTTTTCTTGAAGAATGGGCTATAATTTTAAAGCATGCTATGTATGTCTTTAAGCGGTTAATAGTAAGTAGATACTGCAGGAGCATAATTTCTAGCCACAATGATCACTTAAAGGGTGTGACGGGTGCGACTTTACAGTTTGGAATTTAAGGAAATTTTGACTTTAAGATTAAGTTGTAAAAATATTTTTCGGAACGGGTTCAATTTGTTTATCTTTACGGTAGTTTAAAGTATTTTTGATCGTATATGATTATTTATTTCTACCAAAAACTAATTTTGCTTTAGGAAAAAACTTCTATAAAATATGACGAATGTCACACCCGCAAAGCGCAAAACAACGAAAACTAATTATTCACATACCGAATTTTAAGCGGTTGCGAAATAAATAAAAATGAAATATGAACCAATTTATTTATATTTCGATCATTTTCTTTTCGACGCAAATGAATAGATATTTTAATAAAAACAAAATTTATTTTTTCCCAATTTGAACCATTTTACGTGGAATTTACCTGCTTTCATTCCCTTTTTGTTTGCAGAGCGTTCACTAATCTCTAGCACTTGAGACAGCTCTGCTCTTAAAATTAATTTTTACCTGAAAATATTGTTTTATTGAGATTTAAATTTAAGCATCTTGTTTACACTTAAAAAAATTTTTTTTTAATTTTTTTGATATTTTTTATATAAAAAAATTATTTGTAACAACATAAATCTGTCAGTGTATCTACCTTCTCAAATATTTTTTTAGACTTACATTAATAAATCTAAATTTATTAATTTTTTTGTTCATCATCTTTCCATCGTCATCCTCATCCTGCACATCATTATCGTCCTTATATGTTATTGTCGTTGTTTATTCTTTTGTTTCTTTTCTTGATTATACTTTAATATCACTTTGAATTTTCGTGAATTGCTCATATTGGCGTGAAATGTCAAAAGGAATCACGTTTGTCCCATCAAAATTGATGAAACGAGAATGAATCATTTTTTTTCTTGTTACTTTTTTAACTTTTTGTTGTTTTGCGTTTATGGCTCTCGTTTCATATTTTCAAACATATGATATGACTTTTGATACATGTTCTTCATCTTCGACTCTTGGCATTAGTTTTAAAATATTTTTTCTTTCTTAGGATAGTGCTTCTTTTTCTTCTGCCTTACTTGCTGCTCGTGCTGGCCGTTGTCTATCTTTCTTTCTATTTTTGATTGTCTGGTACGTGTATCGAGTTACAGATGCTGTTTAAAACTATAAGTCAATTTTTCTTCTTTGGAATTTATTTTAGTTTCGAAGAATAATATATTGGGCTGCAAGTAAAGTTGACTTTCAAAAATATTTGCAGCTTAGAAACATTATTTGAAAATATAAATAGCGTATTGGGCATAAAGTAGCAAATGAAAGTGTCAAAACATATGTTAACAGCTGTATGTCCTGAATGACTTGAGGCCCTATTTCTGAAGTCTGTTCACTTCAACTTAGTACAGTCTAACCTAACCTAGCGTAGCTGAATCTAACTTAACCTTTCTAAACGCTCATCCAGGTCCATTGTCTGACTGAGCCTTTGTTGTATCAAAAGGCTTTAGGTTCCTCAGGCTTATTGTGTTTATATTTCAGGGTATCGAAATTAAACAAATCCTCGTAAGTATATAATTTTTTTAATTACATAACCTGAACTTTAATCCTTAACGCCCTTATTGTCCCATACAGGTCTGGTGTAGGCGAAATATAAAAGCTCGATTAAGTCTAGAACTATCGTTTCTTCATTTATTTTATCTTATCTTTTTCTTTAAAACTTTGTATTAAACAAATAATTTCAAATACCTATAGATTTGTCTGTAACCAAAAAGAATTACCTTGAATATGTGTTTTGCCATTTAAGCATTAATTAAGCATCATAAGGTTTTCAACAGTGAGTTGCTATTAATTAATGTAAATGTCATTTACAATGCCGTCTAATATTTATGATGAGTTCCAAAACAGAAGAACATTTTTAGTCACCACAAAAAAAAATAAATCCAACACATTAATGATGTTTATTTATAGATAGATTATATATAATAAAGAAAAAAATATAGCAGAAGACATAAATCTCTAAAGGATTTAGCAACTATAAGACCAAATGGAAAAGGACAAGAACCATTCCATCTTACTAACATCGGCATTGGGGAACAAACTAAAGTAGCCACAGACAAAGTTTGGTTAAAGCAAACGTTTCAATAAATAAATAAAGTTGTACAAGTAAAAGCCATATATTAATTGATGAAATACACATATACATTCAAACATATTTACTTATAAGCATAATTTTAATTAAGGACCTTTTACTATGGGTCATTTAATGACTAGTTTTATGGCAAAATTCAGTTTTTTTATATTCAAGCGAACATAATGAAAAAGAAAATCAATGAGAAAAAGTTATTTTTAGTTAAATGAGGGATTTTGGGAATTAGAGTTATGCGTTGATTTTCATCTTAAGTGGCAAGTTTTAATTTATGGATATTTTTATATAAATGTAAATGACTAGTACATACAAAGATAAGGACTGTAAGCAGTAAATGAAAACACTAACAGAAGTACGTACCAATTCAAAATTGGATAAAAGCGCATTGTAAACAGAAAAATATATTCGAAAATTCTTTTCAATTAACTTATTTATCAACAATTTTGTATTTTTAATCAAAAATTTAATTGTTTCAATTAAAATTTTAATCGTTTTTGAAAAACATATGTCAACAATAATTACTCTAATGCCTTTGCTTATGCAAAGCTCACCTCAAATTCAGTTGCTGGAGGTGAATTTTTGAAAGCGCTTAGATTAGAATAAATTACTTCAATGTCACCAATAGTATTCCTGGAGACAAATTTATGCCTCGAAAAATATTTAAACACTATTGAAATAGTCTTAAGGGCTTTGATGGGATTTTACTGATGACTTAAGTTATTTTTTTTTGTCACAGTTATGTGATTTTAATGGTATTTATTAGTTATCTCCAATATTATTTTCTAACTTACCAGGTAAGCATACCGGCCTTTCTAACAGAAAAATCGTGTGCCTCAATTCATTATTTTGGCGAAAGTAAGTGGTGGCTCTGGACATATCTAAGGTGTTTGATAGGGTCTGGCACTGTGCGCTTCTATCGTAACTTGTTGCTTTTTGTCGGTTAAAAATATCCTCGATTTATATCGAGTTTTTTTAGAGATCGCTCTCTTCGTGTTGTTAGAGATGGGATCTCTTCCAATGCGTTCAAAAACAATTCAGGGGTACCGCAAGGCTCCGTCCTCTCTTCTACTTTATTTCTTATCTTTCTGAATGACCTTCTATGCCAAACTTCGAATCCTATTTATTTCTTTGCAGACGACAGCAGCCTATCCCATTCGTACTCGTTTGGCCATAGGCCTAGCTCTTTGGAAATTGGGGCTAGGAGACAGAGTATGAATGTTTCGATTAACCGCGATTTGATGGTAATCTCCAATTGGGGCCGTGCGAATGTTTCGATTAACCGCGATTTGATGGTAATCTTCAATTGGGCTGTGCGAATAGGGTTGATTTTAATGCCCATAAAACCCAATGTTGTCTTTTGACACATTAACGCACAATGGACGATGCACAGTGCTTTGATCCCATATAGTGATGGGACAAAAATAGAAGGAGTGGTCCTAGAGCTTTGAAATTTGGTACAGTAGTATTAAATGCTTAAATTAAGAAAAACTCAATTTTTTGAAAAAATCGGGCAAAGGACACGCCTACTGCCCATATATAGAAAGGACGAAATTTTCAATTTTGACTACATAACTGCACAGAAAGTTACAATAGTCCGTATATTATTTACATCCCGTGCTAGTAACTTGTGTGATAATTTTTATTTGGATTGACGCAAGGACTCTAGGTCCCGCCATATATCCTTTTTTGCAAAAATGCTAACGTGTATAGGCTTACTTTACCAAGGAAATTGACTTGTGCAGACCTTTGGTACACTAGTATAAAATACTTAAATTAAGAAAAATTAAATTTTTTTAAAAAATCGGGCAAAGGACACGCCTACTGCCCATATATAGAAAGGACGAAATTTTCAAATTTGACTACATAACTGCACAGAAATTTACAATAGTCCGTAGATTATTTACATCCCGTGCTACTAACTTGCGTGATAATTTTTATTGGGATTGACGCAAGGACTCTAGGTCCTGCCATATATCCTTTTTTGCAAAAATGCTAAGACTGTTACAAAAGTTAGCCGATTCTCATTAAATTGGGTGGTATGGTTATTATTATGTGTCAAACAAATGTTAGTGTCAAATTACATTAAAATTGATTTATAAAAATAGAAAATAAAAATTAAATTGGCTAAAAATCTTCTACATTATGATTTTGACGACAACGTGAAAGTACGAAATGACAATCTTTCTAAATTAAATTTAATTTAAAATACGTATAAGTGCGTTTTTTAATAATAATTTTTATGTTTTTAATAATTTATATATATTTTATTTTACAATAAATCTTCTTCAGTATTAGAATCTTCCCAAAAAATATTGCCGCTCAATGAAACATTTGCCTCGTCGTCTTCAACTGGCTCATTATCATTTTCTCTTAAGTATATATATATATCAATTTCTGCAAATAATGGATTTTTTTTGGTCTTTGGATTCCTTTTTGAAGTCAAAAACGGATCTAAAGATAGTATTAAATAGTATTAAATCTTTATGAGTGTATTTTCGTGACGTTTTCCTCGTATGGGACAGTCTTGCTTTTCTCACGATTTTGTGGTTGGCTTCCAATGCTTCTTCAGACAAGCACCCTGAAATTCATTTTCAGATACCACAATAGACGGAATAAATTTTTTTTCTTAGTTTGTAATGCATACAGAGACGGAAAACAATTTGGGTGTATTTCATTTATTGTATTACGTAGCACACTATACATATTTTCTTTCGGTCAAATCTAAATTCATATATAGCGCCAAAGCTTTTGTTGCTGGTAAGCATTTTGAATTCGACATTAGGCTTTGCAAAACAGAATGAGATTCCCGTTTTAAATTTTCCACTGCAAAATGTAGTTCCTCAAGGGAACATTTTATTACTAACTCTGGGAGTCAAATCTAGCGATTTTCAATTGCTGTATTAGTTTATTGTGATGCAAAGTTTTATAAGATTTATGAAAAACATTAAATTTTTGTCATATTTTGATCTAGTTTTTGTTATAAGTAGTCACAACAGACCTGGAAAAAACAAATTTTTTGGCAGTTCATAGCTAACATTTTAAAAATTTAACTAACTTCTAGCGATTTTTTATACTAACTTATCTATATTTTTGGGAAAAAAAGTTAGCAGCAGTGGTGGGAGGTAAACAATGAAACACCAACGTCAATCTGTTAATTTAGCAGCATCTTGAGCGTCAAAAAGAGGCAAACACAATTTTATACTTATTTTTTGAATTTATCTCGTTAATTATTATAATCTTATGGTATCAATTTGGTTTTATATGTTATTATATTGTAAGTTTTTTTTATTGTTTTAGCTCCAGAAAACTGTCAAAATTTAAGAAAAAATCACGAAAATAGCCATTTAAAAAAAAAAAAAATTTCAAAGTTCCGGTTAAATTTTTAAAATTTTTTTTCTTGTAGTTATTAGATGACAGTATGAGTTTTTGAAAACAGAAAAAAACCCATAGACCATATTTTCCTTTTTTTTTTAATTTTCCATTAAAGTTAAAAAATTTTTGGAGCTTAAGTGAATAATAAGCATTTTTCAAAGCAACAAAAACTATGTATAGCAAAATAATATAATGAAAATTTTTGCACAGTTGGTTTCGAATATAGTTAGCTATTACAAGAAACAATTTGAATTTCCTAGTTCAAAAAATTAAATTTTTACAATAATTTTTTTAAAACAATAAAAAACCTAGGTAATTTGGGGTTTTAGTGTCATTTTATAGCGTAAAATACATAGAAACGCAAAAATTTTACTATTTTGCGGTTTTTTTATTAAACAATATTAATTTAAATTTATATTTTTTAGTATTTGTAGTTTGTTTTCTTTTAAACCTTAGAAAACTGTCGAAATTTGAGAAAAAATAACGAAAATAGCCATTTTAAAAAAAAAAAAATTTTTAAAGTTCCGGTTAAATTTTTAAAATTTTTTTTCTTGTAGTTATTAGAAAACAGTATAAGTTTTTGAAAACAGAAAAAAACCCATAGACCATATTTTTCTTTTTTTTTTAATTTTCCATCAAAGTTAAAAAATTTTTAGAGCTTAAGTGAATAATAAGCATTCTTCAAAGCAATAAGAAATACTTATAAAAAAAGAAATCACAAAAAATTTTTTTGACAGTTAGTTGCAAATATAGTTATTAACTACAGAAAAAAATTTCAATCTCATAGTCCAAAAAATAATTTTTTTACAACTGTTTTGCTGAAGCATGTAAAACGCGGGTATTTGTTTAGCCATTTTTACTTCAAATTCTTTGACTTTGGCGCCCCCTAGCGCCACCAAAAAGAGCTAAATCGAAAAAATTCTTCAAAATTTATTTAAAAATTATTGTTATCTGTCGACCTATATATTTTTATCTACAATATAAAACATTTTTTTTTATTGTATTTTTGTCTATGGGACACAGCACTGTGCGATGCTGCCTCGTATGTGTTAGTGGATGGTATAAGTATTGAAAAGACAGAGACTCTTGATGTTCTGGTCATGAGAATCCAGTGCGATGTCCGCTGGACGGAACACATTTTTCTTGTGTCGAAGGAAGCATCGAAGTGTCTTGGTTTCCTTAAACGGTGTAGGAATTACTTTAGACCATCTGATCTTCTCAATATTTATACCACCTATATCCGACTGAAAGTGGAGTACAACTCTCATGTATGGGCTACTTGACCGTGTACAGGAACGAGCTAAGATACTCATCGGCGACGTTGTGGTATCTAATCGTCTTGATTCGCTCGGACACCGCCGTGATGTGGGCGTGTTTCGCTGTTCTATCGATACTATAATGGAATGTGCTTTGAGGAAATTAGGGAACTTGATCCCGAAACCCGGAACTTTTTGCGTGATACACGTTTTTCTAGAAGTACACACCCATACGTAGTCGACCAGCCAGTGAATTGCACCACTTATTACAGGGAGAACTCCTTCTTCGGTCGCACAGTTCGTATCTGGAATGAAATTTCTAGTGATGTCTTTCCTGTCACAGCAAATATCGAGAAATTTAAATCAAATGTCCACAAACACTACTCTCTTTATCCTCCTTCCCATAACCTATTTTCCTGACACCAACACAATGCAATGCATGTATAGGGGCCATCCTCTGAGTGCTGGTTATTAAAAAAAATATTTGGCTGGGATACTGTACGAATTTCTGACCAGAACAATTGCATATGGCTTATTGTTGCGATTTAATACTCATTACTAATTAAAACACCTAAGCGATAACAAATCGATAACTCATTATCATTCAAAATTTTTTGTAAATTTAATTTGTGTCAGCGTTTTTGTGAAACCCAGCAAAATCGATTCTTTTAGACTTTTAAATTTAATTGACATTTAGTAATTCAGGTTTTCGTCGGTTTCTTTATTTTAATTTAAAATCATTCTCATCACTAATGTAAATCATGTCTTTGCTGATGACCACAATGAATAAGATGACAAATAAAATGACAATTTTCTTTAACAATTTGTTTTTTTACTTTTTTTTATTTTTCCTAATTCCAACCAAATGTTTAATGCTGCTTTGCCCTCAACAAATTAGTTTGACAGATGAAGAAAAGTTTGATGAACTACAAATCAAAAATTTTCCTTATTGCTGTATCCTTGGCACGTTCGTTTGTCATCAGAGCAAATGAAGGAACAAACTAACCATCATAATCATCATTAGAAAATGATAAAGAGGAAGAAGAAAAAGAAGAAAAAAGTTTTTGTGAATATTTTTGTAGTTGTTTTTTCTTTGAGTTGTCTATACAGACGTCCATCATCTTTTTGTTTTGTATTAGTGTGTTCGGATGTTAATTAATTCCTGTCTTAAAGACACTTTTTTCCATGTTGTTTCTATTGTAGTAATTGGTGTTTTTCAGTATAAATTTTTGCTTTGTCAAAACTTTCTCCTTTCTATAAGTTTTATTTTACTTTTTTTAATATTGTTTTTCATCATTGTCCTGTGAAAAACAAATCAAAAATATATGTTATATACATGCAGACATACAAAAATTCTTGTCATTCTTGTCAGGTTGTGAAATTAGGAAAGACAGAAAAAAACTAAATGAAGAAGATGTAGCAATCAATAGCAGGTAAGTAGTAAAATCAAGACAAGTATAGAAATAGGATTGTCATCGTTAGGTCATTAAAGCTACAAAATGAATGGTTGTAGGCACAGTGGGGCTAAGATTAGTAGGTTTTCGATTTTCATATTATTATCAGGGCAACCAATTACATGCTCTAAAAAAGGGTTTTTATGCGCATAAAATAAGCGGTAAAAAATTAAAAATATTTGCTCTTAAAATAAGAATGAGAGGAATTTAGATTCAGGAATTCGAAGAAGCATCATTAAAATTAAGTAGCGTTAGCAAAATAAAGAATAAACATTGACAAAAAATTTCGGTAGAAAATAAAAAAGGGGGGAAACCAAGATGATGTTATATATAGTTTAATTTTGAACTAGTTTTCAAACCAGTATGGTATCGATTTTTTTTAAACCAAAACAGAACGAAAAGAACTTAAAACAAGTAAGAGCGCTATATTCGGCTGTGCCGAATCTTAAATACCCTTCACATTGGTCTATAAATATACCCAGCCGAGTTATTTTGTACTGCAAATTACATAATAAAAAACCTTGGGCGAGTTTTAAAGTCCATAGAAAAATATACAAAATTTTAACGTTCGTATTAATAATAGAAATAGATGAAGAAGGTTTGAGGTCAAGAGTTTTAAAAGTTTTCGACATTATTCATATTTAAAGGTTAAAAAAACTTGTTAAATGTTATGGGAGGTTCTAGTCCCCCTGCTCTTCTCCAACTTTTTCTCCAAAATGTATGAATTATTTTATTATTACTTTTTGTAGAATATTCGAAGTCGATAGCTGTAATAGTTTTCCAGAAGAAGCGTATCGAAAATTTTATAAAAATTGTCAATTTGTATGGGAGCTACCTATTCTTCACCCCCCATCCGAAAATGTTTTTCTTCAGAGCGTAGCCCTTGATGTCCAATCACTTTTTGTAGAACATTTGATTTCGATATCTGTTATAGTTTCCGAGATATAGCGTATCGAATATTTTATAATAATTGTTGATTTGTATGGTAGCTACCCCTTTTTTTGCCCCCACTCAAAAAATTTTTTCTTTAAAACGTAGGCCTTCTTGCCCAATTACTTTTTGTAGAACATTTCTTTCGATATCTGTTATAGTTTCCGAGATATAGCGCATAAAATATTTCAACAAATTTGTGCAATTGTAGGAAAAATACCCCTTCCCCTGGTCCTATCTGAAAAAACTTTTTCCATTATTTAGGTCCCTTCTTTAGGAGTTCCAAGTTTTGTGGCAAGAGTGACTATACTTACTGAGATATATAGGGATATATGCACGGATTTTGTCCTAAAAAAAATGGGTTACTCTGGGTTTTCGCTTATATCTCGGTCAACAGTGAACCGATTTTGCTGATTTTAAATAGCGATTGCCTCCAGGATATTTCTAATAGTTTGATACCAGTTACTCGTCTGTATCTTTTTATTTGACTCCGGAAACTTGATTTCAACAGACGGACATCGCTAAATCGGCTTCTCTATCTATAAGGATCCAGAATATATATACTTTATGGGGTCGCAAATGAATAATAAAGAAATTACAAATGGAATGACAAAGTGATATATATACCCTTATCACTATGTGAAGGGTATAAAAAAAAAAGAATTTAAATAAAAACCAAAAGCTAATCAAAGGTGACAATGAACACTTGAAATATTTTGTGTTACTTTTTTTGTTTGTTTTTTAATATAAAAAATTAAAAAAAAATTGAAGAGGCTTATTCAAAAAAAATGTTTTAAATGCTCTTAAGGAAAAAATATGCCAAAACATGCTTTTATATGCAAAATATGCCGTAATAAACCGATGCCAAAATTTTGCAAAAGTTTTAAAATGGACGAATAACAACATTATGGGTTAATGCGACGCACAGAAAAATATTTGATTTTGCATATTTTTGGTTGCCCTGGTAATTATTATTCATTATTAGTATATAAAAATAAAATTAAGTATAAAATTTTTGTACTTCAATAAAATTTAAAAAAATTAATTCGGCATTAAGTGGTTTATAAAAAATTTAATTCTAAGATTTTTGATTCTGTTTCAATGTAAAATGCTAAAACATATTTTACTAATACTCTAGCATATGCCCATACGTATCTATATGCGTATTATGTTTATGTCAAACTATATTAAAGCTGTAGTGCAGGACTTTAAAGAAATCTAAAGAAACTTTTTAGTTGTTTCTTTTATATTTCTCAATTCATTTTCTTGTCATATTTTTCTACTACAAATTCTTTTCCTTTTACGTCTGACACCTTTCAATCATATTTATTTCTTATGTCCTTAAACGTTGTTTGCTCCGTCACTTACTTGCTCAGTCACTGATTATTCGTTTTTTTCTTTCTTTCTGCAGCACTTTAAAATATTTTAGTTTATCCTTTTACTCTTTAAGCATATTTATTCATTTAAACATCTATCCGTCAGTCAATCGTCATCTTGTCTGTCACTTTAAGCTTTCATTTTACACCGAACTTTATTTTTTCCACTTTATATATTGTGCTAAGGTTACAATTTATATAAATATTTTTTTGCGCTTTGGGTAGTTTATATTCTTACTACCCGATAACAAATAGCAGTTAAAAGGTGCACTACAACTTGCAGTAACAAAATATTGTTTAATTTTATAAGGATAATGGCTTTTTTTGCAAAACTTCTGCATCCCTAATTGGGATCGCAGTCCTAAAAAAATGTATGAAAACATTTTGGGTTTTTACTTGTTTTGCTGGATTCAGAACAGATGACTTATCTCTTGTGCATGGATTGTGTTTTTAATCCCATATGTGAATTTTAAGGAGGTTGCCACCTGTCAGATATAAACACTTATTTTTAAAGAAAGGAAACTATTTTTTGCATAAAAAACTAAAATTTTTTTACCAATAATGCATTGACAGAAAGTTTTGCTTTGTTTCTTATCTTGTAAGAATATTTACCACCATATTTTTCATTGATTTTGCTTTAAAAAAGGATATTTTTACACAAAGAAAATCAAAATCTCCTAAACCAGCCAAAACAAAACCAAATTGAAGTTTCTTGGATCACTAAGAGCCCTCCAAGCTACAATGTTTATATACATATGTGTAAGCAGCTGAATTCTTCCTTTAAAAAGGCATTGGGTATCACACTAGTTGAACTCAAACATAGTGAAACGTAATTTTACTCGCTTGTTGCAAGACAAGTTCAAAAGAGATTGAGTAGTTTTAAGAAAACTGACTTTGGTCAATCCGATTATAATTTATTTTATCTTATACAGATCGCTATCACTAGAAGATGATTCACTTTGAGGAGTTTACACGAAGTTCGATTGTTTCGTTCTTAACCTCAAGAAAGTAGCATTTCTATAAGATAGAACATATTAAAAGGACTGCTTACAAAGGACAAAAAGTTTTCAATTCAGCAAGTAAGCTGCACATATTTTATAAATAACTTTGAGCATCCATTTAGGTTACAACTGATTCAAATCTTTCCCTGATGTCAACCTAAGTTTTAACTATTTGTTTTTGAAAGACGAAACATTTGTGTAACAGTGGTGTTACAGCCCACATAAAGAAATAAATAAGAACTTTTCTTTTCTCACCCATAAAATAAACCAAATGTGATTAACGCTTAAAAAAAGACCGCTATCATTTGTAATTGTAATGGCCCTCTATCTCTGAATTAAAGGGCTAAATATTTATAACAGATGGAGGCCAATGATAAAATAAGTTGACCGTACCACTAGACACAAATACCTAATTTTAGAACCCATGCTTGCACTAAGATTGGGAGTATTAACATCTTGAGACCTTAGATACCCAGAGATCTACGTATTCTGACAGCTATGGAAGGACATTCACAGAGTAGGTAAAATGCCATCTTCTCCTATTTATTACCACTACATCTGCGACAGAATTTGCTGGAAGAGAACCAAAGTCTCCGCATGTATTTACTCACTACCTAATATCCCGGTTAGGATGACATTAACTTTAAAGCATATTTTCGATTACGGTTGAGATGCTTATTCGTACACTTTATCGACCTAAAGACCTTATGTGGGAATCTTGAAGCGTAGCCACTTCAAGAAAATGTCTGAATATCCCGTTCTTGGTAGTCTTCAAATAAATGGTGACAAATGTGGAATTTAAGGTATAAAAAGCCGATCCGCGTCTAGCCAGCTTTTCTGCCCATTCGGTACTGGAACCACTTTAGTACGCGCAGGTACCCAAGGTTAATTAGTTTGAAAATACGATCTAGCTTTGACAGATTTTTAAAATACTGGCTCATCAGTAACAACGTAGTAGAATGCAATCTAAGTGATAGCAGTGCTCCTGACTTTCCAAAAATTTTAACAATCCTGAAAATATTTGTGCCTTACATTCGTCATAGAAAGCAAATATTATGACCTGCGTCCAGCACATAGACGGCATTAGAAACTTTTCTTTGGACCCTCCAAATAGATTCCGGATCCTACATCCATCTCAAAGGTATTACTCCTATTGTCATAATATTTTTTATAAATACCTCTAAAGCCACTCACTCCTGGAAAAGATCTGAGCCTCCTATTCTTTATCAAAGTGAATATGAGGTGAGACCTGATCTCAGGGTTAATTCTGAATCAAATGCACTGAGCTCAAGATTTTATCATGGCCTAAACTCTTGATCTCTAGCATCAAAAAGTCTTTAGCCTCCCTGCTGTTTTGCCATATAATGCCATTACACAGAAAAAACTGAGTTGTAGAATCAGTTACGAGTTTCAGAGAATCAGTAAATATTTTTTCTGGCTGAGGACCTACAACGAAAATTGTAAATTTAGACAAACAACTTTGCAAGAATTTTATTGAAAAAATTATAGTTTTAGTTTTAGATAATCAAATTTGTTGAGTTGGTTAAATATTTTAATTGTCTAGGCGATAATTTTGTTTGATTTAAAAATCAAATAAAAATCTTATTAGAGACTATTAAATAAATTTACTAAAAAAATAAATCATTTTGAACAAGATTTTGTTTGAAAAATTTTTTTTTTTAGTTTTTTGTGTGTAAATGAGGATCAGGCCAGTTGCAGTAGATTAATAAGTGCTTCAAAAGGACAAGTACTCAGTCTGGTATCGCACATTTCCTTCCTGTATCATTGTGCCAATCCATACGCGTGTGTAAGAACTGAATGTTATAAAACTCTTTGCATTCATTTAGCTAAGCAGGGACTAAGCCATCAATTTTCTCTGAATATCCTACGACAAAGGATAAGGCTCCCATAACTTTATTTAGCTTGCGCTGCCTGGTAACTTTTTATAATAATTTTGCGATACAAAAAATTCAGAGGTGCTGTCAAAGAAAATTTAATTAAGGTAAATGGCAGACATTTAAATTTCCAGATTCGTTTATTTGAAAGATATGCAAAAACACTTTCCCAGAGTCGACTTTTACTCACTCTTTTTGTTTCACTTCTTTGATGCCACTCTCCTATTAAAGCAGTTTAATACTTGCGAAAAACTTTTATTTATAATTTTTTTCGTTTGTGTGAGTGTGTATTTATATATATATTTTTTTTTAAATGAATACATACTTCGTCCTTTCGCATTTCTAGTGTTGACTCTAATCAACAATACATCATACTAAAGAACACACAAAGTGTGTGTATGTTTTTGTGTTTGTTTATTTATGTGTCTAGAAAAAGGACTCTTATTTAAGTCAACTCATTTGAGAGACACTGATTGACTTTCTTAATAGACTTTGTGTCTTGTCAAAAGAATTAAAGTAAAACGTCAAATTTGTATGAAGAGTATTACGCACTTTTCCAATGCAAAAGTATATGTACATGATGAGCAGAGAAGGAAAATTAATTTAAAAAATTGTAATTATTATTTAAATTAAAAAAAGAATATTTAATGGCTATAAAAATAAAAAAACAAAATTACGAGAAGTGCTTAAACTGGGAGAAAAAAAATACTTCTTGCACCTTAATATTTTTCATGAATTTTTTGGACAAATCTCTTTCAGTATATTAAAAGATTCCCGAATAGCGACCAGGACGGCGCGACTATTGCCCATTAAATGGGTAAAATTTTTTAGACCTATAAGAGATAATATATACAGACAACAGGATGGGTTTGTGTTGTGACCTGGTTAACAAGAATTTATTTGTATAAAAAACTACTTTTTAAAAGTTAACTGTAGTAGGCTTCAGTTATCCTAAGGATAGAGCTAAAAATTATCTTTTCTCCTTAAGCATGAATTTACCTAATAGTTTGCAAATGTTTTAAATAAAAATCCCAATTATTTTTCAAACTCAATGTATTTATATATAATTTAATATAATAAAATTAAATACCTTTCTCCCACCACCTTTCAAAAACATTCATTATTTTTTACCCTCCCTCAAATCACAACCACTCACACATTCGCATCTTTCATTTCGATTTGAATTCATTTGTCTTTATAATTGTACATAAGTTTTACTAATTAAGTGATTACTAATAATAATTTTATCCATTAATAACTTTTAGCAACAAATTTTTCAGCAAACACTAAAACGTTTTTATATTAAATAATTTTTTCCTGGCACTTTTTGAATTAATCAATAACCACCTCTTGTCCATAATGCTTTAGATGGAATACGACTAATGAAAATTTATAAAAACAAAAACAGTAAATTGAACAAAAATTTGCCTCTTAGTGAATAAATTGCCAAACCACACACCAGTTGTATATAACGTCATGCAAAATACACACATCAGCCATCCTTGTACAAAGTAAAGTGGCGACTTAAAACATATGGGAGAAAAAACTTAAGAAAGTTTACGAAAAAAAAAATTTGCTGAAAAATGTATAACAATCGATCACAGATATTCAATACATTTATTAATACATATAATAAGTTTTAGTTGAAAACGCCCTTGCTATTACAAACAAGGATGAAGAAGAATCAATCGGGGAAAAAAGGAGGCGATTCAACACCGCTTTATAATTGTTCATAAAAAGATATGTGTGTGTATATGTGCAGTAATGCTAAAGCTGTTATAACCACCAAGGCAAAACTACAAAATTTACTGTGAATAAAATGCAGAAGAATTAGAACTTACTGTAATAATTTATATCATAAAGAACTACCTACATAAGTTGTTGTATACTCAGGATAGTTTGAATGAGATTTTTTACAAAAGGACGGCTATAGGACGTAAAACAGCCCAAAAGGGGGAAAATATTTTTCTTTTTCTTTGAAATCGAAAAATTCATGTTTAAAAAAGAATAAAAAGAACAAAAATACAAAAAAAAAAACAGATATATATTTAAAATTAATGCATATTTGTTATACAGGGTGTCTGGTGGCAAATTTATATTTTTAATAACGAATTTTTCAAAAATGATGAACCATGCGGAGAGACGGTAACGCCGTTCGAACTATTGATTATGCGGATTTGTCAGTCACGATGTCGCAGGGGTAATGTGAGCATCGCACGTTCGCTGTGAAAACCTCTTTTAAAAGTGATAACTCTTACATAATTGCTCGTCGACAATTTTGTGCAAAGTTCAGTTTTTTTGGACCGAGTGTAAATTTAATTTGTTCTTCTGTGCAGAGATTCCCGCAACTGCTTCTGCGATGTATGTCCTACGGCCAGGGCCCAATCGATATTCAAGAACTAGCAAAAACATTGAACTGGTTGAAAGCAGTTTACGTGAAAATCCCCATCTTTCATTATTCATAAAATTTTAAAAAGAGGATCTAAGGCTTCTTTCGTTTAAAATTCAAATCGTTCAAGAACTTAAAGAAGGTGGCTTTAATTTACCCAAAAATGTTTGTGAAACGATGTTGGAGCATTTTTGCACTGTTAATCCCATTTTTTGAAGCGACGAGGCAAATTTTCACTTAAAGTGCCACGTCAAAAAGCAAAATTGCCGTTATTGGTCTTCCAGAACCCACAACCTTCGATTTAAATATCAAAAACTATTGCATTGCCCCAGGATAACTGCTTGGTATGCCTTATTCACGCATGAGATAATTGGCCATGAGACGAATGTCAACGATAACGGAACTATTTATGCTAAGCCTGCGAGCTCAGCCGTCGTCAAAAAATATTTATGAGGTTTTTTAGGAATTGGTTGAAGTCTACTGGCGATTTCGTGTAAAAACCAATAAAATTCATAAACACAAACTTAACCTCCCTGAGGGAAATGTGTGTCAATTGGTCGGCGTACTTGTGCTGTTACAGGTACAAACCATGAGTTGGACGAAAGTTATTGGTCGTGGTCGGTTGGAAAGACGCACATCAAGTAACTGGTTACAGTGTGTTAAAGAAGTTAAGGAAAAAAATAGATATACTTGTCCCTACACATACAAACACACGCGTAAATACAAACAATTAATGTCAAAGTTGCTTTTATAGGATTGACCTGTAACCCGTTCTGAGGTGTTAGTTTTGAACCAATTGCCCCCTCCAATGAACACGCAATGTAAAAGTGATAGATTCTCTTCATATAAAGTGCAAGAACTAGAACCAGTCCCTACCCTAAGGAACCATTCACGTCAATAGTCTTGGACCACATCACTTCCGCGTAGGGCTACAACAAACGCTATAAGTAAAATTAACCAATTTAATTCTATTTCAATCATTTTCATTCTATTCAGAAATAAATTTATTGATCGTTTTAAAAAATAAAAAAAAACCTTTTTTTCATTTTGGGGGTTTTTTACGAGGAATTTTCCATATTATCTAAGCTTTCCCTAATCTTATTGCTTGTAGTGTTCTCAATATGCATGTTTAACATTAAGGTACGACTGTTTGTATATAACTGTCTGTCTGGTTGGCTAGGTTAGTTTTTGTTGTTGTAACACACACAATAACACATTAGTTACTTATAAATATGTTTGTCTATATTTGTATCTCAACAAAAAAACTTCACAAGTCACATATGTTTGGGACGCAGATAAATATGTGAAACGTGCATGATTCAAGCATAAAATCTAATCAATTCCAATTAGGACTTTTCTCTGATGTATTCGTTTAAATTATTATTTATCACTTGCTTATTTATTAATTTTACTATAACTTACCACTAAATAACTGCTGCTGCCTCAACTTGTACTATTAGTTTATAATTCTAAAGATATTTGTTTAATTTTTTTTTCACTTTTACAGATTATTGCAACTTTTTTCTATCTTTTGCTAAATATTTTTGCATGGTCTTTTGAAATTAAGAGCAAAGAAATATAAGTTAATACGATACGCAGGATTTTGATGATAATCATAATGTGGTTATTGTTGATAATGAAGATTATGATGCTAAACATGTTAAGACTTGAAAATTTATTTGGCTAATTAAGAGCCTCACTTATGACTGATAGGACGAATATGAATAATGGGCGTAATGGGTATTAGAAAGAAAAACTTACTTTTATTTATCTCTGTAATTAGTTAAATTTGACCACAGATGTTTTGTTCTATTGGAAATATCCAGATTTGTGTCCAAAAAGTTTAACGTTGTTAAGCCATGTATTAGAGTTAATTGATGATATTTTAAGATAAAAGGAAATTTTAATTTTTTAATATTATGGGTAAATGTGGGCATATTTGGAAAGAAAAAATTCTAAAAGTATTGTTTTATGCTTTAATTCTTTTATTTATTTATCCTGTTAAAACATGCATACACTACAAGGTCAATTTGGCGTCAAAGCGCCAATATTACAAATAAATAGATAAATGGGGGTTAAACATTTAAATATCAGCCCAATTCGGAGATATCTGAAAGTTATAGGGAGGCAATGGAGTGGGCCTCTCTGATACCCTAAGAGAAGTTAGAACTAACAGCATTGCGCAGAAACTAGGGCGGTAGTCCTGATGAATTTGAACTCCAGAGCAGATACCCAAAGCATTGTGTTATTTTACTCATGGGTAAAAGGTGGTTCGAAAAACAGAACTGGGCTTTCTATTTGAAAACTCGATAACTGAAATTTACTCCAGTATAAGATTCAAGCCATTGCGGAATTTTTGCTCTGGCCAGGGGCACGCGCATGTCAAACGAGCGTGAATATTTTTACGGATAGCTGAGAATCTACAAAAAAAATTATATACAAGAAAATTAAATCATAGATGGCGTTGCAATGTAAAATGTTGATTAATAGCGAAGTTCGAGTTGTATAGTATATGTAGGTGCTTAAACAATACGGGTGAATAATCTGATAAGTAAAGTCTAAAAACAGCAAACAGTAGGTCAGTAGATAGGAATCAGATAGATGATTTTCCTTTCAACTAAGTACGGGTTGGGGGAGTAGTCAGAAATTGCTCACAGTGCACTGTGGTACAAACAGTTGGCCTAAAGACAAAGTTCCTCTTAGGAGATCATAATTAAGATAAAACTAAGGAGTCCCGAAACTGGGAAAACCTAAACTAAGCAAGTTAACAATAATGCTAGCGGGTCACCTAAAAGCTTACACTATCATTAGATTGGGAGTTGCAAAGAACACCGTTTTTCCGTAGTGTAGGTAGGACATGGAAGAACTTATTACTGTAAAGCTTTTGCACAGGCCCTATTTTATGTTTGATATTATATAAGATCTGGCACACTTAGAGGGTGTAAAATAAAAGACTTTTGAGGGTAATTGTCTGCATTGCCGAAATTCTGTAAAGTTCCTCCACCGAAATTTCCTTTTTTTTTTGCTAGGAGCGTACAAAAGGCCGATCACTAAAAAGTGTATGTCCTGTGGGACTTGAAGCGTTTTGTTTTTTAAAGGTTTGTCTAGATATATATTTTTACCGCCTGTTTTTATCATAAAAAATGGTATTTATTTCTTTTAGTTTAATACACTTATCATTAACATATCATTAACAGACAGAAAATGCTTATTAGGAGATAAAAACTAAGATTTTTTTCTTTCTTTTATCAACATAATAGTAACATTTTTATATAATTTTCAATACAAAATAGCTCTCACAAACAAATAAATAATATAGATGCAATCAAATCATTAACAGATTCAACTACAACAACAACATCGCCGTAATAATAAGACTGTCAACGTGTGATGGCATTGTGAAAAGGCTTGTCAAAAATTTCCATCAAACGCAGTTACAAATGTTAAATATAAACACATGCATTCATACAGAAAAAAAACAAACAGAATGATTTTCTAAGTCAATTTAGCATGTCCATCCGTCCTGCTGGGTGTTCACGTATTTTTGTAATCAAAGTAAAGATGTTTTAATGAAATTTGGCACTAGCCATTTTTTTGGCACTGTCACAAAGGCTTTTTTACTAGAGATCAAAAAATTTTTTTGTTATAGCCCTCATATAAACGTTCTCCCGAGGAAAGCCTAGAAATAGCATCGAAATTACCTTTTCAGTTCTACCATTGTAGGCTTTTACCCGAAAATTATGTTAATAATACTCACAAAATTTATGTTTATTTTGTGTATAAGTCTGTACTTAATACAAAATAAACTGTGATGTAGGGCCTTATATGGTCGGGCATGATCGACTACAATTTTCTTACTTGTATTTGAATTTAAAAATGAGATTGATGAATGATGGTGGTGAAGGGTAGGGAAAAGCTTTATCCACATTGAACAAAAGATATGGTGTGTATGGTTAGACATTTAACTCATTATAAGTAATTCGTGTTCCAAATTAATTAAGAAATTTTATTTTTTGTTTTTTAACCTACTGAAAAAGTAATTTTTGTGGTAGGAGTACCCTTGCTTGGAATTTAAAAAAAGTTATAAAGGTTCTAAAGAATTTTTTATTTATGTCTGAAATAAATTTCATTTAGTTGCCATTTTTTTCACCGTTATGGCAATTGTTTATTTTTATGTAATGTGTGAAGGACCCGAATCCTTGGATATAAAACTTTTAAAGGTTTAATTTTGTAATATATTAGCCAATAAAATATATGTGCAAAATTTTATCACTTTGTGTTAACTCTTTCTATTTATGGCCAAACGACATATGAAATCATGACACTGTGTGTCTTTTTGTGGGAGTCAGCGTCTCGTGTCAATTTAAGTAAATTATTTGATTATTAGTGTTACTCTGTGAGAAATCTTATGAGGGCAATCAGGAGGATCGCCTAATTAATGATTTAAGTATTATCGGAAATCTTCAACTTTTAAAATTTTTCAAATTTATAATAAAAAGCAAATAAAAGTTTAAATTTAAAGAAAAAATAAAAAAATCATTTAAAAACTACATATTTGAAATTGATACGTGTTGTCAAAGCTTATTTTCGCCCTTTGCTTGTCTACATTAAAATGGATTCTATTAGATTAATTAAGAAATCTTACAGACCCTTAAACTTTTCCCAAAAGTTACTTGTGAACTAGTATTGATTTCTTAATATGTGTGATTTAAACATTTTGGACTAAAATGTGAGATTTAAAAAAAAATATATTGATGTTTGTACAAACGTCTAAAGTAAAAAGCCCCAAAAAATAAATTACCTTTAAAAACAAGTAAGAGTGCTATATTCGGCTGTGCCGAATCTTAGATACCCTTCACAATTATTATTAAAATTTTTTTTATTAATGAAATATTTGTTATTTTTAAATAGTAGTCGGTGTCATATTTTAACTCTCTTAGGGTAACTAGGGAAGTTGTAGGGGTTCTTACTCAAATTTTTTTTAGTTTTTTATGGCAACCCCCCTAGGGGGTGGTGGTGATAGGGGATTAGTGTGCTCTTGAAAAATTTTTGCAAGAAAAAATGAGTTAGGGTCAGTCCTATATATGACCTGACTTGGAAACTTTAGGGGGGGATTTATTATAATTTCTCAAACTTTGTATGGGAGCCTCCTAAAGCGATAAAAAGGAGGAAAGTATATTCTAGGAATATGGTAAAGAGGGGAAACTAATGGAGGTCAGTCGTACACTTTATTTCTCTAAAGCCGACTTTGGGGACGTTATGGGCGTTTTTACATAATTCTTGTAAATTTTGTATGTTAACCCCCTTAGGATATTGGGATAGGGGGTAAGTATATTCTAGGAATATGTTTAGGAGGGAAAACAAATTGGGGTCTTTGACACATTTTGTGCCTCTATGGGAACTCTGAAGGGTAAGACCCTATTTTTTTAAATTTTTTATGGCAAACCTGTTAAAGGCTGGAGATAGGGGATAAGTATGTTTCAAAAAAATTTTTCGGAGGAAAAACTAATTGATGTTCGTTTTACATCTGACCTTTGTAGGAGCACCCTGGAAGCTGTGGGAGCGATTTAAAAAAAATTTTCAATTTTTTATTACAACCTTGTTAAGAGATGAAGAAAGGATGTTCCACAAAAATGTTTGTGGGAAAAGTTAATGAAAGTCGGTCTCACATTACACCCGTGTAGGGGCAACTCCGGGGCTGTTGTAGAGATTTTTATGTACAAATTTTACAGAAACAGAGGTAGTCTTGGTTTTAGGCTTACATCTCGGTTAGTTATCAGGCTATTTTGCTGGATTTCAGTAGCCGTTTGCTAGCAGATATTTCTAATAACTAAACATTACTTACGGGTCTTTGCATCATCGGGGCGATTCAAAAAGTGGATTCAACTATAACAAAGATTGACGGACAGAAGGACATCGCTAAATCGAATTTAATATCTATAAGGACCAAGAAAATATACATTTTATGGGGTCGCAGATGAATATTAAAGAAATTGCAAACAGAATGACAAACTTGTGTATATCCTTATCACTTATGTAAAGCGTATAATAAAAGCAAAAACAAAATTTAGCAAAATGAAAAAAAAATCAATGAGTGCTACTTATATGACAATACGTTGATTGACAGCAAGGACTGGACATTTCATTATAAGCTTCACAAAATTTTTCTGGTTGTTTTGTGTTGAAAAACAGTGTTGAAAAAAATAAGGATAAAGGTTATTTGTAGTATCATTAAGGTACACATGTATGTTTAAGTTGTAGAAAATATAACAAAATAGTGCGTAACAATGGTATTGATATAAAAAGTATTTTTGTAAAAAATATTATCCTGTTAGTTATTCTAATTATTTTAATGAAAAAAATAATTGTTGAAATGGTTATGAGACAACGCAATTCAAAAAAAGGTCTTTAGAAATTTCTTGCAATTATGTATATGGGACCATTATGTATGCATTTCATATCTAAAGATGTGTTTTTGATTATACAAATTATTTTTGGCGTATTTTATGTTTATTAATGCCCAAAAAACATAAGATGAAACTGTAAATGACATTTACTTTTGACAGGTGCGTCATGACAGGCAACAAAACTGAAGTGTCTCATACTACAATACAAACATTTTAAGGCAATCACATATACGGAAACTTGTTATGTATATGTGTGCGTGTGGTCCATTGTTATTTATATAATTTTTTTGCCTGCTTTCTTAAGCAAAAAATCATTCAGACACAAAAGTAAAATGAAAGCTTATGTATTATTGATTTTATTTATTTAACATATAAATTTAATTTATTTTTTTGTGTGTGGACAAAGTTGACAAGGACGACTTCATCAAAATGATGCGAAAGTTTTTTGCATTAAGGTATTATGAATGTGGTTGAATGCTACAGTTTAATAATAAATATTTTCCTTATTAAAGGTTTGTCTACATTTCGTTTGTAAAACACTTAGGATAAAAAAATATCAACAATTTATTTTCCATTGTCATAAGTGTTTACACTTGCAACTTTTAAAAAAAATTTGCCAGACTATTCTTCGATGTAGGGTAGCATGAGCACTACATATTGCTTTCATTCCATGAACTACATAAAGATAAAATACGTCTCTGCATAACTCCCTTTTAACTTGTAAACAAGCATCTAATGACAATTTCCATTGGCATAAGTGTTTACACTTGCAACTTTTCAAAAAACTTCGTCAGACTTTTTTTCGATGTAGGGTACCATGAGCACTACATATTACTATCATTCCATTAACTACATACAAAAAAACGTCTCTGCATAACTCCCTTTCAACTTGTAAACAAACATCTAATGATAATTTTATTGAGTGGGTGTCCACTCAAAACTTTTTTCCCTTTTAACCTTTTTGCTTTCTTTACATTTCATTTTCATACGTTTCACATCAAGTTTGTTGTTTTTTTTTTTTGTATATTCTGAAGATTTATTTTTTGCTGACTGGTTGCTGTAGTGTCATTACTTTTGTCATTATAAGATGAGTTTTGTTAGATTTTTGTTAAGTTTGTGTGTGTATTTAATTTTATGATATAAAATGTCACAAAATTCATTCAAATGTAAATCACAGTCATACTTTTGCTTTATACTTGATGTTGCTGCCACTGACGCTGCCATAAGATGAGGGGTGTGATGTATAAACTTAAATTGAAGTGGATTATATTTTGGCTTAACCTTAAAATATTGTTGAAAAGATGCTTTGTTGTAATATAAGTTAAGGGTAAATTTCTTGTTTTCATATGTTCATACACTCATACGTACATATCAGAAATTCTATACTTTTTAAATACGATTATTGTAATTTTAAAGATAAGCTATTAGCTTATTTTGAGCATGATTTGTACTAAAAATCTATAAAAGACACAAACATAAAAACAAGATTTTATTAACTTTAGACTTTCTTTTTTGAAATTGGATGTTATGAAAGTACGACAAAATACATTTAAAATAGGTCACAGATCGAAAATAGTTTTCTTTTTATAAAACTTTTTGTGGACCAAAAACATAATAATATTTAAGTTTTTTTAAACACTATGACAGTTAGTATTTATCTAAATGTTAAATGATAAACAGAACTCAGTCGAAAAACTGTACTTAAAAGGGGCAGAAAAAAGATACTTTAAAGAAACCTGTTCAAATGAGTCTACCAGCCCGCTTAAGAATGTTAGCAACTGCCCCACAATATCCTCGTTCTGTTAGCGATTTTCTAGGCTTTTAAATAAACCATATCTAGGAGAAGTGCAATATTAGTTTAGATTTGTGATCTTAAGGAAAGAAGTAAATAATCAACTAGTTTTCATATTCCAATATATTTTGTATGAAATACTTAATAATACCTCTCTCTCTGTGTGACAAGGCGTTAACATCTAAACACGTTATATTAAAGTTTTTGGTTCCTTTTTTGATTAATTATAAAAAAAAATACAAAAAATTACAACTCTAAAATATATTTCCTCATCACTTCCTTCGAAAATATTTTATTGAATTATTGTTAAAATTCTAATTTATGACATTTTCTTTGTATTTCGTACCTAAAACCATGAAAATAAGTACGTGCATTCATACAAATGCTTTTAAAATTGAACAAAATAACTAAAACATCAACAAAATATAAACAAAACATCAAGACCAGCACTCGTCGCTCATTTTGGTGATGGTGCATTTTGCGGTCTGTCACATAACATTTGAGTTGATAACTAAAACAGTTGGTTGTTTGCAGATGCGTATGGTTAGTTAGATTAAAGTGCTCAAAGAAAGGCCGATTTACAACTGGGGCTCCAAAATTTGTTTTTTTCTTAACCTATTTATGCACAGTGGGCCCGGGTGCATATGTATAAGAAGCCGTGCTTTTGTTTCTAAACATAAACTAAAAAAACTATAAAATTAAAAATATGGGCGATAAAACTAAATCCAAAAATTTTCGTATATATATTTTCTAAGTAAAAAATCTGTGCCTGTTTTAATCTATTATATAAAGAAGGGGTGTATGTATGTATGTATGTATGTATGTATGTATGTTTGTATTTTATAGCTGGCCACACCAGTGGATCGATTTTTGTGAAATTATTACCGAGTGTTACTTCAAGTCTGAAAGGAACAATAGGCTACTTTTTTTTTGGAAATTATTGCTGCCACGCCCACACTACGCCCATTTGTGTGGGAAGGTCAAGTAACAAAATTACCCAGTGCCATACTGCTCAAACGCGTAGAGCTAAATACCTGAAATTTACAACACATATTAAGCTTTACATGTTTGTTTAAACGCACATGAGTTTTTAAACATTGGGCCCGTAAAGGGATAAAAAGGGGACAAAAAGGGAAAAATCGGTAACCTACTATCTCTTGATGTCTATAAGATAGAAACAAAATTTAAAAAGTTTAGCGTTTTCCTTAAGAAATAAGCAGACAGGTATTTGGAGTTTTTTTTTAAATTTTTGTCCGAAAGGCCGAAAAAAGGGGTTTAAATTATATTTTGGTACTTTTTGGTACTTTTTGTTACTTTTGAACCAATAAAGATAGAAAAATTTTTCAAATTGCGTTCGATAGGTCTTACAAAAATATGATTACGTTTTTCGTACTTTTTTTTAATTTTGGGCCCAAAAGGGGAAAAAAGGGCTAAAAATATATTTTGATTTTTTTATTCGTTTTTTGTAACTTTTAAACCCATAACGATAGAGACATTATTCAAATTAAGTGTAACAGGCCTAAAAAATATGAGTACGTTTTTAGATGCTTTTTTAATTTTATAGACCCTGAGGGGAAGAAAGGGTTAAAATTATGTTTTAGTACTTTTTGTAACTTTAAAATAAATTATGATAGAAACATAATTTCAATTCCTCTTCGAGACCGATTTTTGGAAATTAGTTCGCACGTAAACGGCTTTTAAAGTTAAAATTTTGAAGGTAAAAAAGTGGGCGGTGCCACGCCCATAAAAGTTAAACTTTTTATGCTGGTACTTTTATTGCACTGATTTTTTTAAATTGGCACACATATAGAAGGCCTCTAATTCCGAAGTTCTAAAGGACAAAAATGGAGGATTGCAGCGCCCACAAAAATGTAAGTTTTCAAATTGGTTCTTCTATTGTTGCGATTTTTATGAAGCTCAAAAATAGACCGATAATATTTATTTTCGGTACAAAAATGGGTGGCATAAAGAAAGACGAACGTGCAAAATTATGTGAAGATAAGGCCATATTCTAGCCAGTTATAGCCCAAAACGCTTAATCCGGGAGGACATTTGTATGGGAGCTCTGTCAAAAAATAACCTGATCATCACCACAAACAACATGCTTTTTTCTTATGCCAAAAAACGTATCTGTTCCAAATTTCATCGAAATATCTGCAAAAACGCGGTCTCTACTTTGTTTACAAGAATACATTAAGACTGAATTCCAAAACGCAGTTTGCTTTGCATTAAAAATTTTCAACTTCTTCCCTTATTCACAGTTTACAATTTGGACAACGTTTTTTGCTTCCAGGACATTAATATAGCTGTAAGCACTTATTTGGAAGTAGAAGATATTATCAAAAACATCATCTTTGCTTTCAGGAAAAACTTGAAATTGCAAGGCAAACTGCGTTTTGGAATACAGCCTAACTCCTAGCCGGACGGATGGACTGACAGGTTTTAATTGACTCAGGAAGTGATTCTGTGTCAATCGGTATAATTGGAGGTGGGTCTCAGACCTTTTTCTTTGGTGAGGTACAAAAATTTGCACAAAAGCATAATAAAATTTGGATATAACAATATAAGAGAAGTTTGAACTTCTTTTGAAAAATATTTGATATGTGATCCCTGTATCTATATTATATAAAGAAAGGTTGTATGTATGTATGTATGTATGTATGTATGTATGTATGTATGTATGTATGTATGTATGTATGTATGTATGTATGTATGTATGTATGTATGTATGTATGTATGTATGTATGTATGTATGTATGTATGCACGTATGTATGTATGTATGTTTGTAATTTATAGCTGTCCACACCAGTGGATCGATTTTTTTGAAATTTTTACAGCGAGTTACTTAAAGTCTGGAAGAAACAATTGTCAAGTTTTTTTTGGAAATTTTTGCTGCCGCGCCCACACTACGCCCATTTGTGTGGGAAGGTATGGTTATGAATTGCCTAACCAAATTACCCAAAGCCATACTGATCAAACGAGTAGAGCTAAATACATGTTTGTTTAAAAACATACGAATTTTTAGAAATTGGGCCCGTAAAGGAATAAAAAGGGGACAAAAAAGGAAAAACCTGTAGCCTACTATCTTTTGATGTATGTATATAAGATAAAAACAAAATTTAAAAAGTTTTGCGTTTTCCTTAAGAAACAAACAGACAGGTATCTCGAGTTTTTTTTTCATTTTGTTCCGAAATGGGGGAAAAAGGGGCTAAAATTATCTTTTGATACTTTTTGGTATTTTTTGTTACTTTTAAACCAATAAAGATATAAACATTATTCAAATTGCGTTCGATAGGTCTTAAAAAAATATTATTACGTTTTTCGAACATTTTTAATTTTGGACCCAAAAGGGGAAAACCGGGTTAAAAATATATTTTGATTTTTTTATGCGTTGTTTGTTACTTTTCAACCAATAAGATAGAAGCGTAATTCAAATTGGATGCGACGGGCCTAAAAAATATGAGTATGTTTTTGGGTCTTTTTGGAATAATTGGACTCTTAGGGGGAAAAAAGGTTAAGATTATGTTTTAGTACTTTTCGTAACTTTGAAACCAATGAAGGTAGAAACATAGTTTAAATTGCATTCGTCAGGTTACCAAAAAATGTTAATATGTTAATAAGGGGCTAAGATTATATATAGAAATTTATAAATAATTTTTGCTTATTAAAGCTTTCTGAATATCTCCAAAACTGTAAGCCTGGTAAATATCCAATTTTATGTGCTAAGTAAATAGTAGGGCTGGATTATTATTTATTGCAACTTATGTGGGGCAACCAATTAATTTAAAAAAATATAAATTCTTTTGTGTTAACATATTTGAATAATTTTACTATGATTGGGGTAGCGAAGCACACCGGGGCTTAGCTAGTAAATTTATAAAAATAGATTTTCTAATACTTTTACCGGTTTTCGACCAGCACAACAATCATAGGTTCCACACACACAAAAGTCCGCACGCAACATTTAATATTACAGCTGTCAACCGACAACACAACAGTTAGACAAAAGAATGATGAATGTGAGTTACAGAAAAAAATTAACATTAGGAGTGTTTTAGATGATGCAAAAATATGCAAAACCTTACCCAAAGTTGCACCAACACAGAAAGAAAACCCGCTTTCTAAAATCAAGGATTTTATTCTTGAATTTATCCAAAATCTTTCTTGAAATTTTTAAGTACGATCCTTACTTACATTTTCTTAAATCAAGCCTATTCGGATTGCGTCAACAAATCAAGTTGAAAAAAGCTTGTTGTTTTAATATATTATTTAACATTTGAAAACAAAGTGTCTCGGTGGCCTAGACGTAACGCGCTTGTACTGCAGTGCAGAAATCCCTGGTTCGAATCTCAGCTTCGGTAAGTACAAAAAATGAAATTTAAAATTGAAAATTTTAAGTGTCTATAAAATAAAATATAAAATTCTTCTTCTTTAACAAAGCTCCATAAGTCAAAAAAAATTACATTTCATTTTCGAAATAACCCCGTTTACGGCTTAATCAGTCTTTTTTTGTCTTACATCAAGTACGGTTCCGAGCTTAAATCAATCCTTTTTTGGCTTAATTGTGGCTAAAAGAAGAATTTCTTACTTGAAAAATTTTACTTGGAGGCAAAAATTTCATACTTGATTTAAGAAAAACCGTACTCACCGTACTTTTGACACCGCTATGGCTTGATTTAAGTAAAGATTACTTAGTTTATTCTTTGCGTGAAGGTACCCAAAAAGCTTTCCAGACAACAAAAATTGTGCATGAGAGAGCGCTCGTGGGAGAGTAATTTCAGTTCTCTTCATGCACAACTTGTTCTTTGGGTAATTTTGTGCATAAAAATTATCATCAGCTGTTTTTATTTACATGTATTAAACTATTAATAAAAATTTAAAAGGTGTTAAAAGTTGATTTAAAAAAATTGGAAAAATAATAGAAAATTCTTCAAAATACTTTGAAAACTTAAGCACAGGATGTCCGCCGGCAAGGTACATATATTACTTTGTTTGTTTATAATTTTTGACTTAATGAAAGAGAATGGATTTAATATTGATAAATGTTTTACTTAATGTCGAAAGTTATGTATGAAATACAATATCAGATAAATGTTCGCCTCTGTTACCCTCACAAATGTGAGTAGTTTTAAGAAAATTTTTTATTACATTCTCACACATTTCACACGATAATTCATTATTTTGCATCAAGTCAATGATATCCAAGAAGTTCTCTGGGGGACGAACACTAACTAGGTTTTAGCGCACAAAAAATGATTGCCACCAAAACCCTAAGAATAACGTTTTACTATTTGTTTTATCAAAGAAGAATATTTTTAAAAGTATAAAATATTGTTTTCGTGTTTAAAAAACAAAAACTATTTTTTATTTTTAAAGATAAATATAATTTTAATAGCAAACAAAAATTTTATTTAGGCACTAATACGTCAATCATTTTCCAATCAACAGGTATTTAAAATTAAAATTATGGAGTTTTTAATTTTCATACCTCTTTTAAAGAAACTTGAATTAACGTTTTTAAATTTACTGTACACTTTTCAAATAGAAAAACATCATAGTGGATCTTCAATATAAACTTAAGCCTGTATCTCTCACCTATTCTAAAAGGGTAGATAATTAGTTCCATGTAAAACGGTCTAAATTGCGGGAAAATCGTTTTTTTTCTATATTAAAAAATCGATGAATTTACTCCTAAAAAAAGGAAAATAATTAAAACATAAATAAAATCTCTTATAATTAATTTTAATTTATTTGCAAAAGCTTAAAATGATGACATACTAAATGATTGGCTGTCCTTTTTTACGTTTTAATAAAAATGTCACACCCGTCACATTTTATAAAATGTTTTTGTTTTTTGTAGAAATCAAATACGATTAAAACACTTTTAGCTACAGTAAAGATTATAAGTATTTATCTCGTTTTCAAGAATATTTGACATAATAAAAGTTTTCTATAATTTAAACTTGTATTGTCACACCCGTCACAGTCTTCAAGTGATCATTGTTCTTTCAGTGTCTACTTACTATTAATCGGCTAAAATCGAACCGTCCTTGAAAACCATACCCTTTTTTTAAACCAAAATTTCGAACTGTTTGATCTAAAAGCAAATGTGTGAGAAAGAAGGTCACACCCGTCGCAATGGAATTGCCCAGGAGTTGAATTGTTGAATATATTTACAAAATTTTTTTTGGCTTTTTGTTTAAAACTTTGTAATATTCATACACATATTTTATATTTAATTCCTATTTATAATACAATTATTAATTATATGGGGCACTCCATACCAACCATAATCTGTTTATACTTTTTTTTCTTAAATAAATACTATGCATGTAGCTTTATAACAAATAATAAAATTTTTGCTTGGCGTGGACTTTTTTTCTATATTTCAGAAGTGTTCACTGTTATAAGAATCACAATTCAATTACATTTTAAAACAAATTTAAATATTTAGGACTTTTTTAATCGAATAATGTGAAAAGGTATTTGTTTTTTTCTGCATTCTGATCTTTTATAAACTCAATCCCTAGAATTTTTGCGTAATTTAATTACCATTTGTTTATTTGAATGAATTTGTTTTCTTAAATGCTTTAAATTTATGTCAACCTTCAAATAAAGACAAAATATAAACTAAAGTTGTTGGGTCCATTCTCCTATTACTCAGTACATTACTTTAAAAGGTCCCTTAATGTTGATGTATTTTTTATGTTAAATATGTGTGTTTGTATGTATATCAATGAGTGTATATGACTCCATGCATGTGTCTATGGTTTAGTGTTGATGCATGTGTCTATGGTTTAGTGTTGATGTTAGTTGATAGTTGTAAATGTCGTCATTGCGTTGGACAACAGTCTTCAACTGCAATTACAGTATGTTTTAGCGAAGTGATGTGAATAAATGTTGACACATGTGTGGCCAAAATAGTTTCTTTTTTGCTTTTTTTCTTTTATTTATTCATACGTTCATATTTTTAACATACCTACAAACAGTTTCTATAGTCCATGTAACTAAACAATGGGTAGGACCATCATGACTTGTAGTTTTATTTAACAGTTTTGTGTTCCATTTAATAGTGTTCCCCAAAAAAATAGGAAACGTTTATTAAATTTGTAAGTGCCAGTGTAAATGTGTGTTAGGATGTATGATAAGTTATTTAAGTGTTAGTTGGTGTAACATTTTACTATTTAGTGCTGTTAGAGTACAAAGTATGCTGTTAGAATTGTCATCATCATAGTCATCAAGTTTAAGTGTAAAAAATTTGTGTCAGCATTTCCATTAGTGTTGTTATCATAAATCATTTGTTAGTTTTAGTGGAACAAAAACAGGATAATAAATAAGCAAAATGTTGTTGTTATGTTTTCTTTTGCAACTCTTGCCTTGCGAAATTTTAAGACGATTTTAATTTTTTATGAAAAGTTCTATGATGGAAATAAGTTTAGGTGGAAATGGTTGGATTAAAATTTGTTTGCAAATTGCGTTTTAATTAGTAAACTGTTAAAAGAAGAAGTGAGGTGCTAGTCTTACCTCTCTTCTAAAAACGTTTTTTTAGCTAATTAAAGTAAAGGGTGTTCCAATAAGGGCTTCTGGATTTAGCAGTTGATAATACCTTAGTTTTTAGGCTGAATTTGCTGGCTAGGTTTCGTTCATTTTGTCTGCAAATTGTCATAGATGAATGTGGCGCTTTTTTTCAAACATGCAAAAGACAAAATTGTTTGAGTAACAAAATTCCGGACAATACTAATTCACATGGGACTAATCAAACGTTAGACATCCTGAAAGAACGTTTTGTGTTAGTGGAATCATTTGTCCATACTTGATTAAACACTACTCTGGCCAGACAATCAGAGTAAGCCTAAAGGGCTTAGAATTCAGAAAAACTAAACTCGGTTCACCTCAATTGGATGATTACGATATCAACAAGATGCTTTTTCAACAATACCGTAATATGTGCCAAGCATAGGGCTGCCAAATTAGTTAAGCGAAGAAATTGGACTGCGAGACTTAGAAAATATAACTCGTAAAACAATAATTTTATTCGGTGACTTAAAATACATTACGACAGAGAAATGAAAAAAATTCAACATAAAATTTAAACTTTGAATAAATTGTTTTTTTTTTATTGACTTGATCATATGGGGTTCACAGAAAATTAATTATATTTTGAACGCGGCTCTGATATTGATTCTCATTTAGTTATTAAGCAACAAAAAATTCTTTTCTCTTTTTTATTATTTAGTGTTGGTTAAACTTTGTGCCAACATAATATCATATGGTAAAATCTCCCTTTACCTTTTAAATTTTAGACATGCCATGCCACCCACTGTTCAGGGAAGTTTAGGTTAAATGTTTTACATCGATTTTAAAGTGCAAAGAAGGGTTGTTGGCTTTAAAAACAGAAGCCAATTATAACTCAGGCAGGACTCCTTAGGAATTGTAAGCAAACTTTGCTGAAAAAATTGAAAATCACTTCTTAATGATCCCTTTAAAACGTTTGTCAGCATCCGGATTCATTAAAGTCAGCTCTGAACCATACGAATAGAAGCCAAGAGTCGTTGATAAAAGATTTTGTATGTCCAAAGATCTTCTGAAAAAAAATTAAAAAATAAATCGTTTTTGCACAAAACTGATCCACTGTGATAAGCAGCATAAGAAGTTCTAAAGAAAATTTTTTTAACCAATTGAATACACGTCAAAGCCAAAAATCCCGGGCGTAAGGCCAATGCTCTATATTTGATTAAAGGTTGGGATCCTTACTATAAAAAACTGCTGAAATCAACAAATGATATCTAAAACGGATGTACATTATTTGCTTAGAATGAGCATTTGCCGAAAACGGCTTTCAGTGTAGGATTAAACTTGAAATCGTTATTGTTTATTCTGCCAATGATCGGTAACATGATGCAATACCTTTTGAAAACTATTAAAAAGGAAGTGGTTGGAAAGTTTAACGTCATCGCCCACCTACTATTTCTTTCGGTTAATGCAAAACGTTCCTAATTGGAAATGCTTCCCTTTACAATATGACATTCGAAATTGGCTTGTTTTATTCATAATATGCGCAATTATCTGAAAATTGAAAAGGTCATAGCTGACTGTCACCAATACCTTAAATTATTTAATATCAGCTAGTCATTGTCATTATTTACATTTGAAATAAAAAAAGGAAAAAGAAAGCGGTTAACAACAAATGCATAATAAACGAATACACAGGTCGAGACTAGATATGTACAGTCAAGACTGATTGGTTATTTGAAAGCCAAATTGGAGCTTCTTTTAGTAGAGCTTGCCTTAAACGGCTTGTCCAAAATTCTTAGGATATGGAATAACTTGTTTTTAACCTTTTTCTTGCCTCTTTATTTACTTTTTATATTTTAAAATAACCCTCCGAAATGTAAAAATTAAATTTCAATTACGTTTAATTGGACTGATTTTTACATTATCCTATTTAAATTTTTTTTTTTTAATAAATTTCGGATGGTTATTACATAAATCTATTCTAGGGTGTCTTTGTATGGTACTACATGTATTAAGGCATGCCAAAAATTTTGTGGAATAATACAAGACCTCATTATGTTAAAGCATAAATACGGATACAAAATTTTGCAAGTGTTCGGTAAATCTCTATTTTCTAACCAGAAACTTACATACATCAGATGTGTGAAACATTGGCAGCATTAACAACATTTAATGAAGGTGGTTACATTTTTTAAAACAAAGTAAAAACAATCAAAATCAACCCAAAAGTTGTTCATGTTGCCATCTGCCGTTACCAGAAATAACAACTTTTGATTTTACCAACGCAATCCGTGTAAACATGAAATATAATAACAACAGACTTATATTCCCTTTTTTTAAGCACGGAGAGAGTTTAATATTTTGATTCTACAAAGTCTTAACATATTCTATTACCATGTAAAGGCACCTGCAGTATTTCTTAGAACGAATAATGCACGAATTCTTATCTTCATAAACGACTTTGATCCATTTCCACTAAATTATTTTAGCCCTTTATGCAAATTTATGTAAGTTCAAACAAATCAATTATAGTCCTTTGCTAGCAAATCATTGTTATGACATATTCATCAATTCAAATTTTTACTTGCTTTTTGAGCAACAACATAATCGTGAACAAGTGTTTTTGATGTAAACTGTTGATAGTTAAATCATTTTGAAGATAAAAGATTATAGAGATATTCCAGATAAATTTAAATGTTTTACAAATTTATTCAAATGTTTCAAATCAATTGCCAAAAACAAACATAAGTATTAGCTTTAAAGGAAAACAAAGGAAGGTTTTAAAATATATTTGATGTTGTTTGGTGGGTTCGATAGGGCCGTACATACATACATATGTGGATGCAAATATTTTAAGTGTTTGCTAATACAGGGTGCCTGGTGGCAGACATATATTTTCAAACTTAAATAAAAAATGTAATAATTGAGACTAAGTTTTGTTAAGAGCGCCAAACGATAGAATGAAAATGCGGTTTTATTTTTTAAGGAGTATGTTATCTAGATATCTTCCGCCGAGTTGAACATACTTTTCAAAAAGGAGCCTTGTACTGTGCGCCACACGCGGCAGTAAATTTGGTTCAATTGATCTGATTTTTCGACGAATATTCGCTTTTTAAGCCACAAGAGAAAGAGGATTGTTGTGTAAAAACTCCTCTTAAAAATAGACCCACAAAAAAATCCATTAGAGTTATATCGGGCGACCTCGGTGTCCATGTTGTTCATGATGTTCCCAAAGCAACCAATCAATTTTTGGAGGAAATTTTCCCGAAGCAAATTCATCGATGATCTGGCTGTGTGTGCAGCAGTCACCCCAACCTGTTTAAACCACGTGTGTGAAGAGTACGATGGATGAGCTTGCAGGATTGGCAAAAGGAATTCCGTAATCATGCGTAAATAATTTTCACCATCGATGTTTTTCGCTTGGCCTCAAGAATTGTCGAAAAAAATGGTCCAATTATCTCATTCGTGGATAAGACACACCAAACAGTTATCCTGGGGCAATACAATGATTTTTGATGTTTAAATCGAGGGTTTCGAGTTTTTGGAGACAAGTAACGGTAGTTTTGCTTCTTGACTTGGCCGTTTAAATGAAAATAAGCCTCGTCGCTTCACAAAATGGAATTTTGCAGTGCGAAAATGCACCAACATCGTTCCACAAAAATGTTTGCGTAATTCAAGGACAATTTCTTTCCCGAACGATTTAAATTTTAAAAGGTTGAAATTTCAGATCCTTTTTTAAATTTCATGAATATTCGCTCTTGGAAGTGCCTGTGAGGCTGCACTTTTCCCTATTGAAAGTCGTGGATTTTCATGTAAGTTGGTTTCAACCAGTTAAATGTTTTAGGAGTCCTTGAAGATTGACTGGGCCCTGGCCGTGGGACCCACTAACGAATTAAATTTAAGCTCGGTCCATTACGTATTCGTCGAATACCAAACTTTGAACAAAATTGTTGAAGAGCAATTAGGTAGAAATCATTACTCTTAAAAAATGTCTTCACAATGAACGCGCGATGCTCACTCGACCACTGTGACATCGTGACTGACAAATCCGCACAATCGATAATTCCAACGGCGCCATCCTTCCTCCGTACTGTTAATTAATCTTTGAAATAATCATTTTTAAAAATATAAATATGCCAACAGGCACCCTGTATTAAAATTTTCACAGTCAGTTAATGAAACTTTTCATTAATAAGCGTATTTCCTTATGAGTTTATGCACTTTGGGATGTTCGTATATGTTTAGGTGTGCGTGTTAATATTATTTTATCTTTATTTCTTGAAAACTGTATACTTTGTACATATCCTTACTAGCGCATCCACAATTTTCAGTTAAAGTGTCACACTTTATGTCTTTTAACTCTTTCAACTTTATTTAATTTGTTGAAATTGCTGTTCATATGCCTTTCGGCTGTCGGCGTATTACTGCTATTGATGACGAAAACAATGTCATGACTGATCCTTACACAACTGTTTTGCCTTTTAGTTACTGCCTGTTTTCAGTTTTTGTTTGGTGCTGTTATTATTGTTGTTTCTGTTTTTGTAGTTGTTGTAGGTTCACTCTGGGTTTGTAGTTGTTGTAGGTTCACTCTGGGAACTCTTCTGTTTCTCGCATGTCCTGCATTGTTAATGTCTTCGTTTAGCATTTAATTTGGTTGTGGTTGACTTTGAGGCCATGCGTGCACTGATGATGATGGTGTTGATGGAAAAGTAAATTACTATAAAACACTGTAATAGTACTTGTGTGAGTGTATTTCATGCTGAGATGGGTCACCTTTTCAAAAAAGTAAATTTTATCAAATTAAACAATATGTTCGCGTTTGACTTACTAGATAGCTTACATATAAGTTGAAAAGGTGATGTTAACATTTAAAAACACTAATACCGTTTAAAAAAGTACTGATAATTAAATCCGTAAATGGTTTCGAAAGTGCATTTTACTCGGCTAGTATCGGTAGAAAGGCTTACTTGCTTAGTTGGCGGATGTACCCGTAGATCAGTGGTTAGTGCACAAGTCTACCAGTCTGGGGGTTGTGAGTTCGTTTTTTTTCCAGAGACCCTGGTTAAATCTGCTTCGTTCTTCTTTTTTTCTTTCTTATCTATTCTTAACTTCTTCCTTTCTTCTATCTCCACTTTGCCTTTACCTGCCTCTCCAGGTAACAAAAAGGGGTTGAATTAAGCGAACACAAGTGAGCTCTTTCCTTTATCTTAACGGCTGCCAGTTCTAGCTAACCTAACTTAAAATACTCAGTTGGATATTTACATCAATCCATATGGATCATTGGCCGAACTTAGATCGAATTTTCAAGCACTTTGGTCTTCTGCGTTTCTTTTTCAATTTCTGACATTTAGTTTTGAAAGGTTTTCCTGGATCTGGTCTTTCCAACGTAGTTTTGCATCTTTTCTCGGAACTACATTTAAACACCTGCTGAAGTATCTTAATTCACTCGCACAACATAACCAAAGCAGTGCACTCATTGGATTTTAACAAGCTTGACTACATCGATGTCAGCGTATTGCGTATACAGCTTTTGGTTCGTACGATACCAATATTCTCCACCCACACATGTAACACTCGGACAAGCGGTTGACATGGTTTTTGTATGGGCATAACCTAAGTGAAATCTTTCTTCTTTCTATTTCAAAATATGAGGCGGAAAACATGGTAAGACCAAAACGAAACCTAATAGAAAGCGTAGGGTTTACTTTTCATTTTCCTTTTCCTAGCAGACAAGGATGACAACGTCTGCTATCACTTAAAGGGTAGCAACCATACTACTGTTTATGTGGGACACTGTAGAACGGTACGCATGTTCTTGATAGCTAGCTAGTTCGGGAGTGATGGGCAGGGATCTTGTTCCAGTGATCGACCACGCTTAGCTTGCAAAAAAGAAATTTTTAACATGCGATTAAATTGCCCTGATAAAAAAAAACACAGACACACAACTTGACTAATTATCTACCTTATGACCTAAAACTGTGGCGGAGTTGTTATAGCCCCTGGCCTCTGTACCCTCCCATCCTTGGTCTCTCGATGGCCTAAAGATTCAATATTTGAAAGACCCCTAACACACCATTGCGTCACCAAAGCCTTATAAAAGTTTCACACTTATTAGTTTAGTTATACATATTAAGAATTATCTTATTTTTATTCAAAAATCCATAGAAATATTAGAAAAATTTGGTATTTCAGTTGTATTATATTTACACAGTCATATTTGATTTTCAGGGTGTAATTTCATACATACTTATTAAGGTAAAAATTCGGTTTTTTAAAGGGTTAAAGGTTTTATACTAGCAATACAAAAGAAATTAGCTTAAAAGAAACTATAAAAATATAAACAGAGTTAAATTGATTTTACTCAGTACAATTTACTGTAAGGTTTGTTTTGTTTCATTACTTCTCGCATTTTTTTTTTTTTTTTTTTTTTTTTTTTTTTTTTCCTTTTTGGATAAGGAACCAAAACAAAGTATGCCAAATACTATTTTTTTTTTTTCTTCAATAAACCTACATATCTACATACAAATCTCTGTGTATAGATTTAGTGCTTCTTTTTAATAAACTTAAATCAATGTAAAAAGGAATTTTAGAATAAAAGAGATGTAATTAAAAACAAAAGATCAAAACAAAATTAACTTACAAAAACAATGTTCCAACGCTGCATGAAGGCCTTCTGCATGTTATTGTTGTTTTCGTTGTTGTTTGCTGCTGGATCTATGGTTTAATATTTTGTTTAGAATATGTAATGTAGGGTTAGCATGATAAAATTAATTATTGGGTGACTACGTTACCCGGTTATTGATTTTATTCGTAAAAAGAAATTATGGTTATTTTATAATTCAAAAAAAAAAAATGATTAGTTTTAAAAGCAAAAGTTGTAGTTTGTTAGAAAGAAAAAGGAAATATTACAAAACAAAAGGTTTATGTGAGCTTGATTTTATCTGGTGTTAGGATCAATGGCGTATAAATTAGGGAATAGTAAAAAAAATATTAATTACAGTAACGGTAATATGGTTAGCACAAGAAAATAAAGTTTTGAATGAAACTGGTTATTAGTCATTATTAAAAAAAAATTTGTAACTATTGCAGAATTTAGTTAAATGAAATTAATTTTTAAATTTAGTTAGATCAAAATTATAGATATAAAAAGAAATATGTTAATAGATCTGAAGACTGTTTCTTGGAGACGGTGATAAAAAAAAAAAGAACTAATTAAATTGTAGACTTCGGCAATTTCGATAACTTCGGGTGTTGTGATCGTAAGGCTTGATGGTTTAAAGCAGCATTATGATGAAAGAAAAATTTGGTGAGACTTTACGACTTTGTCCGTTAGGTTATTTGAAGGTCACGCCAAAACGATTTTTGGTTATGTCTTCGCAATTTTTCGCCTCCCGGGTTACGCTGACTGGTTGACCAGCGAACACGTGCGTGATTCGTCTGGACCAAAGTTCCATAAAGACCACGGGAGGGAATATGACACAAATATTCTAAAATCGGTCCCTTGTCCTTTAATCGAATTTGTATTTCATTCATAAAAAAAAATGTGTAGAAAACTTCCTACAGACGAAACCAGGTCTCAGCGTCCTTAGTGGAAGTGGATAAGTTCACCCAACTGATGTGGACACTGTGCCTTTCGGCTCAAATGTAATAAAAAGTTTGCTTTTGATTCCTGCACGTTTTTACACAGGAATAAAACTATTTTCCTTCACTTTAATTGAAGTTTTCCTTTTTAATTTAAACAACAATTGCAAATTTACACACGTTTTAATTTTCACTTAGAATTAGTATTTTTGGTTTAAAGTTAGTCTCTTTTTTCCCACTTTTTATTCCTTTTCACCAGTCTGCAGTCGTTGAAGATCAAATTAAAAAGAATGTTGCTTCGGCCTTATCCTAAACTTTACACCTTAACGCGGCATGCTTTTATTCACTCGCTATAAAAATCTTTTTCCATTTTATTCGAGACTATCTTCTCTATATCTCACTACATGTACTTAACTATCTTTTTCTTTCATTTACGCGGCGCCAGTGTTTACTTGTAATATGTAATACAATTGTACTATTCTTATCGTTTGAAACCTATGTGGACTATACATGCGACTTACATGCAACATACATGATAGGCATTAGCGAGTAACAATTGAGGTATAAAAAGAAACGATTATTTATGTTCTCTTTTCTCTTTCTGGGCTATCGTTACACTATGTGTTAAGGCAGGGATGGCCTCGTGACTCTTAAGAGAACTTTCAACTGCTTTTACAATAACAAGCAAGTTGTAAAATTCGTATATAAAAACGTTATACTTAAATCAATTGCTAATTGACTTTATTTTCTCTTTTCACTTTTCCCCTTTACGATATATGTAAAAGTAAAAAAAAGTGAGAAAAGAAAGGTTTAACCCTTAAACGGGACATATTAATTTCATGTTAAAAAAAAAAATACATAAATAAAATACGAAATTTTATTAGAAAATATTTATAAAAAAAAATAGGAAAAAGCCAGGTAAACAAGTATTAATTGTTATTTTGGACTTTTGAATATATCATGGCAAACGGATAACAATAAGTTGAACTTTGCCATTTGCTTCAAAACGTAAAAAAAAATATGTAAAAAAAATGAGGTATTACAAAACAGGTTTTGTGGACTGCTGTAAAGAAGGAGACAAAAGCTGAAGTCACATTTTTATATCTTTAGCGTGAAATTTGCCTATGTTTCGACCATTCATGTCCTCTAACTCATAATAACAAGAACCGTGTTTCCGAATAACCTTAGCCTTTTCGAATTGATTAGCAAGTTTTCTGTTATAATTATCAATAGCCTTAGATGGAGTGAAATTTCGTCGAAATACAATTTGACCGTTTTCAAAATGTACAGGTCTCGATCGAAGATTGTAAGTCCTGACATTCCGTTCGTACGATTTTCGTATCCTCTCCTGAGCTTTCTGTCTAAGTAATTCCAATTGTTCATCTTTCCTTAAGTCAACTACTGGAGTTTCCAACAGACTAACGTTCCGAAGAAGAGAATATGATTTTCCATTCGTAAGCATATTTTGTCCAAAAAGTAAAAAGTAAGGCGAAAAGCCTGTGCTGACATGAACAGAGCTACGTAGTGCACAACTTATGGCTGACAGTTTCTCATCCCAATCTTTTTGAGAGGGCTTTATGTAGGCTCTGATGGCAGCTAAAACAGATCTGTTTACTCTCTCACTGGCATTGGCCTGTGGCGAGTATATAGCTGTCAAATTATGAAAAATCCCATAAGATTTAAGAAAATCTTTAAATAAATTAGCTTTAAACTGGACACCATTATCAGTTGTTATATTTTCAGGGACACCAAAAATATGAAAAATGCGTTTTTCAAGAAATTCTATAATAACTTTTGCTGTAAATTTTCGAATCGGTTCGAGAAAGTGGAATTTTGACAAGTGGTCTACGACAATAATTATGCCTATATTTCCGGATGACGAGCGAGGATATGGACCCAATAAGTCTAAATACAATTTTTGAAAAACTCTTACAGAGCTGGTTTGCTGACCCATAGGTGGTCTTAAACATTTGTTAGAAGCTTTAGTTTGTTTACATACTTCGCAAGAGGATACATATTCAGCGACTTGTTTTGCCATTTTCGGCCAAAAGAAAAAAGTTTTAAGTCTTCGAAGGGTTTTACCTACACCACCATGTGAACACAAAGGATGATCATGTGCCCTTCTTATTAAATCCGCGGACAAGGCTGAGGGAACCCACAATTTCCAGGATAGCTCTTCCTGCAACTGTTCCCCAGACGCATGTTCACCACGTCTGTAAATCAAGTTATCTACAAGTTTTATGTCAGGGAGATATTTGTTCTTACTTTTAAGTTTTCCGGAAAGTGCCATATATTCAGAGGAATCAAACTCTTTAGAAGTCAGGTCTATTTCAACTGAGTTTTCGATCTCGTTAATATAAAAATTATGAATCGTCCCTCCGAAGATTTCTTCCTGGTTTTCAGAATACATCCGAGATAACGTATCGGGTACTATATTCTGACTACCTTTCCGATGAGTTATGGTAAAATTAAATCCTTGTAACTTCAAAGACCAACGTGCAAGTCGTCCATGCAGGTCTGTCTGATTCATGAGCCATTTAAGCGAGGCGTGATCGGTTATTATCTCAAATTCATTACCCTCTACATATGGTCTGAACTTCTTAACAGCCATAACTGCTGCAAGGCATTCTTGTTCCGACACGGAGTAATTCTTCTGTGGCGACGTATACTTATGACTCATGAACGCTATGGGTAATTCGTCATTGTCATTATTTCTCTGAACGAGAACAGCCCCAATACCATATTTGCTTGCATCGCACTGTATTGAAAACGGACGAGAAAAATCAGGATTATGTAAAACAGGAGCAGAACAAAGGGAGTCTTTTAGTTCTGTAAATGCTAATTTAGCTTGTTCGGACCACGTGAATTTTCTATTTTTCTGTAACATATCAGTTAGAGGTGTTGTTACAGTCGCAAAATTTCGGACGAACCGTCGATACCATCCACACATACCCAAGAATCTTCTCAATTGACGGACGGACATTGGTAACGGAAAATCACGGATAGACTTTACTTTGTCAGGGTCAGTTTTAATTGTACCATAACCTATAATATGACCTAAATACTTGACAGATTTCATAACAAATTTGCTTTTTTCGATATTTATCGTAAGATTAGCTTTTCTCATGCATAGAGCGACTTCATGTAATAACAAAAGGTGTTCATCAAAGGTCTCGGTTATCAACAAGAGATCGTCTAGATATATAAAAACTTTCGTTCGTAAGTGAGCCGGTATAACTTTGTCCATAAGTCTTGACATAGTTTGTGGAGCATTACATAAACCAAATGGCATAGTGACAAACTGGTATAAAGGACGCCCTGGCACGGTAAAAGCTGTCTTCTCCCTTGATCTTTCATCCAATGGAATTTGCCAAAAGGCGTCCTTAAGGTCTAGACTCGTAATGAATCTGGCCTTAGGGAGCCTACTAAGAATTCCATCAATCAAAGGCAAAGGATAAGCATCTTTTATCGTGACACTGTTCACTTTTCGGGCATCAAGGCATAGTCTAACTTTACCCGGTTTGCGCACTAAAGCCACTGGCGATGACCACGGACTTTGTGACTCTTCAATCACCCCTAAAGAAAGCATACGGTCCACTTCGGCATATAGTAATTGTTCTATGGCAGGGGAAACGGCGAAATGTCGTTGTTTAATAGGTTTGCTATCTGCAGTGTCAATTGCATGCGATACTAGCGAAGTTCTTCCAAGACCTTCTTTAGAAAATGACGGAAATGAGTTGATCGCTATTTCCAATCTAGATTTCTGATCCTTATCTAAGCTATGAAAATTCTCTTCGATTTCGTTTGCATTTAGGTGGATTTCCCTAATACTAGATACACATTCGGAAAACAGATCCTTAGCTAAACCAAAAGCTTTTACGAAATCTGCACCTAAATACAAATTTTGGGTCAAATTCGGTATTATTAAAAATTTCAAAGATTTTTCCTCCCCTCTAAAAATAACTGTCGTAGTTACACTACCTACTGTAGGGTGACATGAACCATCGGCTGTTCTTAAATTTACTTTAAACTTTTCATATGGGTGTTTACCTTCTTCCAAAAATCTTCTTGCATAATCAGCTGAAAAACATGACACGGAGGCACCAGTATCAATCATGCCTACTATAGTTTCGTTATAGATCTTTACGGACGTAAAAGGTCGAATATCTTTTTCATCTTTTCCTGAAATGACAGCTGAACAAAAATATTTTCTTCCACTTGTAACTTTCTTCCAAAAATTGCGAAGCCTTTGTGTACTTCGTTTAATCTTCTTAATAAATTTTATTTCATTTATCTGCTCACAAAAAATTCTACGCTTAACTGCTTGGTACTCTTGTAATCTTATATGATACGGTCTCATATATTTTGGAACATAATCAACTGAAACTTTTGTATCACTTCTAGAATAATTAGAATGGTCAATGGCATTGTCTGTATCGTCAGTGTGTAAGTCCAGGTTACTGTTATTGGTGTCTACATCTGAGTCGACTTGGATACCAATTGTTTTTGTCTCGGCTGGTAGTTTTTTGGAACCGGGGAGCATTTAAAACAATTCGGCTTAAGAACATTGGGTGCACCGCAACCATAACAAAATATTCTTCGTTCTCCGAAACAGTCCTCAAAACGATGTCCACCCTTGGAACAATTCCAACAAACTAACTCCTTAATTTCTTCTAATTCCACAGATGTTTCCAGTTCGTCGTCTCTTACATCGGTTTCTATCTCTGACACAGATCTATGAGGAATAAAGGTTTTGCCAGTCCTATATTTATTTAACTCATCTTCTAGGATCTCGTGTTTCCTAACAAATTCCCTTAGTTGAGATATAGACTCTACTTCAAAGTGGAGAAGCTCCTTACGAACTTCTGGACGTAAATTCCTCTTCAAAATTTCAATCAATTCATAATTGCCTATAGGGGTTTGCAAACGATCCATTAATTGTAATATCGCGTCATAAAACATGTCGAATTTCTCACCTAAGCGTTGTTTTCTATTCCGTATCTGTTCCTTTAAATCGAAGTCAGTTCTCCTGTCCCGGAATTGATTTCTTAGTTCATTGCAAAGGATTGTCCAATTAAGGCTAGTAGTGTTCCGGTGAAAGCGCCAAAACCAATCAATAGCCTTACCACAGAATAATAAATGTATATGCCTACACAAGAGATTAAAATCTGCGCGTAAGCTTTGAATTGTCAATGCTTGAACTCGGTATATAAAGTTGTCAACGGACAAGCCATCGTCCTCGTGACCACTAAATTTAAGGTGCCAACCCGAAATAATCAAAGAAACTTTATCGGTCGGTAAATCAGCGTTTCGATTCGTATTGAAATTTTCCAAACTTGGCCTAGTTTCCACACTTGCTCTAGGATGGTCAGTATGCATCATACGACTAAGGTTGCTATTTCTATTACTTCGAGTGTTAAAATTTTGATTCCTACCATTTCGGTTAGAGTTATGGGAACTTAGTCTATTATTATTATAGGTTACGGAATTAAGGTTAAGCGAAGCTATCTGTTTTCGCACAGCCTCATTAATCAGAAACTGAAGAGTATTATCGCTGATATTATTGGAATCGATTGTAAGAGGTAAATTTTGAATATTAGTTTGGGGAGTATTAAGAGAAATGCTATTATTTGCACTGTCATTTTGGAAGCAAGCTGGAGTTCGAGAAACTTCATTACCAATTAAACTACGTCTTACATTCTGATGGTGCGACACTTTAGGTACTGCACCCTGGTTATTTGAATTTCGAATTTCACCAGTATACATTGGGTCTGACATCGACTGAACTTCAGCTCTAGCCAAAATATCAAAGGGTTTTAGTCTTGTTTGACGACAAGCTTTACTACAAACCGGACAAGCTTGCGTCTCTCTCAATGCATTTACTATGCAGTTCTTATGAAAAATATGGCTACATGGAGTAATGACCACAATATCGTCTAGCTCAAAGTCTTTATTGCAAATCTTGCATTGAATTTTGTTACTATTTTCGACTATAGAAGACAAATCTTCATTGCTATGAACCAGAGCCATTATTGAATTTAGTTTATATTTTTAAGCAACGTAAAACTTTTACGAAGGTCTTTGGTAACGGTGTGTAATTGTAAATAAAAAAATCAGGTCTACTGAGATAATTAGGGTTTCGGTACTGATAAATATAACAATAAAACTGTAGAGACAATTCCATATACAAAAGTGGACAATTGACGCCGTTAAAAAAACGATTGCAGAACAATTGTATTTCCAAAGCTTTTATAATGAAAACTATGAATACAATCCAACTGTCACATTTAATTCCACCTAGAATACGTTTTGTTAAATAAATTTTTTTTTTTTTTTATACATAAAGGAATAAAAAAACTTTTGAAATCGTAATGGACTGTAATGATTTTCTACATCAACCATATACAGTAATTCCTAAAACGATTAAAAGATATTTTATTCTTGGTTCTACACCAAATAATAAGACAAAACACAATAAAATTACATTTATCAAAAACATACCCTTAAATGTGTGTGAATTTTTAATTAAAAGCTAGGATGTTATTAAAATTTTAGGAACCCCAAAGCAAACGTCTACATGAACTTATTGTAGGTATTGTTTTTCCCTTTACAGGTTATAATATATGTTGAGGGGGCCCCACGTTGGGCGCCATTTTTTTTCTTTTTGTAACACTCGGACAAGCGGTTGACATGGTTTTTGTATGGGCATAACCTAAGTGAAATCTTTCTTCTTTCTATTTCAAAATATGAGGCGGAAAACATGGTAAGACCAAAACGAAACCTAATAGAAAGCGTAGGGTTTACTTTTCATTTTCCTTTTCCTAGCAGACAAGGATGACAACGTCTGCTATCACTTAAAGGGTAGCAACCATACTACTGTTTATGTGGGACACTGTAGAACGGTACGCATGTTCTTGATAGCTAGCTAGTTCGGGAGTGATGGGCAGGGATCTTGTTCCAGTGATCGACCACGCTTAGCTTGCAAAAAAGAAATTTTTAACATGCGATTAAATTGCCCTGATAAAAAAAAACACAGACACACAACTTGACTAATTATCTACCTTATGACCTAAAACTGTGGCGGAGTTGTTATAGCCCCTGGCCTCTGTACCCTCCCATCCTTGGTCTCTCGATGGCCTAAAGATTCAATATTTGAAAGACCCCTAACACACCATTGCGTCACCAAAGCCTTATAAAAGTTTCACACTTATTAGTTTAGTTATACATATTAAGAATTATCTTATTTTTATTCAAAAATCCATAGAAATATTAGAAAAATTTGGTATTTCAGTTGTATTATATTTACACAGTCATATTTGATTTTCAGGGTGTAATTTCATACATACTTATTAAGGTAAAAATTCGGTTTTTTAAAGGGTTAAAGGTTTTATACTAGCAATACAAAAGAAATTAGCTTAAAAGAAACTATAAAAATATAAACAGAGTTAAATTGATTTTACTCAGTACAATTTACTGTAAGGTTTGTTTTGTTTCATTACTTCTCGCATTTTTTTTTTTTTTTTTTTTTTTTTTTTTTTTTTCCTTTTTGGATAAGGAACCAAAACAAAGTATGCCAAATACTATTTTTTTTTTTTCTTCAATAAACCTACATATCTACATACAAATCTCTGTGTATAGATTTAGTGCTTCTTTTTAATAAACTTAAATCAATGTAAAAAGGAATTTTAGAATAAAAGAGATGTAATTAAAAACAAAAGATCAAAACAAAATTAACTTACAAAAACAATGTTCCAACGCTGCATGAAGGCCTTCTGCATGTTATTGTTGTTTTCGTTGTTGTTTGCTGCTGGATCTATGGTTTAATATTTTGTTTAGAATATGTAATGTAGGGTTAGCATGATAAAATTAATTATTGGGTGACTACGTTACCCGGTTATTGATTTTATTCGTAAAAAGAAATTATGGTTATTTTATAATTCAAAAAAAAAAAATGATTAGTTTTAAAAGCAAAAGTTGTAGTTTGTTAGAAAGAAAAAGGAAATATTACAAAACAAAAGGTTTATGTGAGCTTGATTTTATCTGGTGTTAGGATCAATGGCGTATAAATTAGGGAATAGTAAAAAAAATATTAATTACAGTAACGGTAATATGGTTAGCACAAGAAAATAAAGTTTTGAATGAAACTGGTTATTAGTCATTATTAAAAAAAAATTTGTAACTATTGCAGAATTTAGTTAAATGAAATTAATTTTTAAATTTAGTTAGATCAAAATTATAGATATAAAAAGAAATATGTTAATAGATCTGAAGACTGTTTCTTGGAGACGGTGATAAAAAAAAAAAGAACTAATTAAATTGTAGACTTCGGCAATTTCGATAACTTCGGGTGTTGTGATCGTAAGGCTTGATGGTTTAAAGCAGCATTATGATGAAAGAAAAATTTGGTGAGACTTTACGACTTTGTCCGTTAGGTTATTTGAAGGTCACGCCAAAACGATTTTTGGTTATGTCTTCGCAATTTTTCGCCTCCCGGGTTACGCTGACTGGTTGACCAGCGAACACGTGCGTGATTCGTCTGGACCAAAGTTCCATAAAGACCACGGGAGGGAATATGACACAAATATTCTAAAATCGGTCCCTTGTCCTTTAATCGAATTTGTATTTCATTCATAAAAAAAAATGTGTAGAAAACTTCCTACAGACGAAACCAGGTCTCAGCGTCCTTAGTGGAAGTGGATAAGTTCACCCAACTGATGTGGACACTGTGCCTTTCGGCTCAAATGTAATAAAAAGTTTGCTTTTGATTCCTGCACGTTTTTACACAGGAATAAAACTATTTTCCTTCACTTTAATTGAAGTTTTCCTTTTTAATTTAAACAACAATTGCAAATTTACACACGTTTTAATTTTCACTTAGAATTAGTATTTTTGGTTTAAAGTTAGTCTCTTTTTTCCCACTTTTTATTCCTTTTCACCAGTCTGCAGTCGTTGAAGATCAAATTAAAAAGAATGTTGCTTCGGCCTTATCCTAAACTTTACACCTTAACGCGGCATGCTTTTATTCACTCGCTATAAAAATCTTTTTCCATTTTATTCGAGACTATCTTCTCTATATCTCACTACATGTACTTAACTATCTTTTTCTTTCATTTACGCGGCGCCAGTGTTTACTTGTAATATGTAATACAATTGTACTATTCTTATCGTTTGAAACCTATGTGGACTATACATGCGACTTACATGCAACATACATGATAGGCATTAGCGAGTAACAATTGAGGTATAAAAAGAAACGATTATTTATGTTCTCTTTTCTCTTTCTGGGCTATCGTTACACTATGTGTTAAGGCAGGGATGGCCTCGTGACTCTTAAGAGAACTTTCAACTGCTTTTACAATAACAAGCAAGTTGTAAAATTCGTATATAAAAACGTTATACTTAAATCAATTGCTAATTGACTTTATTTTCTCTTTTCACTTTTCCCCTTTACGATATATGTAAAAGTAAAAAAAAGTGAGAAAAGAAAGGTTTAACCCTTAAACGGGACATATTAATTTCATGTTAAAAAAAAAAATACATAAATAAAATACGAAATTTTATTAGAAAATATTTATAAAAAAAAATAGGAAAAAGCCAGGTAAACAAGTATTAATTGTTATTTTGGACTTTTGAATATATCATGGCAAACGGATAACAATAAGTTGAACTTTGCCATTTGCTTCAAAACGTAAAAAAAAATATGTAAAAAAAATGAGGTATTACACACATATTAGTCCATACGAAAACTTCATCTCCTTCAGCAAGTTTCTATGCCTCCGCGCCCTAGTTTAGTGCGGGTGCAATAAGCGTCTTGTAAAGTCTAAGCTTTGTCTGTCAAAAAAAGGCCATGCTCCTTAGTTGTTTGCTTAGCCCAAAATAAAATATATTGGCAAGTAAGGTCCTTTGGTTTCTTTTCAAACTGATGTTGATTGTTTTGGTTATGGCAATACCGAGAGTTCACGAATTTCGCTTCTACCACGAATTTGAAGTTAGCAACGTTTACAGATTTTTCCAAATTCGTAAATTCTCTATTTGTTTAAATCGTCAATCTTGTCTTCATTTACTTTCAAACACATTTTTGCTGATTCCCTTTCTTTATTATCAAACGCAGCAGTGATATCTCGCAATGTTCATCTCCTGATTTCGATATCATTGGCATATGTAAGCCTCGTCTACTAATATATTGAAAAGGTCGAGTGACAGGCTATCACCTTGTTTGAAGCTCCGTTGTGGGTTAACCGACTCAGGGAGGTTGTTTCCGATCTTAACGAATGAATTTATATTTATTAAGGGCATCGCTCACAATCTAATGAGCTTTGCAGGTATGCCGAATTTAAGGTCCGCAAACAACTTCTTCCGAATAGGACTACCGAAAGCGGCTTTGTATCCGACGATAAAATAGTAGCTGTCGATCTGCTTCTCATGGGGTTTCCCCAAGGTTCGAAATATTGTTGATATCTGGTCAATGGTAGACCTACTAGGTCACTCTTCACCGTCATTGTTGATTGAAAGGAGTGTATATACATTGCCTCTCTCATTAGACATCAACAATTGGGAAGAGTGTTTCTTAAAGATTTTCAAAACGCCGTTCGTGTTTACCGCCAGTTTGACTTGTGGGTCTTGTAAAAGACGAGACGAGTTACTATAGCCTTCAGTTTTTTGCTTCTCACGTTGTTAGAATTTTCTGGCATCATTTCGGCTCTTGAACATCTTGATCTTCACACACTCACGTCTTTCTATTTTTCTTTTCTTTCATTGAAAAAGACGTTTCTCCTCCCTCTTCGCTTCCCGAAACCTCTCTCGCGTACTACAAGTGGCTACTATCTGCAGGGTTGCCTGGCATGCTGCATACTTTCTGCATGAAGCATGTTTCCCCTACCTGATACAATTATGGCCTATAAACGTTTTATCGTCATTTTCCATGTACGAATATGTACGTGTGTGGTGCATAATGAAACATGTTATATGTCATTTATGTTGTTTTAACATTATGATGAATTGAATGAGTTGTTATACTTTTGAGTTGTTAAAATTGTTTTTCTGTTTTTATGGGAAAATTACCAAAATGAGGCACAATTTTCAGTACTTAAACTCATTGTTTATGAAGTTTAAACTTTTTATTGTGGAAGTTGTTGTTGTCGTTTCATAAAATCAAAATAAAACTGATTTCATATGGGAATAGTTGCTGACTGAATGTTAAGGCTGATGCTGATGCTGATGCTAGCGCTGATGTTGTTGTTCTGTTTCTGCTGCAGCCAAAGTTGTGGTTTATGTTGTTTATTATGTTGAAATGTGTTAACGAAAACATTGTCTTTTAACTGTTTTGATACTTTAGCAAATAAAACCATTGTGTTATCATCGGTCTAATGTTATGACACTATTTTTAGTGTTATGGATATCATATTCATCTTTACAGGATATGCTTACTTGAAAACTGAGTTCGTAGGCTTTTCAATTTGTGTGTATTTGTTTAAACTTATGCACGTAAACATGTATTTAGTTAAGGATTTTTGACACATTTTAGTTTGTGTTTAGGATTCAGAACTTTTTATATAACTGCGTTCCTTTGCTTGGGTAGATAAAGGCTTAAAGATTTGGGTTCTTCTGTATTCATTGAGTAAACTTATGTTATTATACCCTTTACATAGTTATAGGGGTATATATCAGTTTGTCATTCCGTTTGTAATTTCTACAGGATTCACTTGAGACCCCATAAAGTGTATAAACATACTAGATCCTTATAGTTAGGGAAGTCGATATAGCCATTTCCCTCTGCCCATCTGTGTGTCTGTTGAAATCAAATAAAGTGGTACGGAAACCTTTTGGATTCAATCAATAAAAAATATCTCTAAGACAACGGCTATTTAAAATCATCAATTTTGGCTCTCGATCAATAGAGATATAAGCGAAAATCCAAAATAAACAATTTTTTTAGGACAAAATTCTTGCATATATCCCTATACATATTTTTTTATTGACTTTTCAAAGACCTTGGACATGGACGGCAAAGCTCAAATGGAAAGGGATTCTAAGTAATATAATTGATCTTATTAAAATTACTGCGATCCTACTCTCATGATGGGTGTGAAATAAAGGCCAGAATCAAGTCCTATTCAAGATAATTCAAGAACCGCATAATTGTCTTATTCTTTTGTTGTTGTGCGGTTAAACTATTTAAGTGCTGTAATGTAGTGTAGCTGCCACAGTTTCTTTGATGCAATGTAGTGTAGTTAAGAATAAATAGTGGTGTCATGCGCTGTTGTTGATACAACTTTAATACTGACATAAAGTGTGGTCGATAAAAAAAAATGACTGTGATGATGTGTGGTCAACAACAAAAAAACTGTATTACACAAAATGTTGAATAGATACTAGACGTCTGCTTGACTACACTCAAAAGCCGTTTAAATACATTCGTTTGTTTTTCGACAACATAGTGTTTTTCATTCAATGTCAAACAAACTAAATATATGAACCCACAAGAGAAAGCAAATAAAAAACAACTGGAACCGTAAACGAAATATTACTCATACATTCATATAAATAAATACTGAATAGAATTTGTAAATATTGTTGTATGATTGGTGTAAAAAATTACTATGGAGCGCATTCATTTGTGTTTGCAAATTTGTCGTTATTGTTGTTGTTAAAACATTCATTAATTCGAAAAAACACCTGAATGTTTTTATAAAAAGTCTAACTGTAATAAGACTTTGCTATGTTTTTGTATTTTCAAGTGAGTTTTATACACACTCAAAACGAAAACTGTAAAATGAAGGTTTTCTTCTTGTATCATTGAGTGTAACACACAATACATTCTCTCTTGTGTTGTTACTGGTTTAACTTTATTTATATCCCATAGAATGAAAAATGTTTGAATGAATATTGTTTTTGTTGTGTATAGGCAATTAAATGAATGTATTCATGCAGATGTCTAATAGATACATAAACAAACATATATACAAGCAAGAAAATCAATATAAAATTCATACGTAATAACATTACATTACATACATACATATAAAATCAACCCCCGTTTTTAAAACTAACACACCAGGAATATCCCGTCAACAGTACAGTTTCGAGATGAATTGAAATTGAAGTGTGTGATCATGATGAGTTGATGTGCTGTTGTTGTTGACTTAAGTGTGCTTAAGTGTGAATATATTTTTCATTTAGGTTAAGTTAAGTAAACAAAAGAGATGGCGAACAATACAACGCAGTACTTATTGTTGTGTGTGCACACGTAAGGTATATGAAATGAATTAAAAATTCGAGAAGATGCCTTATTTAGTGTCGTCTTGAGCTGGCTTCTAATATGTATTAAATCTTAATGTCAAAACTCAGCGCAAACACAACTTTAGGATTACACTGAAAGTACCGAATGTATAACGAAAAAATTCTTTTGGTTAAAAAATTTACAAAATTTAAATATTAAGTCCCTTTTAAAACTATTTTACATTTGAAATGTGTGCAACTTCTTCTGAGATTTAAATTTTTTTTAATTTACATACGTCTCTAACATTTTCTGCATTATGAAGTTTTCATGGATATTAAGCGATAAAAAATATATTTCAAAAACTCATTATTGTCCAATAAATGTTTAATTAAAATGTTTTCACTTTTTAAAATATCGATTTCTCATTTATTACACACATAAAGCTTCACACACCTATAATTTACCCAATTATAAATTCCATACAATTTTTGCTTTAATTTTAAGAAACAAATTCCACTTCGCTCTTACAAATCAATCATATGTCATGTCATTTCTTCTTGTGTTTTTATTTTACAAATTTTTCCATCAACTCAATATAAAATTTGACAACCGCTAGACAGTCATAAAAAAATTACGTGAAACTATGTTAAAATACCAAAGCGAAATTTGTAGGTACTTAAACCAGGTCTAAATAACAAACGAAAGATGAAAAAAGCAACAGATTATAATTGATTTCTTTAGACATCCAATCAATCAAATAAAATCAAAATTTAAATACACTCATAAATTGTTTTCAAATCTTGATAAACGTTTGTGAATAATTTTTGGTTATGACAGATCAAAGTGGAGTGAAGTATTCAATCAATCAACAATTTTCAATGTCATTAAATAAATCGTTGATGGGGAGATTTGGAGGCTGAATGAGTGACTTTTTTATAAAAAGATTTTTTTAAAGCGTCGTAGAAAAAGGTGAAACTTAACTGTAACATTATTAATGAAAAGGTGTTTTTATATAAAATAGATTTTAGTTCAGTAGAGATTTTGTAGTAGATTAATGGGGATAAATGCAGGAAAATTCAGTTAACCCACCTTAAATGTTTTTTAAATAGGGAGAAGCAAAATTTAGAAAAAAATAACAGAATTTGAATAGGTTTAGGTTGCACAAGTGTCTTAAGAGCTTCAAATTAAAAAAAATACCGTAATTTGTTTATAGCAATAAACATTTTTATTATTATTTCCTTCTTGGCTTTTTTATATTTTGCAGGGATGGATACACATTTAATTACATTTATTCATTAAGTAAATATGAGTTTGTTTTCGTTCTTATTGAAACCTCTACTGAAATAATAATAAGGACCCGACAATAAATATCACACATTAAATCAAAAAAGTCATAACTCAAAATCTTTTAGAACGGTGGTACCGAAACCCTACGAGTGGTGCACAAGGGGGCATTACACCTGTTCAAAGTGACTGCAATTGATCGAATCAGGACTGGGGGCATGTGGTTCCAACAGGACTGAGAAGCAGCACACACTGCGTGAACTACAACCGATATTCTGAAGGCGGTCTTCACAGGTCGCCTCATCTCTCGCTTTGGCAATTTATTCTGGCCAGCAAGATCGCCTGATTCAACCATTCCAGACTTTTTTGTGGGGTTTTTCGAAGTCGCGTGTTTACGCGAACAAACAAGAGACCCTAGAAGCCCTCAAGGACAACATTTGATACGAGTGCGAAAATCTGTCGCCCGAAGTTCTCGCCGAAGTGATGAAAACTGCCATAAAACGAGCCGGTATAGCAATCAGTTGTGACGGCGCCCATTTGGCCGATATCATCTTCTCGACTTGACCAATAAAATTCCAAAAGTTCAAATAAACATAATCAAGAAAGAGAATCGAAGTTTTTCATTTAGAAAAAAAAAAAAACAATTAGAACAATGTTTTTAAAGCATAAACAAATTCCCAGGGTAAATAGTGATTTTGAGTTATGACCATTTTTGATTTAATATGCGATATGTACACCTACAACAGAAGCTCATATTTTTGCTTATTTTTTAGCAAATAAGTTTTAAAGTGCAGTTTAATGAAAGTGTTAAGTTTTTTTTTTCATATCGTGACACTGGACAAAAAAATTATTCAATCAATCAACTGTCACTTCATATCAAAACAAGAATATCAATATTGTTTGCATTTAGCTGTAGGAGTACCAACAATAACAAATGAATTTGAACTTATAAAAAATAGGATAAAACACACTAACGCTCACAACATAAGAGTTTTACAAAAAAAAAAGCAAATATGTAATCATATGCAGACATTCTTTTCTAGATGAAGACTTGACCAAACCTTAAAAGGGTTTACAAATAAATATTAAAATTTTTAAAACTGTTTTTGGTTCTATAGATAAAATTAAGATATTAAGACATTATATTGCGGGGGGCGGGTTGCCCTATCTGTTAAAGAGAAATGCTTTTGCTTATGCTTTTTGTAAAGAAGTGCGATATATTTTTATAAAATTACTTTACTTCATCCTATAATTTTATATGCACAAGAATTTCGGCATTCGGCCAATAAATAAAAAAGGGTCCCGTATTATTTCCTGTCCCAAGGACCACCTTACCCTGTTCTGATTTTCTTTGATTTTAATGGTCTTAAGGATACTGTACGCTTAGCTTGAACTACAAGATCTTCAGGAATTACGAAGGTATTTTGAATTATATAATGAGTAACGCTGTTCCAAACCAATATTAATTTATTTTTTTTTTCATATAAATATAGCGCACTCATTCAAATACTACCAAATAAACCACTCTGTCAATTTCAAAAATGACATTTATGGTGTGAAACATTAACGTCCATACAAGACAAATTCGAGGTGTGGAGTCAACAGCATTCTTATAGGATTTTTTCCAACAAGTTTTTTTATTCTTCTTTTTTCGCTGTTCAATTTCATTATTGAACAGAAAAAAAAACATGAGAAATCAATTTAAAGTGTCTCTCGATAACGTCAACATCATCATCGTCATAGTCATCACTATCAACAACATCACATTCTTCAAAATGCAATCGAGAATAGTGATGGTTATTGCATCTTAACTGTAAACATAGTTGTGAAGCTTTTCAATTGAAAAGAATAATAATTTCCAGAGAAACGAAAAAGGCAAAAAACAGGCAGATGGATGGTCACAAGAGAAAGAGATCCCAAATAATCAAATGTATGTTTGTTTGTATAACGAAACCCTTATTACAAGGTTAAAGTACTTATCAATGCATATTGTAACCCAGCAAACCTTGGAAGGTTAATAAGAATTTAAATAAGGAATTCAAACAATTTCTTGCAATTTAAATAACTTTTAAATCAAACTGATTCTAAAATAATTTCCTTTTAAAATTACTGGCCGTTTAACAAAACCTGTGAGCCAGGTTAAGGAATCAATTCAAACATAGATTGCTGTAAGGATTTTATATTAAACTTTTGCCTTTGTGTTTGCTGGGAAATCCCATTCAACTAAATGCATTACATCAATAAATTTGTCTGATTGTGAGTTCCTCTATTTGTATTTATTCTTCAATCACTTGTTGTTGTTGGTTTGTCGTGGGCTGTGTGTGTGTTTATTGTACTTGTTATTATACCCTTCACATAGTGATAGGGTATATATCACTTTGTCATTCCGTTTGTAATTTCTTTATTATTCATTTGCGACCCCATAAAGTATATATATTCTGGATCCTTATAGATAGGGAAGCCGATTTAGCGTTGTCCGTCTGTCCGTCTGTTGAAATCAAGTTTCCGGAGTCAAATAAAAAGATACAGATCAGTTAATGGTGTCAAACGATCAGAAATATCCCGCTAACAATCGCTATTTAAAATCAAAAAAATCGGTTCACTATTGACCGAGATATAAGCGAAAACCCAGAGTAACCCATTTTTTTTAGGACAAAATCCGTGCATATATCCCTATATATCTCAGTAAGTATAGTCACTCTTGCCACAAAACTTGGCAGGGATACTCCTAAAGAAGGGACCTAATTAATGAAAAAATTTTTTTCAGATAGGACCAGGGGAAGGGGTATTCTTCCTACAATTGCACAAATGTAGTAAAATATTTTATGCGCCATATCTCGTAAACTATAACAGCTATCGACTTAAAATGTTCTACAAAAAGTGATTGTACGCAAAGATCTACACTTTAAGGAAAAAATTTTTTGAGTGGGGGCAAAAAAAGGGGTAGCTCCCATACAAATCGACAATTGTTATAAAATATTCGATACGCTATATCTCGGAAACTATAACAGATATCGACTTAAAATGTTCCACAAAAAGTGATTGTACGCAAGCATTTACACTTTAAAAAAAACATTTTTTGAGTGGGGGCAAAAAAAGGGGTAGCTCCCATACAAATCGACAATTGTTATAAAATATTCGATCCGCTATATCTCGGAAGCTATAACAGATATCGACTTAAAATGTTCCACAAAAAGTGATTGTACGCAAACATCTACACTTTAAAGAAAAAATTTTTTGAGTGGGGGCAAAAAAAGGGGTAGCTCCCATACAAATCGACAATTGTTATAAAATATTCGATACGCAATATCTCAGAAACTATAACAGATATCGACTTAAAATGTTCTACAAAAAGTGATTGTACGGAAACATCTACACTCTTAAGAAAAAATTTTTTGAGTGGGGGCAAAAAAAGGGGTAGCTCCCATACAAATCGACAATTGTTATAAAATATTCGATACGCTATATCTCGGAAACTATTACAGATATCGACTTAAAATGTTCCACAAAAAGTGATTGTACGCAAAGACCTACACTTTAAAGAAAAAATTTTTTGAGTGGGGGCAAAAAAAGGGGTAGCTCCCATACAAATCGACAATTGTTATAAAATATTCGATACGCTATATCTCGGAAACTATAACAGATATCGACTTAAAATGTTCTACAAAAAGTGATTGTACGGAAACATCTACACTTTAAAGAAAAAATTTTTTGAGTGGGGGCAAAAAAAGGGGTAGCTCCCATACAAATCGACAATTGTTATAAAATATTCGATACGCTATATCTCGGAAATTATAACAGATATCGACTTAAAATGTTCTACAAAAAGTGATTGTACGAAAACATCTACACTTTAAAGAAAAAATTTTTTGAGAGGGGGCAAAAAAAGGGGTAGCTCCCATACAAATCGACAATTATTATAAAATATTCGATACGCTATATCTCGGAAACTATAACAGATATCGACATAAAATGTTCTACAAAAAGCGATTGTACGCAAAGACCTACACTTTAAAGAAAAAATTTTTTGAGTGGGGGCAAAAAAAGGGGTAGCTCCCATACAAATCGACAATTATTATAAAATATTCGATACGCTATATCTCGGAAACTATAAAAGATATCGAAATGAAATGTTATACAAAAAGTAATTGGACAAAAAGGCCTACGCTTTAAAGAAAAATATTTTTGAGTGGGGGCAAAAAAAGGAGTAGCTCCCATACAAATTAACGATTTGTATGAAATTTTCAATACGCTATAACTCGGAAACTATAACAGATATCGAAATCAAATGTTCTACAAAAAGTGATTGGACATCAAGGGCTACGCTCTGAAGAAAAAAATTTTCGGATGGGGGGTGAAGAAGGGGTAGCTCCCATACAAATTAACAATTTTTATAAAATTTTTGATACGCTACTTCTGGAAAACTATTACAGCTATCGACTTCGAATATTCTACAAAAAGCAATAATCAAATAATTCATACATTTTGGAGAAAAAGTAGGAGAAGAGCATGGGGACTAGAACATTTAACAAGTTTTATTAACCCTTAAATATGAATAATGTCGAAAACTTTTAAAACTCTCGACCTCAAATCATCTTCATCTATTTCTATTATTCATACGAACGTTAAAATTTTGTTATTTTTTCTATGAACTTTAAAACTCGCACAAGGTTTTTTATTATATTGTTTGTAGTACAAAATTACTCGGCTGGGTATATTTAAAGACCAATGTGAAGGGTATATAAGATTCGGCACAGCCGAATATAGCGCTCTTACTTGTTTTTTATTTTCTTTGGCTGATTGGTGGCTGTGCTCAAAACCATCAAACAATATTGATGACTTTAATACTCGAAATCCATCCAAGTCATTCAAATCAAGAGACATTATGAAGAGTATATTGAATATAAATTTGATGTCAATGTCACTTATCCACAAAATGATCAGACAAATCATTTAAAGTTTTTGTTTTGTTTATTTGTGATTTTTGAGTGCCAAATAAGGTGTGAATATGTTCTTATTTAATCAATAAGGAAATTATTTTATTTTATTAGGAAAAGCGGTTGGAAAGTGGAGTATCATTTGATGTTTTTATAGATTAACAGCTTGTAGTAAACGAAAGTCAGAAATTATTGTTATTTATGCTTTTCATTTAATAAAAATAAAAGAGCACTCAGACAACGATTATCTTTTAGTACTCTGACTTCATTTGCTAAAACTTTTGAATCAGAATTAGTTTCAACAGTGGCTTAACTTCATTAATACTAGTTCAGCTGGGGCCAAAAAAATTTGTTTTCAAACTTAATTATACGTTAAATCCGTTGGTTTCTTCTAAAGGCAACAGTGTCCCATTTTCTTTAAACGACTGTGTCATCTAGATTGTAAGATGTTTCGAGAAAGCGTATTAAGATAGGCTTTTTAGCTCATTTCAATATTTCAGGCCACATTACTTACAATTTCGTATTTAACGACGTGACAGATATTAATACGATTTTAATTTGAAAACCTTAAGATTTCTCTGTATTAGATATCCCACAATTGTATCCCTAAGATTACAGAGATTTTATAGTTTAGCCAATGAATTTAAGCAGATATCAGTTTCATTTGTGTGAACATCGCTTCTATGGTGAGTGCCTTGTAAGGTGACAGTACAAGTGAATGTCAAAACTACTTCTCTACTTGAGTAATATGATTTTGTAGTTAAGTTTGTGGCTTTTTAAGATCTCTTTGGGTTAAGCAGTGTTACTCGGCATTCAGACTATGTTACTTGTAACATGAATCTATTCTTATTTCGTTTTAAAGTAACTTCCAAAAACTTTAACCATTTACATTACGTTACTACAAACTCGTCTTTTTTTTATTTTTTGTTTTGGCTTCGTTGTTTATTCTTCTTTTTGAACGTTTTGACCATGTTACAATTACCTTACAAGTTAGTATATAATACCTTGTAAGGTAATTGTACCATGGTTTTTAATGTCATTATAATGGCATATACAAAAGAGAATAAAGAAAAATAGAAGAAAAAACGAAAACGTCAAAAAAGAAACGTCAAACATGTAACATTAAAACAGAAATCGTGTTACTTTTGTAACGTCCCTGCCTTTTTTACACCCTTCGCCCTCAAAAAAATGTAACATGTTACAGTAACATGTTACAAGTAACATAGTCTGAATGCTGTGTTATACATATCATCAAGTGTTGACGTGTTTGTTTAACAGTTTTTCGCATATTTTGCTAAACGAACAAATGCCACTAATCGGAGATCACTTCTAATTGTCAGGGAATATTTCAACTGCTTCTAATAGATACGACCTTTTTTGGTATCACCAATTTCAGGGTATAACTATGCACTATATACTTGGCTTAGGTGTCGATTCCGTTGATTGGATTGGCTTCACATGAAATCTCTGATGCTTTGGGTAGTAAAAATTAATTAATTTTCCTATTTATATAATTTACTGAAGATCAGTCTGGTAGCGACGCTACCCATTGGCGTATGAAGACCATTCGTTTTGCACCCATCTTCCAGCCAAACCCCCCCTCCACCACCAAACAAATTTAAAAAATGTTTCAGAAACAATTTTTTGGTTCATGCGCTTTAAGTTGCTGCCCCCGCCCCTCCTAAAAAAAATTTGTAGCTACGCTGATGATGCTATCTTTCGCTATGACCTTTAAGTGCGAGCCATCTTAACATCCATGAATTAACATTGAATTTTAATATCGGAGACAGTTAATACATGAACAATCATACGGTCAGGCTTGATCGATTCATAATTTTTTACTTGTTTTTCTTTATAACAAACTTAAGAATTAGAATACTTATATGTCATTAAAACTCAAAATAAAAAATCATACTTTTCTTAAACCAAACTCACAAAATTTGCTGTGATTTTTTCTAAAAGCTGAAAACAAATTCCCAATAAATCTCCCTAAATTTTCTTAAAGAATTCCTTTAGCTCATGTCAAAGTGCTAAAAAAAATACCAACAAAATATTTGAGAAGAATACATTAACTTTAAATAAATACATTTTAATAAAGGCGAAAAACTATCATTCCTTTTACGCACTTATTCTTGCTCGTTATATATGGTTGTAGATTCTGGCTGATGATATAGCGCCAGAGATACACATCAACAGTTTAACTAAACATGAACAACACGTAAGTATAAGAGCTAAACGCACAAGCATATACAAATGTATCTCTTTTTGTTAGATACGAGTATGTATGAATGTTTGTAGGTATGTTCATATGTGTGAAAGGATGTTAAGTGTTTTAAAGTCAGTAATAACTACAAATTCAGATTAAATGATGGAAAAAGTATCGCTAAAAATAAATAAATAATTAAACTGAATAAATATTGATCTATTAGTATTTGTGTTTGTACATTTAGTCTGTATATAACCTCATATTTAACATATTTGGCGTGAATATGTTTATTATCCTTTTTTATAAAAGGGTCCTTCGAAAAAAATTCCAAAAGCAAAGCTATTTAATTAAAGTTTCAGATTTTTAAGAAGACATCCATAGTTGGAAAACATTTTTAATAATTGTCTTTTCTAGATTACTATTTATTATTGCTTGGTTTCTCTGGTTCCTATAACGAACAAAATCATAAAGATACCCAAATCGTGTCCCGTGCATCATAAATTTTGAATAAATAGTAGTGAACTTCATCTAAGAGGTTCAGATGAGTTTCTGACATCGTATTACCAAAACTTTAAGTAAAAAGATCAATAGGGTAGGTCAGCTTGGATTGGGAAGGGTAATACGGGCACCTTCCTCTTAATCATCAGCATTCGCAGATCCTTTTGTTCAATGTGCGTTCCTTTAAGGGTAAAATAAAAAGCCAGATACCAGGTAAAGAATAGAAAAAAACTCTTGCAAGAATGAAATTTACAGTCGTAAACCAAGAAAATAGAAATTCATTCAAGCACCTTGTAGGAAACCCTAATTTAATTCTGCCTTATTCTTTATAAAATGTATTACCCAACAATCTAAGGCAGGGACATGCAACGTGTCCTATCTAGTCTAAATCCTCCTTAACTTAAAACATGTTTAGACACTCCAGATTGTAGGCAGAGTCCAGTTATAACTTAAATTATGGTCACTAGACTTATTCTTTCCAAATCCATTAGTGTCCTAGTCTTTACTAAGCTTAGCCACGGCCATATAGCTTTTGCTACTCTGATTTCAAAGTGGACCATTAGATCAGTTAGTAAACGCGCGAATTTTCCAGTCTTGGGGTTGTGGGCTCGATTACCACCATAAACCCTGGTTGATCCTTCTGTAAATTTTTTCTTCCCTTCTATCTTCACCTTTTCTATCTCTTTCTTCGTGTTACACAAAGTGACCGAATAGGCGGATCCAAGTGAACTGTATCCTTTCTTTAACGGCTGCCTGTTCTACCTAACCTACCTCCTTTACAGCCAAGCATGTTACCTATTCGAAGATTTGTCGTATTAAACATTCATGTCTTAATCTTCCCATAACAGTTACAGGTTTAGCATTTTCTCCTTGTATTAACATTCTAAAAGTGAGCTTATACGAGCAAGGTCATCGTCCATTTAATTGCTGACTATGTAACAATATCTCGCTGCCCAGCATAGTCTGACTTTGAAGAACTTGTAACTTGGACTTGACGCAATGCACTTTCAAAACCACAAGGGCCAATCTTCAGCCTGTAACACCTAACACTCATCAGATAGTAAAGGACAAATTAATGTCAATATTATATTGACCCCGGCTCAGATGCCCATATCCACTTTAGATCCCTCTGTGAAACACACACTTCTTATAAGGCTATCCAATCCCTCTTGGGGTTCATTATATTTTAAAACTCTCCTCTGTAAGCATTTATTCCATCTAGCTATCACAGACAAAAAGTTTGTAGAACTTGATGCCAGCACAATTCACATCCTCTTAGATTGATTTTGCTGCGGTCATTTTCTCTTAATTAAAATTTTAATTCAAAATATACTTATAAAATCATATAGTAGCGGTAGATTAGAGCTAAGAAAACATTCCAACTGTATTAGCTAAGGAATCACAATTTAGGAAATTAAAAACCTATTCTCATGATCACAAATGATTAACCCTTATGATTATGCTCTTGTTCTGAGCACATCAAACGCTGTAAATCAGAAAAACTAATCGTTTAATTAATTAAAGAAAACATATTTGCGGACAAAAACAACGACTACGACAATTACGTGGCTCTAGAGAAAATATTTAACTAAAATCGCTGTTTATTTTTTTTTAAATTTACCGGCCACAAAAACTGACTGATGAACAATTTTGCTTAAGCCGGCATTCAACTAGAATTCTGTTCGATTAGATGAAGAAGCATTTCAGACAGACAGATAGACATACAATCAGCATAACATAACATCAATGTTTACGTGATGAATATTGTTAGCAAAGAGCAACAATAGCGATCTTTTACTTTGCCATATTGTTCCTGAATATTGGATACTATCTTAGTCATAAGTATCTGACTTTACCTCCTGTTAAGTATTTTTGCAGCAACATGGCGCAACAAGCAGTAGCCAACCAAATGGTAGCAATCAACACTATATTGTTGTTATATTGAGCATCAGAAACATCATTATCCTGATGCTGGTCATCTTCATGCACATCCTTGTCATGTTTATCCAAAGCATAGAACACAAGTTACTTGGCCAAGTAAATGCTCAGCATGAGATCACAATGTTCGCTTAAACACACATTTGCAACTATTTCGAAAGTCTATCAAAACGTTGTTGTTGGTTGTTAGTTCAGCAATTGTAATCTCATGCATAATTTTACGCAATTTTCTATATGAACTTAATTCGTTTGTGGTGCTCAGCCTATTGAAGTGAAGCTCTGAGGGCAACATGTGGTGTTAAGATGTTGTTACTTCTGGTATCTATGCGTAGCGATCAAAAATGGATTTGTATCAATATCGACTCAGTTTAACATGAGTCTAATAAATTAATATATGTGCTTGCCAAGTCAAAAGTTAACAAAAGAAATATGAGAAGCCTGATGATAGCTAAGATGCAATATAAAACTTAGAACTTAGCAAAATTGCTAAACAGACTTAGTCAATGGTTTCTGGCTGCTTTTTTATTTTTAAATTTTTAAATCTTTGCTTTGCCTTAGTATGCTGCATATTTGAATTTTTTTTTCTTTGATACATCATTTAGTTTGCATCTTTGACATCAATCGACATCCAATACAACAACATATTTGGTTGTTTATTGCAATGCAGTTGTTGTAAGGGCTGTTACTGATGCTGCATGTGTCATGTCTGTGAATTGTGATCGTGTTAATGTAAATAATTGCCAACCAATTTCAGAATTGTAATTAAAATCATTTTTTTTGTTTTCATTTGTCTGTCTTTATTGCTTCTAGTCGTCTTTCACCTTCTCACCTAATGCAAAACTTTTTGTTGTTTGTTTGTGCAAATATATTGTTTAAGTTGCGTTTGCTTTTTGCACCGTAAATCGTATGTAAAAATGAAGATCTTTTGTTACTGATATGAAGGGTAGTCACACATGCAATGATGTTTGGGGTTTTTGTTAGTCTGGCTTTGATACGCTTGGTGACATGCCAGTAGTAACTAAATGTGGGAAGAGTAAATACTGGTTCAAAACACAAAAAGCTGGTGCAAGTATTAATACTGAAAGGAGTTTCAAGATCTAAACAACGTTCAGTAAATAAATTGGTCTATAAGAGTCTTATATTTTTGGAATAGCGAATTGAGTTTTAAAACACAGAGCCTGAGGTAAAAAATCATTAAACTAAAATTGAACTCCAGTTCAACAAAAGTAAAAGATCGAACATTGAAGCTTTTTTACTGCACAAAATGTGCATGAGTTTCTGGTATGATCTCACAAATAGTTTGGATGATTTTAATATTTGGGTGGCTAAAAGTTTCTGGACTTTTCAAACAGAATTTAAGAAAGCCTTAAAAAAGCCACTAAAAGAGGTTTAAAAAGGATTGTAGACTGTTGGAGTTGGCCGCTGAGATTCTGCCGTTCGGTTCCATTCAATTTGTAGCAGTCCCTAATAGCAGGTTAGGGTCGCAGTTATTTTAAGTTCGACTGGCTTGTTTGGTCCTGATTAGTATAACCAGGTAAGAAGAAAGGATAAACAGCTTAGCTTACTCAATTAAAATACCAAAAAAAACAATGGCGCACCAAACTTTTACCTGCAGTAACAAAAGAGACCCTAAACAGTTTAATCGCGAGGGCTAGACAGTGATACAAAATATCCTCATCAGTCTCCTCATCCCTCATTGACAACAGAACCTTCACTCATCGCTGAAAAGTCTCTTTTGGCATAAACCACTGTCCGACAATGACCTGTTATCATTTCCACTAGGAGTGGGAAATCTCTTCATCACAAAAACAAAAGAAGCCCCCTCGCCCTTGGGTAATAAGATCACCATACAATTTTGGGGCTGAGTCGTTGCATTCAATGCTGATCTATTTTCAATATTTTTGTAGAAATTCTATCAATATTTTTTTTTATTTTGAATTGAATTGAATTGAATGCGATGATTTGGACTCTGGGGACTCTGCAGAAAGTGGCATATACCCAGAACCCTCCGCGGCAAAGCCTATTCTCTTATTGTTAAACTTAAGTCGAGCTCGAATATCCAGGTTTAGTTAAAAAGCGTTTTTCAAAGAATCTCCAGAATTGTGTTGAGATTTTATGATTAGGAGGCGATGAAGTTTCCGCTATTTTTCCAGAAAAGTTTTTGTAGACTTCTACTAGGTTTAGGAAAAACCATTTGTTGTCCACCGACTCGTATCGAAATATCTAGGCGAACAGGCAGTGAAGACTAAAGGCTCTGTGTTACTGTCCAGCACTAGTGCGTTCCAGAGCATGAAGAGAGTGCAAAGAAGTCTTAGAAGTTTGACTGCTAAATATGTCCTTGGAATATTTTTTAACTAATTTTTAATCGAGCGGAATGAATTGTTTGAAGCTGTCCCTTTAGAGCAGCTACTTAAATGACAAAAAGGCCTTTGGGTAGATGCCAGTGGTACGGTTTGAAAAGATGTTTTTTGTGATTGTCGTCAGGGTTATATTTATGGTCCAGTTTGGTGAATTTAGGTTAAGTTGAACAGGCAGCCGTTAAAGGAAAGGATACAGCTCACTTGGATCCGCGTAATTCGGTCCCTTTATGTTACCTGAAGAGGCAAATAGAATAGGTTAAGATGGAAGAAAAGAAGAAATTTCGAGAAGGATAAAAAAGAAAAACAGAAGAATAAAGCAGACTTACCATAGTCTCTGGTGTGAATTGAACCCACAACCCCCTGGTAGACTAGTGCACACCCCACTGATCTACCGGGGCACCCTAGATCAGGAGAAGTTAGTCTTAGAGACTCCGCTGAAATATCTGTGAAAAAAGATGAATGAGAGGATGAAAGTGCTGGTTATCTTGCTTTTATGAAAGATATGTTGACGGTCGTTGGAGAAAAGGTAAGACTCATACGCAGAAGTGGCTGCAGCTTAAGCAGGCGTTCTGTACGTGTCATATTCGAGAGGTGGTTCGTTCTCCATATAACATATGATATTCTGTCTGATAAGTGATCTATGCCTTTTGCAGTAGAAATTTACTTTGTCCAAATATTGGACATCTTACTGAAGCAATGTGGCTGGAGCAATTTATTCTCAGTCTAAAGGGCTTGTCTGCGACTCTGTTTTGTTCATGTGGCAGAAGACCGAAAACATAAAGCGTATACTGCATAGTTTTTCAACTAAAATGGCATTTGAGATTTGCAGAGAATACGCGATGTTTTTGATTGACGCTATCGGAAATTAAAACTGATTTTGAAAGAGGATTGATCCTTTGCAAAATTTTGCGCATTCAATATTTAAGTATTCAGGAGGAGACTGGTTTCGATAAGGCTTACAAGTATAGTGCTTGCTAGTCTGTACGGTACCCGTCAGCCGCCGTCTGCCCTTAGTTGCAGCCTTATGGACTTGAAATCACTTCCTGCTGCCCTAGGCGTACCTTATTGCTTACTTTTGTACGTTTAAATATTATTTGGTGTTGTACTGGCCCGGGTGAAAAATTGTGGCCCAACCGCCACTCGTAAGGGTGGCTGGTTGATCCTATGTGTTTGTCTGAATTTTTGTTGCTGGGTGTTATACCTGAGCTGAACAGTCCCAGACCTTGTAAAAACTTTAAGTGTTTTGTTTTGGCTACGTAGATGGCTAGACGCTAAGCTTTTTGAAATTACAATAGTATTAACATCAGTTACAAAACCACAGGCTTAATTCTGATATCACTGGTGTTAAGAGCCCTTAGAACCTCGTTTTTAACCTGACTACGGTAAAGATCCTTATTAGGGCTCCAAGATGCTTGTGGCTTACACCAATAAGTCGACGGAAGCTTTTTCTCGATGTAGTTTTGCATTGTGTCAAGGGCCACGACCCAAATCGGAAGGAGTGAAAAAAATGTTCCAACCCTAATCGAGGGTATAAACGGTGCCCCGATTCTATGCCCATTGTATGGTAATTTCAAAAATGGAACTCAAAAAAATATATATATAAAAGGAGTGGTGCTTTTCCAAAACTTTTTCCAAAGAAAATTATTAATTTACATTGAGTAAAGTAAGACTTAAAACTATTTTAAATATCTACATTCTAAGCTTTGTTCGAGTTTTTGTTCTTTTAATTTAAGTGAAGATTTATTTAATTCGCTAACACGTAAATTTATTAAAAAGTTTTTTAGCCGCAAAAAAATTTTTTCTATTTCTGATTATTTATAAATCACATGTAAAAATCATGTCCTTGTCTTTTAAGAAAATCGTACATGACCACAAGAAAGAAACAACTTGCTGACATATTGACGTTTGATTTTCATGTTTGTACAGTATATGCGCCTGCCTAAGCATGCTGAGCATGTCGATAGCAACAAGAATAACAAAATTAAAAATTGCAACTACGATCTTGCAACATATCACCCTGAACAAGTTACCTAAACACAAACTAAATATACATTTTACATTAAAACTAAAATTACAACAAATTTTTTTGTTAAAAAGATTTTAACATGCAGCTTCAATATCTACGATATAGAACCTTGTGAAAATTGACTGTAAAGAGATCGATACGATTCATCAGTAAAAGTTAATCGAAAAGAGATGATGAGGCACATATTTAAGTTGTTATTGTTGTTTTTGGCTGCCAATGCCACACTATACCTTAAAACAATGATCCTCATTACTGCTGTTGTTTCCCTTTTGAACAACATTTAACATCATCAGTCTCAATAAACCCAGCATCAGTGGCAAAATATCTTTAACGCATATAGAGTTATTTTAATATTGACTACAGATTAAGTACGCTATAATTGTGATGCATGTTAAATTTATGTTTGCGTTTGTTACTAAAGGGGTTAAAGTTTAAATTTTTTTATAGATCTACAACCACTTTAAGGTTATTTTAGAAATTGCTTTAAAAAGTTTTAATTCCTTGCTGATTACTAAAAGATTCATAGATCATAATATTTTAGCTTCTTAAATGACTCCAAAAAAAATAGTTTTCATCCTAAATATATGTCATCATTTACAGCCCCCCAAAGTCAACCAACTTGTCCACGGCTTAAACAAAATCTTCTTATTTTAAGATATAAAAAAATGTTAAGGATCATCTTCATTTAAGCGATCTTCAATCTAAAGATTTTAAAACTAAAAAAAAACCTTATGGTATGCTTAAGTCCTTTAAAGGCTTTGTGTTGTGTGTCTGTGTGTGTGTGTAAATACGATAACGATCTCATTAAAAGAATTATTTGTGTTGCTGCTTATGTTGTTCAGTTGTAAGTACGAATATTTTGCGATTGTTATCATTATACACATATCGTCGCTGATGTTGCTGTTGCAAATTTTCTCTACAATAACAAATATTGTAGCTTTTTGTAGCAACTATGTTTGCTTGATATTTTCGTGCAAACTTGTGTACTTGTATCAACATACGAAAAAGTTTTGAAAATTACGATCATACATGATATTTAATGATTATTTAAAGCGATTTTGTATTTCATGTTGTTGCTTTTGCATTATAAACTAAAGATCTTTAAAAACGATTTGCCAACCGTTTAAAACTTATTGGCATTGCTGTTGTATAATTTTATGTTATTGCCATGAATGTGCTTTTAACGCACTTACATGTTATTTAGCATAATTTATGATCTGTACTATGTCAATACTTTAGTTGTTAAATTGTTGTTGTCACACGTGATATTAAATTATTTTTGTTTATAGATTTTGCTATAAAATTGTTGGAAAAACATGATTTTAAAATGCAATTAATATTGTAGTAAATTGTTAATGGGTGAAATGAAGTCGTTCAGCTTAATATTCTATAATCGGACGGTACATTATTAACCCTAAATTTAATAGCAGACTCTTGCCCGAAATCATATAACCCTGTTCAAACTTCTAGAGCAAGCCGCCATCACAGCGAAAGTCGTCTCAAATATTTATCATAATTATAAAGTGTTTTATACAAACTTTTTTGACATCATTCCGTAACTAAGAAGAAATTACATTTACATAGAATCCGTCGTACGTCATGCTTCGCCTTTTTTAACTGACAGCTTAGTTGAAAAACATGTTTTATTATGAACAATGTCACATTCAGTACGTCTTCTTCAACTCAATGTACTAAAGTTGGGCAACTTTTAACGTACGTCAAGTACTTTGGCAACTACCAGCTGGGTCATAACCTTAATTTTGATTAGTTGTTTTTGCCCGCGGCCATAAAAAATATAAAAAATCAGCTGATTTAACATCCGTTTATAAAGGATTCTACGTGCTAACCTCTTACGTTAATGTCAGTTGAATAAGGCAACGCTTGAAGTACGACGGATTCTATGTGCCACCACCTTAAGACTCAACCGCTTATTGGCAATTTCATTTTGATGGGTGTTACCAACAAACTCAAACACTGAAAAACAAGATTTCTGCTTTCAATGGGCAGTTAACGGTTGTGACCAGTGTGACCTTACAAATTTGAATTTTATAGAGGTTTTTACATTAAGATTGTAAGGTGTAAAAATAGTACTAAGAACGGCCTTAATTTTCTATATTTTTAGGATGGTCTTAGAATTTTTAATCCTATTTTATATATAGTTTATACAAAAAAGTATTTTTACGTAAAAAAATATTTAAAAAAGGTTCGACAGGTGTGATATTTTTATCAAAGTTTAAAAAAGGACGAACCGATCATTTTTTATATTTTCATTTTAATTTCATACTAAACAAGTCATATTTCACCTAGAAGCAATAAATTTATATTTTTCAATAAATTTTACTCACTTATAGGGTTGGTTGCAGGTTAAGTTTTTTTATATGCATTTCATTAGTTCATGCACCAAAACGTCAGTAGACTTTAAAACTAAATTCTTAAAAAAACTAGTAAATATCCGCTGCCTTTGTATAGTCGTTAAGGGTTTTACGTGACGCCATGCTGGCAATAATTCACGGTGCTCTCAACACTTGGTAGAAACAACGCGTCCACCAGCGCCCCCAGAAGGGCTCACTCTGCCACCGAGGTACCAATTCTCTGCCACGACTCTGTGGAGCCATAACAGATCCTTCGGTGAGGAGTTGGGCTATCCAAACCCGAATTGCACTTCTAGTTTTGATCTCTCTTCTTCATACTCAAAATAGATCCGCGCCGACAAGATACCTCTCCACACGCTTGCGAAACAGCACCCAACCTTAAGCAAGAGAGATTATGATTATCATGTCGCACCCAACGAATGCGACACCCAGGTCTGTTTGAAGGATCTTTTTCTCATTTAGACAAATCAATTTTTCCACTTTCATCAACGCTTCATAATCTTCTCACCGCCAGTCAGGACCGAGTCACGCACATGCTTCAACATGTCAATGCCGGCCTTCTCATTTATTTGCTACTACTTTGACGGGATCTTATTTTAGATCCTAGGGTCCCCAACCGTAGCCAGTTTTCCTATTCACCTACTTCCAAACTCACTTACACCTTCTCAGCTACTAGCCTACTTCAACAGTTGCTCATGTGCCTGAGTAGACCCGCTAAAACTAGAAACTCTATCTTGAGAGCCTTAAGTTCATATAAGACCGCTTACGCAATCACTCTGGGGCCCAAACAGAACGGACCCCAGTATATCAATTTTCGTTCTCAGTTGCCCCGCTTCGGGATAACCACAGCCACCATGTGAACTCCCGAAGGAGACCTCACCGTTAATCAGTTCATGCACTGGTAAGCACATGGGGCCAACTGATTCCCGTGGTACCAGATAGGACTCTGGTCAGCCCAAGACAGACTGTTTTCGACTTAGCCATTTCTGCTAGCCTTTTAGTAACTGAAAGTTGCCCTGCTGATACCACTAGGAGGTAGACTTAGGCACTTGTTTTACACACTTATAAGCCTCTGCCCTTGTACAATATTTTCAATAAACTTTTTGAAAATTATTATATATAAACCAAAACATACCAGAGTTTCTTCAAAAACCCAACAAACTATTTTTCGCTATTAGGTGTTTTGATATTCTTTCTCCATTTTATATTTGGACAACTATTGGTCAACATATTTAACCTGTAACAAACCCTGTAAGTGAGCTAAGGAAATTGGGATCCTATCCTGAATAATATTTGGAAATTGTTTTAATTTTTTCTTACTTTTAGAGGTAAATACATCGAACAAGAAAAGATAAAAATTTTTCACCAGTTTGGGTGGTTCACGCGGAGTAGACTTTATAAGGTCATATCTGGCATGTTGTGCGAAAGATAAAAACTCGACATAATTTTACAGTTAAAACAACCTTACCAGTGTATTATTTTAACACTTTTCCAAATCATAAAGATCATCCATAATACATACTACTTTTGTATTAGCTGTCAACTAATAGCACGCGTTTCCTGCATTTTGGCGTTATACGCGGCGACAAATGTCAACAGTAAAAATTATAGAAACATGATACCGGAATTCTTCTTAAGAAATCTGTGAGCTCATTCACCGTACTCTTCTCACACGTGGTTTCAACAAGATGGGGGGGCTGTACCCATAGCCAGAGCTTCGAAAAACTTTCTAAGGGAAAATTTCCCGCAAAACCTAATCAGTCGCTTTGGGGGCATTGCAAGGACACCTAAGTTGCCTAATCAAACTCCCATGAATTTTTTATGGGGCTACATAAAAGAGAGGATTTATAATCACAATCCCCAATCTCTTTTTGCTTTAAAGGAAAATATTTGTCAAGGAATCAGCTCAGTTGAACCAAGTTAATTGCATCGTGTTGCGCAGAACATAGTTCTCCGTTTTAAACAGTGTTTTCCACTCGACGGAAGGCATTTGGCTGACATTCTCTTAAAAAACTCCGTATTTTTATTCCATCGTTTAACGCCTTTAATAAAACTTGTATCAATCATTAAGTTCTTTATTTAAGTTTGAATATATAAATCTGCCATCAGACGCCCTGTGACAAAACTTTTTTCTTGAAACTTTCCATTTCTGCGGTGTTTTTCGTATCCTAATGTATTGCAAATTTATTTCACCCTCTTCATACCACAATAATTTATTTTTATGAACTGCAAACTTTGCATTAAGGTCTTGATTATTAAGCACAACAACAATAATTTTTATCTTTACTTTAATATAAGTTTTCTTCCATATTCTCGTTATATATTGAGTCTTCTTTCTAATGCCATAATTAATTGTCGTCATTATATCAAACATGCTGCGACAGTTAGAAATTTGTTTTCATTTCAACAACACTTTGACCTTTTGAAAAATCAACTAACAGACACAACGTCAATATTCAATCTTTAACAAATGATAGAACATCTTGGAATGAAATTAAAAATAGGAAAAAGGACTAAAAAGAAAGATAAAAACTTGACCATGTCACGTCAACACTATTAACAACGAAACTACGTACCAACATACATCATGGTTCAACGAATTGAACATTTAAAGTATGAAACACATCAAAGTAATTGCTGCCACAGCAAAGGAGTAAGTAAAACTCCACCTCTTTGGTGGCGCAACCAAATAAAACTTTAAGGAAAAACATCTTGTCCATAGTAAATGTTTTGTAAAGAAAAACTTTTTGTGATTCTCATCCTTATAACCAAGAAACAAGTGAAACTACATCAACATCTTAAACATACGTTCATCAAAATGAAATATTAAAGTTTTTGCTGCTGATTCTGTCGATTTTGAAAATTGTGAAGACCTAAGATGGATGTAAGAGTAAAACTAAATAAATAGTCCGGCAGACAGTGAGTTGTAAGAAAAGTTTCGTTGTCTTAGTTTTTTTACATCAAGAAAGAGCAAGAGCAACAAAAGTGCAATAAACGTCCTAAAATCCAGACAAAACTTCAATATTGTTTTTAAAGTTGAGACATTAATATTTGCTAGAGTCAAGAAAAAATCATTGTTTTTCGGAATGTTTGTTTTAATTCTTTAGTTTTGTTGGAAATATTACTTTTGTTTCATTTTTAATATTTCTGTTGAGGATAATTATTTTGATGGATTGTTGTAGAAATGCACGTACTCACATGGTCTAAAGTACTTTTTACAAGTCTTTACAATTTTTTAGGATTGAAGTAAAGGAACACAATATCAGTTGAACACAGGATTCCAGTTTCTTTAAAATCCCGCCATTACGGAACTTCGAATTCCCTCTCGTATAAAATGAAATATTTGGGTATAATCGCCTACTTCAACTCAACAAGAAATTCCAATTCAAACCAAATAGTATATAATAAAATTAAATATATTGCATTCCGTTTAGAATTTATTTAACAATAAAAAAAATTATATAAATTTTATTGCTTTTAATTAAACTAACAATTAATTTAATCAAATAAAAAAAATTACAAGCTAATTGATTGTTTTTCATGCATTAACTACTAAAATATTGTTTAACAAATAAATATTTAAAATATTTAATTTGTATTTTTAAATTGAAATATTGGATCATCAGTTGTATTGAAGGCAAGGTTTAAACATTTGCACAAGTGAGGAAGCTGTTGGTTTCAGTCGGATAAGGCGTTGAGGGATTTATATGTTTGTATCAAGCAGCGAGATAAATTGCGGACGAATACAAAAACAACAATATTAGAAGTTGTTTTAAAGTAAAAGTATTAGAAACAGTGTTATCGACGTTAAATTTTTGCGTTAAAATTGGGTTTGCTGTCTTATATAAACTTATTGTGGTTTAACACATACATAACCGGTTGCAATGCAAATCGATATTTAAAACAAAAATGTTTCTGAAAAAACTTTGGCAGCACTGCTAAATAGCTGTATCCAGGGATGGGAGCTTGCGTATTTGCTGTTTGATTTTTTGGGTATCAATTTGTATATATTTTTTTTAAATCGTTTAAGTTATACACTCAAAAGGATTACAACAAGGCAATTGTCATATTAAGAACCATTTACAACGATGAATTGGAAATTGATCTTTCAAAGACGTAAAATGTATCAAAAACCTTTAAAATGGTTTTTTTTTAAATCGCTGCAACAAAAAATTTTTTTAATTTTTTATCACTTTTACACGAAAGATGTAAAGAACAGAAAATATTAACATTTTGGTAGATGAAAATAGTCGGCAACAGTAGCCACATCCTTATACATATCTTCGATCCAGCTGCTATCATTCTTAAGGGATAGTAGACTAGAAAGGCTTATGTTAGCTACATCTGACAGACTGTCCAGCCAGCTTTCCCAAAGTTCCTCGGTGTCGGATAAAACCACAGAAGCACTTGCGCATTCCTCTGCATCTCAAGCAGCTCCTACAGAAATTGTTTAAGGGAACCCACGCCAAAATAATTTGTAAAAGCGTTCACAAAGTATTTCAGTCGCTTTTTCTCTAGATAACAAAGACATTTAGAAGATCTGTAAAGAAGATCCGCGTAGAGTTTACTGGTAGAGATAGAGATGCCAAAGAAGTGGTTAGTCAGCCCATTATATAAGTTTGCACGAACTTTCGTTGTTGTGTCAGCAGCACAGGTGCCGGCATTGGTCCAATTTAACCACACTCATAAATGAAGGATGTGAAATGCATCGTCATCCAGTGTAATAAGTTCCGGCATCTGCAAACTAGTTTAAGGTAAAGTATGTTTAATTATTGGTTTTAATGTCTGCTTTTTTGCCGATAAAGATCCCAACATTTTTGTCAAAAATGCTGCATAGTGTAGCCAGTTAGCCGCTTTACCAACATATGAAAGTTCAACTTGTAGCAAACTCTACTCATGGAAAAGTGTGTACGAAATCTGGACTGTTAGTCTTGAGATAAATTTGCCTCCACCGAAACCCCTTTTTTTTGCAGACCTGTCCGTATTTATCTTCAGACAGACAGTTCCCAAGAAGATAGTTTTATCCGCCCCTTTTTCCATAATATCGAAAGAGGATTTTCTGCAGAAAATCAATTTGGATAGATAGTAGTGGGGAAAAAACCAATCCCTATAGCATTTGTGTACTCTCTGTCTTTTTCCATTTACATACAATCTTAACGAGGCATTCAGCGCCTGCTAAGAAATCTGCCAAAAGCAGTTAAATAAATTTAAAATGACGTATTTTCAGTCAGTTCATAACCTTTTACTAATATTTATAAAATTCACAATAGAGTTGATGCCTTTACGCCGGACTCTATTTCTATTAAAAACGTCTGTTCCATTTCCGTCATACAAAAGCAAATGACGATATGGGATCTAAGGTCTCAAGCTTAGCTTATAGCACGCTTGCACACCTGCATTGTCACCTTTGCTTTTGCCACTTTTTTTTTTAAGTTTGACCTTTAAGACAGCTTACTGTCCGGAATAACTCCCATATGCTTCTTTATTATATTACGTTTCAGTAGAAAGTACCGAGAGAGCTGTTAACCCCTTGCTCATGTATGACCCCGATGATGGATGATAGAGTTTCCCGGAAATTCGCTAGTGTTTTGTTTTTGAATTCACGAGATATCTCGATATAATCACCAAATAAGTAGAAATCCGCCTCCAACAATCTGCTCTTAGTACAGGTAGTCTGGTACTCAGATAATACTGATATTGATTGCCACCCTTAACGTGGCCATCAATCAGCCTCTCTAGGGTTTTAGTGAAGAAAGGTGTGACACTTATTCTTCTTCTCATTACAATACGTTTGTTTCATTAGCCGATCGTAGAAACAATTTCCAGAGACTTTGATCAGCTGCGTTTCTTCTCCAATGTCTGACCCCAAGTTTCGAGATGCCTTTCTACTCTTGATCCTTCCATCAGAGTTTCGGTCTTCCCCATCTGCGCGATTCGTCACCAGGTTTGCATTCAAATGGCTTCTTCGCTGGAGCATCTTCATTCATTCTCACAACATGACCGAGCAAACTTAAACGAACCTTGTCACTGTCGGCATACAACTCATACAGCTCACGGTTCATAGGACACGGTTTGAACACTCCACTCCAAAGTAGCATCTAATAGTGAATATTATTGTCCTTTTTATCTCAAAACTGATGTTGCTTTTTTATGCCGGTGTCCAGATAGATTTGTCGTTGACTAATTTAAAGTTTTAGGGTTCAATTTCCACTGCCTGCCCAAATCTATCGGACGTCTTGTGCATTGATGCCATCAACTTAGTTTTATCTTCATTTACTCTCAGAAGCACTTTGGCTAATTCTTTCTCGAATTTTTTAAAGGTAGAAGTTACTGATCGTAGTGTTGATGCCGATATCGTTATCGTAAGCGAGTAACATGTGCCGGTTTGTGTATAGTGCGCCAGTTCTATTCACATTTGCGTCTCGTATAATCTTTTCTAAGACGATGTTTAAAAGATCACAAGAAAAGTTGCAATAACAACAACATTTATTAAGGAAAAATATTTTATCGTGTAGTTTTAAGCAAGTTAATATTATACCAAGCACTGCCTGCAAGTTTTTTTTTTTTGCAAACTTTTACAAGCTTAAGAAATAACATTTTAACCAACCCAATATTTATAAATATTAACAACCAATTTATTTAGTGAGAATAGCATATTTATACAAAACATTAAAAAAATTTAAATTAATCATATTATTTTTTTAAGATAAATATTTTTAAATCTGTTACGGATGTTGATGATCTGTAAATTTCAAACATTTTACTGAATTTTGCTTAAATGCATTACTATACATGCAGAAAAAAAATATTTTCTAAACGGAAGTTTTCATTCAAAATCGTACGTACGTATTTGGTGTCTTCAAGTCTATGGAGCCTGTCAAAATGTATTATGTTATATTGAAGATTTCATTAAACAAAACGATTTGAAATAAACTCAACAAATCGTTTTATGTATTTGCCACATAACATTATGTGATTTATATTAAAAATTATAATAATTGAAAAAAGTATTTATTTAAACTTTTTTGTAAAATAAATTCTTTATTTGATACATTAGTTTGCACATGAAATACCTCTAACACAAACACACACAGGTTTTCTTGGTTTTACTGAAAGATAAGAGGAAGTTTATGTTAACTCAACAACAACATACAGTGCAAATTTAGGGGAAAAAAAGAATTTATAGAAATCAAAAAAATTATTTCAATCAAGAGGCAGAAAAATTAACTCAAAATTCACGTGCGTATCATGTGTAATGGTATCTCATCCACAACTCTTAAAAGCACTGCCCAACTTTATATCCAACAACGCTAATTTCAGACAGGTTTTTTTGGCTTTACTGGATGATAAGGGAAAGTTTATGTTAACTCGACAACAACATACAGTAAAGGCAAATTTAGAAGAAAAATAAAAAAATATTTTTTTTTAAATTTTTTCAACAAGCAAAGAAAACAAATTTGCAGTGAATTAACTCATAGTTCGGCGTAACATGTGTAATGGTCTCTCAGCCACAACTATTAAAAGCACTCCCCCGCTTTATATCCAGTAACACTAAAAAATCAAACAGCAAATATTTAAATTGTACGTTTTTTTTGACATGATATATTTGGCGCTCGTAATAGCTTATGAACTGTTCTCCCTCCAACAGTGTTATGGATGAGCTAAAGACCTAAAATTAGCCACAAAAAAATTCTTAATTTCAATTATTTTTAAAATATTTTGGGGTGGCGGGGTATTGCAAAATAGTTTTGCATGGCGCAAAAATAATAAGGGTATGACATTGAGAAGGCAATGATAGTCAAACACCTAGTATCATAATTTTTTCGCATGTGTAAAGTTGTAGAAAAAAAATATGAAATTTGCAAAAGGTATGTTGCTTCTGCACATTTTACTTCAAATTACACATTATTTACAGCCTTAATTCACCCAGTTGCAATGCAAACCCTTAATTGTAATAATCCGTGCGGACAAGCGGAAGGCTTCAATATGCAGAAGATTTAGATTTTTGTATTTAAAAAATATTTTTTTCTATTATGGATTTTGTTTTAGCGGCGCTGAATTTTTTTTTTTTGAAGTGCCTTACGGCACCGAATTGGTTTTAGTTATGGGTTTCCGGGCAAAAGTTTACAATCGTTTTGAAGCACCACCTGGTTATTTATAAGAATTAGGAATCACGTTTCTTTACAGTCAAGTTTAAGTTGTGAGTGTATTTTTATTAATTTATTTTGATTCCCTGTAATTGTGCCCATTCTTCTACTTGGATATTATTATGCTGTAGCAGTGATGCCAACTCTTGCATCATAATTTTTCTGGAAGTCCAAAACTTTCGCTAACAATATTTTGTTAAACTGTAATCATTGTAAAGATAAACAATTATTATTTGAACATTTTAAAAATCTAAAAATATTAAGGCCCTGCAAAAAGCCATGAATTCCTAGAAATAGATCGTTTTTATTAGACTATACCTTATCTCAAGCCAAGTTATGATTTCTTGTAGAATGTATTAATTTAAAAGTGAAGGTTTGATTTTACAATTAAACTTTAACAAAACCCTTTACTTACATTGGTGAGATTGATAATCATTTTCTTGTTATGGATCCCAAAATCTTCGGATGTTTAATGGACCCCTCAAATAGTGATGTAATCAGTTTTTCCTCAACAGATGATTCAAACTTGAACTTAAGGCCAAACTTTATTCAGCAGTATTGTTTTTAAGACTTCATTATAAAAAAAGTTTTACCTTAAATTTAAAATTATGTATAAATTTGTTGTTCCCAAAAAAAATAAAAAAATAGTTTTTGGTTACTGAAAAGGCACCTTAAAGCACTGTGGAAAATTGGTGAAAGCCCTAAAAATAACCACTTTTTAAAAACGTGTATTTAACAAAATTTTGGGTATTGCATAACCACGAAAGCGCCGAAAAATACCCGAAAAGCACTTATATGGCAACGATTTGCTGTAGCCTGTTCCAGGCTTAGGATGTATATTAGTACTGGGAAAACCTGTATCATCAGCAAATGTATACCCATGTGTTTTCCTACGGGTTGGTATATATGCTCAATGTACCTTGATGTTTGCCAGCTCCAATTGGTTGATTATAACTTAAATAGTTTCCTTCTTTGATCATAAATATGCGGTCGGTTGTGTGCTTTTTAAAAAAGAATTTCTGGCAAGATCAACGTAAGCCTGGCTAACAGGCATTTTTGTCTGCTCTGTTAAAACCTTAAAAGACCACAAAAAGCACGAAATTATATTTTTTCTCCTGAAAGGCTTTCGTTTAACCGGTACTAATCTGTGAATTCTTTTCGATGATGGTATGTTATCTTTTAAAGCCAAATTGGAAATGCAAATTAATCTTTAAAAATTAGGTTAAGCTTGAGTTTAAGCCAATTTTGAAAAAGCTTTTACATAGATGTAAATACACCTATAGGCCTGCAAAACTTTACCTTCAAAGGATTCTTCTTTGGCTTAGCAACATTGGCGTAGGAAGTCATTCAAATTGCCCCCCTAAAGTTAGTTTTGCCTTCCAAAGCAAATTTAAAAAATTTTTTTAAAGCATTTTTTTTTGTTAATGCACCTTAAGTTTCTGCCCTCCCCCTAATAAAAAATTTGTAGCTACGCTAATGCTTAGAAATCATCTTTATCAACGTACCTTTCCATTAAGGAGGGAAACATTTAAGCAGTGATATGGGCTGGAAGAAAAGCATGGAATAACGAAACAGTCTTTTCAAATTTTATTCTTTTAAATGTAAATGTGTGATGCAAACATCAACACTACCACCAAGTACATATGTGGTGTGGGGGGTATAGTAAGTCTTTCCAAATTTATCACTCTTTTCATCCTATTAAGACCCAACAGGTAATGGTTTTTAATGGATACATAATCAAAATATATAAAAACTGACAACAGAAAGTGATCTCGCAACATCAATTAATTATTCAACAATGTTTAACACAATTTAGAACTTATCAATTTACACTTAACCCTGTGTGAGACTTTTTACTTGTAGAACATTTTAATGTTTTTTTTTCTTTATATATTGAAGTATTTATTTATTAAAAATTAAAATTATTTAAATTTAAATTAATTTAAGGTGTCGAAAGAAATTTTAAAATGTCTAGCTGATCTAATTGTAAAGAAAATTAATTACTTTAAACAATGTGTTTTAGAGGAATTGTGTTGAAATTCGTGTGCTTCTAATTGCTGTTATTAACCCCAGGAACTAAAGTGTTAATTGTTGTATTCAAAACACAATAAATCTTATTGATTGATGGATTTATATATTATTTAAATGTACAAGTGAAAACAGATTACATATCCACATTAACAAATTTTTCTATTTATTCTAATTATTTTTATTATCGAAAGAAGAGGAACAGTTCCATTAAGCGTGAAGAGTAAAGTGTGTCTTTGAAGAAGGTTTTTCAATAAGGTATATGAATTACTTCCAACGGAGGCTTAAATCTTGTCCCCGAGGGCTCAACCTTTCTCAAAACTCACTTTCTGGATATGGGTATTAAGCAGCTGTGGAGTTGTAATGTAACTTATATATTGAAGACATATTGGGAGGTTGAAACTTCTTTTTGAATAACGACAAATATGAAAATAAATCGTCAATATACTTTAGCTTTACAAAGGAAACTCTGAAAGTTGAAGGAGCTTCGAATTAAACTTTTAAAGTCTTAGACTTTGGTTGGGAACGCCAAAAAGGAATTTTTAGGGCTGTCAAAAAGGAATTTGAGGAAAACTTTGGCGAAATATACATTGTAGACTTATACGGGCGCAGTAGAGTTGTCCGTTTGTTAGCTTCAAGTGAGTCAAGGTGAACTGCACTACGTTGATATATGCATTAATGTACGGCGGACTAAGCAACGAGATATTTTCTCGCCTTCCCCACCATGACACTATTGCACAAGCGGAGGTCCTAGCTATCACGAATCTTTGTTCTGGCTCAGGGTATATGAAGGTTTAACAAAGATTTGTACGGATAGGGAAAGTCTTTAAATGTTTTAGATCTTCAAATATAGAACAGGGTGGTAGTACAAGGTAATCAAAAATTAATAGGTGTAGGTCTGGCAGTAAATGCAAGAAATAGAGCTTAGAATAGAGATGAAACTAGAAAAGTTCTTAAACTTAGTTAAACTGAATTGATCAAAGTGGCTCACTAAAATTTACAAACGCACTTCCATCGACTGAAAGTTGTGGAAAATAGCGATTACAAGACATGCAGGAAAAACACAGCTTTTGCACAGGCCGATGTTCTGTATGTAATATTGATCAGATGTGTCTAGCTTGAGAGGTGTGTCAGCATTGCCAAATTTGAACTGTGAACTACTTTCCCTAAATTATTTTTGTTTTCAAAAAAGTATGTTAAGGTCTTTTTTTAAGGTCTTCTTCTTTCAACCTAGCTTGTCTAACCCAACCTGGGCGATTGCGAGATCTCTCTTTAGCTTAAAACTCTTATTTAAAATAATTCAGTACTTAAGAACATGATAGTTAAGGTACCCCAGCTGTAATATTACTCCTAATAGAATATTCACTCAAATTCTTCTGCTGTCAAATTAATTGCCTTCGCGTGCTCTTTAATTGCTTGGGCAACGTAAGTAGTTTGACATCATCTGTGTGGTTCGCATGTCCATCCGGATAAAAATACAACTCTGTGTTTTACTTATTATTTAGTTTAAACAAGGAAAAGTTTGTTATATCCGACCTTTAAATCTCGTCTAGCAAGACTTTATTTTAGAAGACACATGAACCGATAGCGAAATCCTTTGAAACGCATTCGAAGCTTTTTGATTTAATGTGGATTGGTTTTTTCACAAATTAATTTTTTTATCCATCCTTTTTGTTGAAGATAATTTTAATAAGTGAATGCTGCGGAACTCAGCATTTATTTAATAAAACTGTTCCATCATTTGGACCTGTTTTGGCACGATCCATCCGTTCATTGTAATTCGGTAAAACAGAATGAAGGCGGTAGAAGAAGCTGCAACAATATGACCGCAACTCTTTACATCCTTATTGGAAAACTCTAAATTTTAACGCAACTTTCCGATATTACTCATGTTTGTTCGGCTTGTACAAATATCCTATGGGATTATATTGAGTATTTTTCAAAAAATAACAGAACTAAAGGACGACATAAAACCATCCCTAAGGCATGAGTAAACATATTTAAACATATCGGTTGCCTTACTTGATATCACCTTATTCATATTTATTTTTTTTTTCCTTCGTACACCAATAATATATATATTTTGCATAACATGTACTTACATCCCTGCAGAAAATGTCAATAGTGAAACTGTAGTGATTCACGGTTGACGCTGTCACCAGTGCTACTGAAAAGCTATATCCCAGTCAATGCTTTTTGCTTAAGACATTTAACATTTGCGTGGCATTTAAGATCCACTACTGTCATTAATGCTTCTAACAAGGTAGTTTTTTTGTGGTCATATGTAGACATTGGAACCAGTATTTCACTAGTTCCTTTTAGCAAATTAAGTACAGTACTGCTAACCAGTTTTCCCCACAAAATGTTTTTGCTGTTGATATTTAACGTGTGTGTGTCATTAAAATAATTATGTATTGTATATTTAAATCACTTTTATAGCACAAATGGAAATAATTAACGACTTAGTGATAAACCAAGACTCCCGCATGACGTTTCTTTCCGTGCAATTTGACGTAAAACCACGCTGTTGAATGTAGTTATAAGATATAAATTTTTTTATTCTGAGAGGGGTTTCTCTTATGCTCTTTCTTTAAAAAAGAAATTCTTTCAACAATGTTGCCACACTTTTTTATTAAATTTTATACATTTTGTAAACCAAACCACATGTTTTGAAGAAGAAAGTAGGAGAAAATAAAATAAAAATGTATAAAAATGCAATTAAATTTAAAATTTTGTAAACTTTGAAATGAAATATTTAATATTTTAAAAAAGTTTGCTTAAAAAAGTACAAAAGTATTATAATTTGCAGTCGCCAATGCACAAAACTTTTATTAAAAGTAAGATTTGTGGATAAAAACTGGAAAAGTTAAATTTGAGTTTTACAACCGACATTTCAATTATGAGTCTGCTTACCTAAGAGTCATATTTGTTTGAAGTTGCGGTCCTGTTCTGTTTCATCTTTAATAAAGATCATTAAATCACCAACGTATTAGTGTGTTTGGCCGTGAACTGAAGCTTTTATTTGCTGCCGACAGTTTTATTTCTAATTCAACCTAAATATAAAAACTGTAGACGAGTTATTGACAATGTCACCAAAAAAGCACCAAAACAGGCGACAAAAATGAGTTTTCATTAAATGTACTGGTGAAAAATATGAGTACTGAAATGTACTGATTTTTGAGAAAAAGTACTGATTGTACTGATTTTTCTAGTCTATTTGAGCAAAATTAGATTTTTAGCTATTTTTAGTACCAAAAAGTGCACTAAAATTATTTCTATCTCTAAAATCATGTCTTAAGTCGCTTGACTGCTCTCCAAAATTTATAATAATTTTTTTTGAAAATTTATTTTTTTAATAAAATATTGACCTGCGACCAGTTCTTTAATTACAAGAAAATATCTAGACAAACATGATTAAATCGAGTCCGGGAGTAGCTTTAAATCGATCGAACTAAAGGTGATTCTTAACTACAAAAACTAAAAAGCCAGAAATAAATGGTCCCCCTAGACATGGGTACACTTGCCCTCACGTTTTCTTCAGGGATTACACTAAAAGTTCATGCATTTTATTACATTATCCATACCATACAATATTGTGCATATTGCAGCTAAAAAAGCTGAAAGTATTTTAGCAAATACAATTCACTTCATATCATCATGTAAAATACCAAATGCAAAACAATGGATCCATAAATCAATGTAATTAACGTAAAAATACTTTTGCAAACATATAAGCCAAGTAGGGATGTATGGTGATATAAATTCAATACGAAAAACAACAACAATCTTTAAGGTAAGAAGACCATTAAAACAAAACACGTGTTTTAACAAGTTCAAAAGATTCATATGCAAAACATATTATCATCTAAACTATTCCAATCTTATGCTTAAATAACTGAGAAAAAAAATGCAAATTTGTGAGGGAGTCAAAAAAGGAAGTTTATTAAATATAAATTTACATTTGTAAGAGATCTTCGTTTATTATATAAATATTTGTAAGATGAAAAAGCAAAATGTTTCGTTTAAATATTTGCTTAATTTCCCTTTAAATTATAAAAAATATATTTCATAACTTTTGGAAAAAATATTATTTTAAAATATAATTTTCCTAAAAAAAATTAAATTTTTCATTTAAAATATCTATCACCCCCTGTTTTTTTTTAGTTTCGCACATAAATTGCAATTATTTCTTATGGTTTGTTTAAATCATCGATTCTTAAATAAACAATTAATTAATCATATCAGGCGTCTTGCTATTGCCTACTGCTTTCATTTAAATAAAATTTATGTATTTCAACTAAATTCATTTAAACAATTCAAAAAATCTTCATTCACACTCAGTTTGTTAACCATCAAAAGTTGATGATGTTGGCGCTGTCGATGGCGATCAAAATAAACGCACAAATCAAATCAATGATTAGGAATTTGAATCGTCTGTGTTTTCATTGTAAATGAAACAACAATAAGAGAAAACTAGATCCAATAAATAATTTGTAAGAATATTTTTATTTACACCTAAATTTGAAATGTGAAGTGAAAGAATGTTTTGTTAAATCAGACATGTGATCTCAATATTATAATAACTAATGAATTTTAGGTACAGGGCTTTATATGAAAGCAATACCCCATGACTGCTTAGCCACCGGCGCTTGTGCAGATTTTTGTGACGCCCAAAAGATGCTTTCGATTCATTGAAAATCACTTCCACTTTAAATAAACCTTACTTGTATGTGTGTCCGCCTAGCTGGGTGCCTGCGTGTTTCTTCCTTTTTACGTGTTTCTTTCTCCCTTCTTAAAGCTTTTTTAGAGAAATTGCCATAATAACCGTTGTCTACAATATGACTTATAATCCCTAATAGCAAAAATTGGCAGTCGTACGTGTAGCTGAATAGGAAACAAATTATGAACTAACCGGTCATGTTAACAAAGCTGCCTTAGACTTAAACTCCCAAGGCCACAGACTCATTTAAGGAAGGCGTGCATATGGCGAATGAAGCTTCAGAATGAAGTCAGGGCAACAGAGCACAATTGGGCCTTAATGAAACAAATATTAAAGAAATGGCATATTTTAATGATTTTGTAAAGATTTTGTGTACCTTATAGGAATTTTAAGACCAAATATGTAACTAAATCAATTTTGAAAAGTATGGTGGGTCTGAGAGATTATAACTTTTCTACTTATTTTTGGTCTTAAGTGAATTTCCTAAGTATGCGGGTCAAGAAAAGCTTTTTACAGACATTAAAAACAATATATGTTGTGTTTAGCTAAAGCCGTGGTTAGGTTCAAGGGGTAGATCCTTAAAAGGGTATTAAGTCCTATAGCACACACACGAAAGCCAGAGATCGGCTTGTTATGTGTTTCTTCCAATGTAAGGTGAGTTTGGGGATGAAATTCACAGAAAATCGCTGATGCATGCGAATTCCTTCATCATTTTACAATTTATGCTTCTCAAATGAGCCGCATGTGGAATAATAGCTGAAAAAAACAGCCGACTCTGGCCCGTGTGAAAGGTGGACAGAGATGCATGAAATGCTTTATAAATTCGTGCCCTTTTTGTGTGCCCTGCATTTGACCTTTTCCGCAATCGCTATTCGATTGAGGTTTGTTTGTAGGTTTGAGTGATCCGTCAGCACAGTCATTAACTTTCCCAATTCTGGTTTTCTTAGTGTCAGGATTACATTGGCCTTGTCCTTATTTGAGTTGGCCTAGATGATTCTCGTCAGCCTGCCAACTGTTTCACGATGTTTATTCCATTAACAAGACCTTCATTTCGAATAAAGGTTACGAGACTCTTAAGTAAACTGCCTGCTATTTTTAAGCTCTAGCTGCCAGATTATTTGCCATATTCTAGCAACAATTAATTCGCTGGTCAAAGCTGCGTATGCTATCAGCAAGGTTAAATATTTTGTGGTTACCCAGGCTTTTGTAAGAAAGTGTTGTGGTCTTGGAAGCGGCTGTAGATCTTGGATCCCGGCTTTCCAAAAAAAAGTCGCTGTCCCATTTTTCCCTACAACCAAAAGCTATCTGTTCTTTATTTTGTTCAATTCAGCACCTTCCGCAATTTTCTAACCCACAATGACTTTTCAGCTGGTGAAGTCTTAACCTTCACTTGAGCGACACGGTTGAAAGATTCTAAATTTCATATTGCACCCCCCTAGAAGATGGATATAGGGGGTAAGTATGTTTTAGAAAAATTTTCGGGAAGAAAAATTAATGGAAGTTGGTCTTACATTGCAACCTTGTAGGAGCAACTCCGGCGCAGTTAAAGAAGTTTTCATGTAAAAATTTTAGGGAATAAACAGGGTTATTCTTGATTTTTAAATTATTTCTAGGTCAGTTATCAGACGATGATTTTGTTAAATTTCAAAAGCGATTGTTTTGCAGTTATTTATGACAGTTTATTAGCACTTACGGGCTTTTGAGACATCGAGGGCTTCCAAAAGTTGATTTCAAGCATAACACGGACAGACAGACAGACAGACAGATGGACATCGCCTAATCGATTTTCCTATCTATAAGGGCCAAGAAAATTATACTTTCTTTATGGATATTAAAGAAATTACAAACGGAATAACAAAATTATTTATACACCTTTATTACTTACATATATGAAGCGAACAAGTTCTGCCTTCTATGCGCTTCTCAAAATTTCAAGGACTCCTCTTGTTGCAGTTGCAAACATGGAATTTGGAAATGGATTAAAACTTTACATTGGCTGGCTAGAAAAAAACCAAACATTTAAACACTTTTTACTCCCATGAATGCTACGTCAAAAAAAATCTTCTAAAATCGTATTTGTTGCCGGCCATTCACAACAACCAAATTTTAAACCAGTTGTTGCTTCAACACTAAATTTCCCACTGGCTTCCTAGAACGGAATTTCCTCCCAGAAGGCACTGCCTCTATCCACACTCACTTCTCTATTCAGCTTTCCTATTCTTATTTATATCTTCTTTTTTGTTATACACAGTGTGACCAGATTTTCAAGTAAAGTTCAAGCTAAATCACGTTTAAAAAACAGCTAAAAAGTGCTAAAAACAAAAACTTACAGCCAAAAATAAAGCTACATTTTTTTATTTGTTTTTTAAAAAATTTCTTTGTTATTTAGACATTTCGCATAATAGGAACGAAACGTTTTTGTGCTAAAAATATTTAAAAAGAAAATTTGTTTTTAAAATTTTGGTTTTATTTACGAAAATTTGGTAGACCCATACCTTTAGTAAGAAGAAAAATAATATGTGTTCATATACATATGCATGTACAAGAGCTTTTTTAAAAGTTTTTTGAAGCAGGTGTTAATTTGCTGCCTGTTTTGGTAAAAAAAAACTAATTTGTAAGATATGTATTAAAAAAAACAAAAAACGAAAATTTGTTTTAGATATACATAAATACTCAACACACTTTGTTCGTTAATTTTTTTACAAAAACACGTAAAATTAAGTAATTTATATACAAACTTTTTCCATAACTACAAACACATGAAAACAATAAAAAATCGAAACAATAAGATTACATTTACACGATGCAATTTTTTTAATATTCCTTCAATTAAATTTTTGTTTGTTGACAAAACGAGTATAAAGAGACTACTTTTCTACACAGTTCGTTAAAAATCGAAAATTTTCATTCAAGTTACATAAGTACATATATATATATCATGAAAAATGCCTTTATTCATATAAATTTTGTTCAAGAAAAGAAAAAAAGATAGTCTTTAATGTAAAAAAGTTGCATTGTAAGAAAGCATTTTTAAAAATATTTTTATTTGTACATGTGTGTCTAAATATGTATTTAAAACCAATGACTGTAAAAATGAAAAAATAAAAAAATATTATTATTTTTTTAAGCCTATCCATAAAAATAATAATTATCGTTATTAACCGTTTTTATTTAAATTAAAAAATGACCGTCCTGCTAAAAAAAACTAAATTTACAAAGAACATGATTTTCAACAAATATTTGACCCTACGATGTTTCATTGTGCCTGCTTTTTTCTTGAAAAATTATTCGGTCCTGTTCGATTTGATTTTAAAAAAAATAAACTTTAAAATTCTTATTAAATAAAAATATTAATATAATAATTTGTTTCAACGAAAGACATAAGTGTTTTACATTTTTGAGCAATACTTAAAAACATTTTTTAATTTAACAAAAAGACAGAACAAATGTTTATGTCGCATTTGCATTTTTTCTTTAAAATTGCCGCATTTAAAAGTATTTGTTTTGGAAAACAAATTCTTACTTTTTTTATTGTAATACCATACCTTCCTTATTTCTTTGTTTTATTGAAGTTTTGTGCTGTTTCACGTTTTTTAAATGTCGCTAGAAGTAAATTATTAAACAAAACAATGGTTCGGAAACTGTAATGTTGAAAATTCGAAGGAAATTTTAACCAAAAAATATAATACGACAAATTTTTGACCTTTTATCTAGCTTCAAAAACTACTAAAAAAGCTGAATCAAATTTCGAAAAAAGCTAAAAAAAAAGCTAAAGGCTAAATGTAAATATTTCGGGCTAAATGAAGAAAAATAAAGCTAAATTTAGCTCCAAAAAAGCTATTATGGCCACACTGGTTATACAAGATGCACAATAAAATAATGTCCTGTATCTAACCATGACATCCACTCTAGGGTTTTGAGCAGAAAGGGAAGGCCCTAGGGGTCAAGTAGCTTACCTTTTCAAGAATTGGTTGTAAAAATTTAAATCTCGTTATAATTTTTAATTGATTTTTCAACAAAAATTTCTTATAAAAAAGCCTTTTCTAAAAATAATTTACTCTCTTACATGCAAGTGCATGTAAGCCCGCGTGAATGTTAAACTCATAAAGTGGTAAAATAACACAAACTGATAGCGTCATAATACAAAAGTGAAATATTTTTTTTTTTTTTTGCAAAATTAAGCAGAAGGATTGACACAACAACTGGCACAGTGGTAGAAAAAGCAACAAATTCTAGAAGTACCAGTAAGAAAACAAAAATCAATTGAACATATTTAAACCATTCAAACAAATCAACTAGTAAAATATAGAGAGCAGGCAAATTGACTGACAGACAGACAAGTAACAGGAAATTTTTTGCAATTTTATAGGCAAAGAAAAGGAAATTGATATTTTTAAAAATAATTTAAAAACTATCAATAAATTATGAAAAAAGTCTGCGATAAGACCATAACTCAACATTAATTTCTATTCTAGGAATCAAAACAACAACAACTAGGGGCAGCTATGAATAATACCACTCAAGTGTTTGCTGTTAATTTTGTTGTAAATATGTATGTATGGAATGCGATCAATCCTTTAGTTGGTTGTTACATGACGAGCCAAATCCATGTTCGATGAATTGTTTATTTTTCTTGATGAAGTATGTTTTCCAAGAGATGAAATGGCATTTGTTTATGTTAAATCTAGCTGGTCCAGCCAATTCATTAGGCCTGAGTGGAATAATATTGTTAACGTAAGTAAAAATAAAGAAATCGTAAATTTGTTGCCAAAAACAGTGGGCTGCAACATAAACACTTCAATTGAGATTTTATTTTGATTTAAAATAAACAAATTGGAAATTTACAATTAAAAAATTAATGGGCGATTCGTTTGTTTTCTTTGGGGTTTTAGTCATTTTTGGATTTTTTAACTAAAATAGTAGACAAGATGTCTAATTAATAAAACAAAAAAAATTTTATCAAAAATTAATTTTTTGTACTGAAGAAAAAGTTGAAAAAAATGCGCTTCAGTTATAGCCATTTCAGTTTTGGCTTCAATTAGCCAATGAGGAAGTCGCCAGTAGTTTTGCTTATCTGTTTGAAGTGTTTTGTTTTGCTCATCTTTGTTTCAGTTGTTTTAATTTTTTTTTTCTTATTATTAACTTTATATGTAGGAATTCCTTTAAAGTCTTTTTCTTGCCATTCACCTGTCAATCTTTTTAAGTTTCTTCCTTGTTTAACCAACCAATTGTATTTAGCTTTGCTGCTGCAAGAGGTGGGATCTTTAAGGCTTACATTGATACATGATCATATTGTTTTCAGTTTCTATGCCTTAAATTTATTCATTTGCAATTTAAGCCAATAGGCAAAAAGTTTATGAAACTATAAAGCTAAGAGTTGATAATGGGAAATTTCATTTCCCATGCATTTTGTATGAAGTGAAAGCTGTTACCAAGCTAAAACGTTATTACTTTTTTCTGTGCAAGCAACCTGTTCCGTTTTTATTTTATTTAATAGATTACTCTTTGGGCTTAACGTAAGTGGAGAGTTGGGACAATGAAATATCCAATATCGATAGTACACCGCTTTCACGCTTTAGAGCCAGTAGTTTCCGTTCGAATAGAATATAGGCACACGTTTGACGCCACTCCTCCTAGCAAATGAACTATAATGAGGCTCGTGAATAAATTTGGCGAACGTGGCACAATCGTCATAGGGCCTTATCATCAAAATCCTTCAGTTCGAACACAGGAAACTATCGCTGCTGTAGCTGTTGCCATACAATTCGATTCTAGAATTTCGACAAAAAGCTTATCTGCTTAAGTGGGTGTCAGCAGACAGTCACTGCAAACAATTTTGCACCAAGATTTAAATATATTTCTAAAGAAGATCCAATTAACAAGCAAACTGAATTCAAGACACTTTCCGTTTCACATGGAATTTCGCGAGAACATTATTCAAATGGCGGCAGAAATTTTGAACTGATTTTTTATGTCTGGCGAGGCACATTTTCAACCAGCACTCAGGGGATGGGCCCTTTATATGCATTGCTTTGTATTAGTATCAGGAAAATAGGTTAAGAGTAGGAGGATAGAGGGAGTAGTGCTTATGGACATTTGATTCAAATTTCTTGATATTAGCTGTGACACATACGAACAGTGCGACTAAAAAACTAATTTTCTCTGTAATGCAAAGTGCGATTTACTGGCCATTCAACCACTAATGGGTGTGCTATTCTTGAAAGGCGAGTATCACGCAAAAAATCTTGGGGTTCAGAAATAAGTTCCCTGATTTTTTCAAAACATATTCCCTTGTAGTATCGATAGAACAGAGAAATACAACCTGTATTGCGCCGATATTCAAGTGAATCGAAAGGGTTGGATACCCCGTCGTCAGCCATAAGTGCCTTCGCCTGTTCTTATGTTCGTTTAAGTAGCTCCAAAATAGACTTTAGAGCACCTGCCCGTACATAAGAGTTATATGCCATTTTCAGTCGGATATAGGTTCATTGTCGGGGCTTACTTTCTCAAAGAAAACGGTCTTACTGTCGCGGTCATTGGAGACCCTTATTTAAAGGTGTTTAAAGAGTTTTATTTTTCTTTTTAGAACTACGCCGAAAGGGAATCCCTTTTATTTCTATGTGGTTTTAACAAGATGGAAAAACTCTTCGCATAGTCACGCCTGTTATGATAGAATTGCGGCGGAATTCCCCAATTAGCTGAGTTGAAGAAATTCCACACTCCGTTTTACCCTGAGGTCTTCTGCCCTTACTGCACCTGATTTTCTTTTGTGGGGTAATTGCAGACAGAAAGTTAAGAAAAGAAAACCAACAAATTTGGAGAATTTAAAGCAGTTCATTTAAACGATAGTTGAGGAAATTCCCGCTGGAACCCTCCAGGTTGCAATTTTCACTGGTCACTTGAAAATAAAGACGAGGCAAGATAAGGTTAAGTGGAGTGGGTTTATTTTACGAAACTTTTATCCAATCGTTTTCAACAGACAACCGCATCAACTGTCATGCCAGTTGCGCAAATGGGACTCTTTCGACCGATCGTAGGTTGTGCAGCCCTAATATAAGTTTAGTTCAAATTCTTTGCTTAAATAGATGTCTAGAATTTAACAACGTTGTGGCCATTGCTGCCTGAAGGACATTGAGAAGTTATTGCTTTTGGAAAAAACTATTTTTCTGTGCATATTTTTGCATAATTTTAATATAATGTAAAATCAAGGTATAATTAAATCTTCTACAGGTTTTGAATTTGATGGACTCTTTAAAATATTTATTAAAAAATTACACTTAGTCGGTAAAATAATCAACGTCAACAAAAAAGTTTGATTCTGCTTTGAAAAGTAACCCTTGCCTTTTAGAATTTCAACATAATTACACCTTTGAGAATCATTCCTTTTTCTGGCTAAAAAATAAAAGCGTCTGTCTTTGGGATTCATACTTACAACAACTTTTGTCTATCTCATGCCATTCAAACTACAAGGCATCAACTGCTCTAACATTTTGAGAGGAAACTTTTCTTGATTTTTTTTTGTTTGTTTTTATTATGGACTTACTTTGTCATGTTCTACATATGCAATCACTCGCATATTTTATTACAGCAAAATTGTAAAAGAAAAATATATATTTGTATTTCGAAGTAAGTGCTGACCACATTGGTGTTAGGCCTTTTAAATATTCTTCAAATAAAGCTAAATTAACAACATAACCTCAAAGAATGGAAGAAAATCCTTGATAAAATATTTTGCTCTTTTCAGTTAAATAATTTTTAACATTTATGCATTTATCATTGTTTTTATATATTTTTTTATTTTGCATCATTTGCTAACCATCCAGTTCAATTCCCTTATGGGACAATACATCCATCAATGGTATTTAGTTTGCATTAGACTGTGCTTGGTAAAACTAAAAAGAGACAAATGTGCAAACTAGCTCTTGGGCTTAATATTCTTAAAAAAAATTTTGCCAAAAATTTCACGCAAAATCGGTTATTTTAAAAATTTCTTCTTCTTTAGTTTTAGTATCTACAAAAATGGTCTTAGTCTCCTTAATCATTTTACTTAACCCAAGAAAATGCCTCTAGCAGAAAAAATTGGGATCAGTCTTTCTATCCGCTTTGGTCGGGGGCTAAAGCTCTCTTCGTTGTGAGCAAGGTATGTATATGTATAGCGCCATATACTACTAGTAGGATCAATTGTGGGCATCTTCAAACGCTTTTGAGAAGAATTCAAAAATCCTACACAAAAAAACTAGGCAATAGTTCGAAAGTAATTTCTTCTGTAAAAAATTAAATAAGAAAACTACCACCAAGGTCTAAACACTATTTAACACGATGATACCATTCGCAAGTGAATTTTAGACAGTACATCGTGATAAAGGAGCAAAAAAGAAACAACTAGCCATATTATTCTGCACAGAACAAATTTATTAAAAAAGATTATGTTAAGATTGAATAGGTTAGGCAAAGCTACAAAGATAAGGCGGCTACAGGAAAAATGGAAGTATGAGATGCAGCCCACTTAGATAAATTTTTCAGCCTCTTTTTATTACTTAAGGAAGACAGACGTTAAGGGTTTTACGTGGTTCCTGCCGGTAGGCAATAAACCACGGTGCTCTCAACACTGGTGAATACAAAGCGTGCACCAACGCCCCCAGAATGGCTTGCGGGACCACCCAGGTACCATTTCTCAGCTTTGACTTTGAGGTGAGGAGTTGGGCTATCTAAACCCGAATTGCGTTTCTAGTTTTTATCTCGCTTCTTCATCATCAAAACAGATCCGCGTCGACAAGACACATATCCACACACTTGTGAAACAGCACCCAACCTTAAGCAAGAAAGATTATGGTTTTCAGTCGCACCCAACACGAATGCGACCCCCAGCTCTGTTAAAAGATCCATTATTTCACCCATTCCAATTAGGATCAAATACATCCGACATCATCAATGCTTCATAATCTTCTCACCGCCAGTCAGGACCGATTCACTCACATGCTTCGACATGCCATTTATTTGCTACTATTTTGAAGGGATCTTATTTTAGATTCTAGTGTCCCCAGCCTTAGCCAGTTTCCCTATTCACCTACTTCCAAACACACTTACACCTTTTCAGCTAATAGCCTACTTCCACAGTTGCTCATGGGCCTGGGAAGATCCGCCTGAACCAGAAACTCTTTCTTGTTAAACCTTAAGTTCATATAAGACCGCTTACACGGTCACTCTGGGGCCCGTACAGGACGGACCCCAGCATATCAACTTTCGTTCTACAGTTGCCCCGCTTGGGGATAACCACAGCCACCACGTGAATTCCCGAAGGAGACCTCACCATCAATCAGTTCATGCACTGGTAAGCACATGGGGCCAACTGATTCCCGTGGTACCAGATAGGACTCTGGTCAGCCTTGGAAATCTACTTCCGTTTCATGCCTACCAATTTCTAAACTACACAGTTAAGGTATTGGTACCCTTTAAACCCTGTATTGCTGTGCCACTAGACGGCGATGTACATGGCACAGCGCAACAAGCACAACCTGCCTCAAGCCAGACCAGTGAATCACTGATCACTCCTTTACCCAAGACAGATTGTTTTCTTCTTAGCCATGTCTGTTAGCCTTTCTGCAATTATTCCGAAAGTTGCCCGGTTGATACCACTAGCAGGTAGGCTTAGGCACTTGTGTATTAACACTTATATACCACTTAAGGAAGACAGTTAGAAATGGAAAAATGAATTAGGAATTCCCGAAAGTTTAAAGAAAAGGTTTATTTAAATTGTTGGCAGTAGTCCTCCACCCTAGCCCCTATCCTTAACCATTTGCTTGCACTGATAAGGGATAATAGACTATATACACCAATGTTAGCCACATATACAGAAACTGATTCCGGGATCCCGAAAAGCTATGGGATTTAGAAAAAATTGTGGGATTTCACATACTAGAATATCGGATCCCGTAATTTGAAAACTAGTCCTGTTTTGCATCTGAAAGGCTACACAGTCTGCTCGTTCTAAGGTAATAAACGTGGACATCGTCTAGTGCCGAATAAAATCACGAGAAGTGCTGAATACGCAAAATGTCTTCTGCGTCCTACCAGATTTTAGAGAAGTCGTTAAAACACAGCCCCAATCAACTGGCAATGCAAATCGAAGACTTACTGAGCCACTAGGATGTCTCTTATCCTCGATTTGCTTAAAACAAGAGGATATTTAGAGCGTTTTGGGTCTATTCTCGATAAGTTGTCCTCTTGATTTTCTATCTAAGTCAATTAGGTCATCTCGTCCCTGCAATTTTTCTAGTATTGTATCTACAAGGAGTTTGCAGGCAATTAATTTTAAGGATTTATTCAAATAAATTTATAATATTGTTAATGTGTTGAACATGGAACTATTTGAGTAGATTTTTTCAAAGGGATTTTTAAAGTAGTGGTGAGATGACGTTCGAAGCCTTTTAGAGGTCCGTAAACTGTGGAAACGTATGTTTTGCGGCCATGGGATTGATATGTGCGGCTGAAGTTCAACACCAAACTTTCTATTCATCCAGAAATGTTCCAGCGTGTGAGTTTAGTCGTTTTGTTATTCGTTTTTGTGTTTTTCATGGTAAGTACATTTGAAGATTTTATTTTTGTTCGAGCAGTGGTCGATATTAGGGTTGAGAACACCCCCCAGAGAGCAAGCCGCGATAGTTAGTTGGGTATTCAACCATTTGGGGTCTCGTAATAGAAATCATCCTTGTTAGTGCATCAGAAAAACATTTTCCCACAATGGTTTCGTTGCCCCTTTTCCATACTAAAGTTATGTAAGAATACACCGCCATTCACTTTAATGATTTATAGATTCGCGTTCTAGTTGTGATGTAAAATTTATAACAATTATGGACCTAATAGTAGATCGGCTTTACTGTAGGCAATCAATCATTTTATAGTTTACTGTATTTAGTCCCGAAAACACTTGCATAACCGAATTCTGGGCGTCCATCCGTCCAGAGCATATGGTCTTATTGCGATACTAAATGCAAGCTTCGTCGCCAAAGATCTATCAGAAGCCAGTTGCATAGAGTCTAACGTGGCCTTGTTGGAGTCTAACGGTCCCTTTGTTGGAGTCGTCCCCTCAATATGTAGACGATTTGCGGCAGGGTCCATATCCATTCTAAGCGCAGGGTTATTCCCTGGCGACAGTTATAGTTTATTCCACATAATGAGAAAACATTTTTCCATTTTCAACGGACTATGCCTTAATGCCAAAAATTTTTTTTAGAAGTTTCAGATTCAAGCTCTTGATCCACTGTAGTTCTTCAATAAAAGAATAGACTCTGCTGGGAGGGTCAGAGCCAAAAAGGTCTTAGTTAAAAACTTTGTATTGAGTCTCACGGATAATGTGAGGATCTTATGACCTGCGGCTGCAAGGTTTTTTTGTCTTTGCGAAAAAACAATTGTAGACTCCTAGTGGGGATAATAAAAGGTGCTTGTTGGATAGTGGTTCATGCCAAAAGTGCAAGACGACTGGCCAGCGATAATTGTAAATTATGTGGTGTACCAGGGGATAAGAAGGCTGCTGAGATAATTCCGTGTCACTGTCCAGCACTCGTAGCTCCAGAACGAACTGCCTAGGGTCTTATTTGTTCTAGGACCTGGAGAAAACGTCTGGGTTGGTAAGACAAGTCTTCTGGCATTTTCAAGAAAGTATAAAGCTCCCTGCATTTTATTACATCTAGTTACTGAAATCGGTTATGGTTTTCTCCTGACTGGTAAAACTAAGGAACTAAGGACCTTAGGTCTATGCGGGGTCTTTGGGACCACCCAGCTTAAACCTCTGGTTCCCTTGAATGCTAGGTCATAGTGCGAAGTTCTGCGAGTCTGGGAATCGCCAGAGGTTGTGCGTATATCTAAGCTCATTTTTTTTTTATCTTAGCCTTTTACTAAACTTAAGGAGTCTTTTTTTCTACTACTTTTACATTTATCGACAAGTTAAGTAAAGGCATCAAATGGGGTACTAAGTTTCGAATTTGCATGCTTTCCTTTAATGGCTGACTGATCTGTCTTACGTCAACTTTGGCAATTTTTTAAAAATTAAAACTTAGGACGGACGGACGGACATTTTTATATTGTTTGAGGCTGTAATTCTAAATCAAACGATAAATGTAGTTTAGTGGTGTTGTTTATGGTCGGTTCTTGATCCTTTTTTTAATAGCTCTGAACAAAAACAAAATGAACGCATAACACACTTTCCATCAGGGTGGTCATTGACAGTACGCTTCAAACGAAAAGTGCTTAAAAGAACCTGTCGTTACTACTAACGTACAAAATTATGACCATCTAGTCAAAATTTAAAAATCTCAGATAACGCTATATTCATATACCTACTAAAGAAATACTTTATAACGGTTCCATATAAATATATTACTAATGTCCTTTTATGTGTTAAAAAGAAGTCCTTTAAAAAACATATTAAATTAATAAAACAATTTTTCTATTTTAAGTCAAGACCAAGACAAAGTGTCATCTTTCTTGGCTTTTTTTTTGTAGCATTTGCTAACAATTTTTCTTTCTATTTTTTTTTCTTTAATGCCACAGGGCTAATTACTGTGGTCACTCTTTTTAATTAAAGACAAGATAGGACAAGATGCAACAAGACAGTAACAGACAAACAAACAAAAAAAATTGAGAAAAAAACATTTTAAAAATATTTCTGTTATTTCAGCCAAAGGATTTTAGAAGAAACCAAACACACTCTGGCATATTTTGATGTTTGCAAACTTACAAACAATGGAAGATAACACCCTTTTCCATTAAAAAAAAAATGGTGAAAGAAAGGAAAAAAACGAGATGAGAATTTGAAAAGCGAGTGTTGAAAAAAGGACCTAAAAAAAGAAAACAAAATTAAATGTAACACTACGAAATTAGCGTTTTAGCAATGAATTACATAAAATGTCTTAAGTATGAAATCTTAGATGAAAACCGAAAAATAAAAAGGACGAAGGAAAAAATCTAAAAGAAACCTTAAGTGAACAAAAAGATGTCGTTGATAAAAAAATGTGTCGCCAACAATTTTCCCAACGAAGCGAAAAAAAAGTTGTTGCGTTGCTTAAAACTAAAAATCATCTTAAGAAAATTAGCTTTAAGGGAAAGGGTACTTACTGCCTTATTGGCTAATTCCCCTAACTTTGATATGAAAACGTCACAAGACAATAAAGAAAAGAATGCAAAAAAATATGTTCCTGCTATAAAAGAAAAAAAAATTTTGTTTGAGATTTTTTATTTGTCAAACAAACTATTGTTGTTCAAAAGCCCCTCGAGACTAATCTAGTGGTAATTTGAAGTGATTACATTGCCGACTGGTCAAAGTGACACTACACTCTGTAAAGCCTTAGTGTCACAACGAACCATATAATGGAAGGCCACTGAATGAGTGATTGTATGGAAAGAGCCTTTGCACAACCCTAAATTCAAATTTAAAATTAATGGCAGGCGAAGCAAGTGAATAATGTTTGTTCCTTAACAGGACATATTTTATATTATATTTGTTGAGTTTTTGGTTTTAACTTGGAAACTTATAAATCAAAATTTGTGATGAGCCATAACAACAACAGCAAAAAAAGGTACATATAGTGGTCGGGCAATAAAAAAACGCAATACCAAGGATGAATGTTTTGTATTTTATTTATTAATGGTTTCGAATTTTTCCTCTAATAAATGGATTACTTCCTTGGAGAATTGTCATCATCACTGCAGTTTTTTTTATTTTTGTTTTTTCGTTCTTCAACTACTTGGTCATTCTTATGTGTGCTCTCTGACATACTTTACAAGTATGAATGATGAAAAATTTTAAGTGTGTATGGAATGGTTGATGTGGTTGTGGCCACTTACTTTGTCATTAATCCTTTAAAGGGTAAAAGAAATTTCACTGCAAATAAGTTTGGGAAACGGCTAAATATATTTGGGAGATATATCGTTTTCTCTGTTAAGTAAATAGAAGAAGATACCAAAACAAAAGGTTTTCTAAAAGCAAAAGAATTTCCGAAAACTTGTTTAACCAAACGGCATATTTCCAAGGTTAATTGTGATGCTCTGTGACAGCATTTTGATAATCGTGGTAGTCCGCATGTCATCAAGCAGAGTCTAGAACACACAGTTTTGCTACTGGTTTAAGTCATGTCATACATTAAAAAATTTTCAACTAACAAGTGGTTGTTTTAGCGATGTCCTGATAGTTAAAAAAATAGCTTGAAAGTCTCAAAGGGATTCCGGTTCAATTCCTGCCCGACATTTTGGTTAACTTGTTTTACTTTTTTTCTTTCTTATGGTTCTCTAAAGCTGCTGTTTTATTTCCTAGGATCTTGATTTAATGGCGCCCTCTTTTTGTTGCAGAGATTGTGCCCCATAGTCAAATCAATTTTTGAATCGAGTTGTAAAGCATAAGTTCAAAATTGAGACCGTATTTCTGCTGAAAAGCCAATGAATTTAAACTCATTTTAGTTTCATGCGTGTTAAGTTCCCATCATTGTGTGACTTGCAGAGCTCAGTCACCGTCTGATTATTAATAAGAGTTAGAAACTACACACTTCTGTTCATTTTTTTCTATGCACCATAGCTCTGTCGATTTCTTTACAAGGACCTAATGATCTGTTAAAATCGATGCATCTGTAGGATCCTTTTTGAGTGCTGAGAATAATCGTGTTATCAGCAAATGTTGATGTGTAAAGTAGGCATAAGAATGGTCCTCGAGGGCTTATGGAACGCCTGGATCTATTTGTTGAGAGAAACTTAAGAAGTCTTCCTTTTTTATCCAGAAATCTCATCCGGTTGTACAGATTTGTGGAAATCATGAAAGACATCAATGGAAATCGCAGAACAATATTTCTTAGGCAAAATTGGTAATTCGTTAAGCAGTTTTTTCACTTGAGATGGTAGTCAGCTTGATAAAGGAACATATTTTGAACAAGCTCGACGCAGTCAGTAACAGCCTTATAAATAGGCTTGTAAGACCTCGAAGTATTTTTGGACATTTGATTTAAGTTTTTTATATTCAAGGTGGGCCAAACGAAGTTATTCGATATTGTTAAGCTCTCCTTTTTTTTCTAAACGAAAAATTTCGATTCTGGTTGTTGATTATGTTTACTTGAGTCTTAAGAATTTTATTGGTTAAAAAGATGATATCTGCCAAATGGGTGCCGTCATAATTGATTGCAATACGGGCCCGTTTTATGGTATTTTAAATCACTTCGACAAAAACTTCGTGCGACAAATTGTCGCACTCCTGCCGAATGTTGTCCTTGATGGCTTCCAGTATCTTAAACTTGTTCACGTAAACACAAGACTTCAAAACACTTCACAAAATAAGCCTAGAACGGTTTAATCGGGTGATCCTTCGGCCCAAAGTTAATAGCCAAAACGGAAAATAAGGCGACCTAAGAATGCCACCTTCAGAATATCAGTTGTGGCTTGCGCAGTGTGTGCTATCGCTCCGTTCCGTTAGAACCATATGTCCTCCAGTCCTAATTCCTTCAATTAAAGCAGAAAAAACTCAACTAATTTGGCCATATAGCGCTCACCGTCCAATGTTGTCGTTTGACCAGCGGTGTCCTCGAAAAAAAATGGCCCGATGATTCCTCCAGCGTGTACAGCGCACCATGCATCAGTTGTGGATTTTTGGGGACGCAGAAGCGATAGCTTTTACTGTTCACCTACCCGCTGAGGTAAAAATCAGCCTCATCGCCCCTTATGACTTTGGTCGAAAAATCTTCCACTTCGGCCTCGAGATTGAGGATTGCTTGGGCGTAGGTTACACGCGTTTGGCGGTTAACAGACAGCAGCTTATGCACGAACTTGACTTTGTACTGAAACATGCACTGGTCTATGACCAAAATTCGCCTTAGAGACGACCGGCTGATGGCAAATTGTGAGGCACGGCGTCTGGGCCATGTTCTGGCGACAGCTCGACATCCTCGCAGCAGCGGCGATATTCTCAGCAGAACGGGCGCACCACAAACGAATTGTTACGCAGAAAAAGAGACACGATTATTTCGCGCTCTTGAGCATTGTATTGCTCCATGGCTTGTTCATTTGTATTCTACATCTGTCTAGTATACAAATGTCAAAACAGATTGGACATTTGCCGCCATTTGCAAAAATAAGAGCATTTTTTAAAAGGGTGATGTCTTTTAGCCCACCTGTATATGCAAAAATAGGATCATAAAATAGACCCAAAAAATCTTGATTGTTTTTGCAACATTAAATTTGTATTTAACCTTTCACTTGTTATTAAATTGATTTTTGTAGCACATTTGTAAGAGGAGGTCGTCATTTTCAGGACAACTCAAGCCCTAGTTACTTTTGACCGAATAACAAGTTTTTTTTACTTAAGATGTTTAGCAATTCACGACTCCCGCTTACAAAAAGCAATTAAGTAACTACACAGAAAGAAAACTCGCTTTCTAAAATCAAGAATTTTATTCTTGAATTTATCTAAAATCTTTCTTGAAGTACGGTCCGTACTTACATTTTCTTAAATCAAGCCTATTCGGATTGCATCAACAAATCAAGCAGAAAAAAGCTTGTTATCTTAATATATTATTTTACATTTGAAAACAAAGTGTCTCGGTGGCCTAGAGGTAACGCGTTTGTACTGCAGTGCAGAAATCCCTGGTTCGAATCACAGCTTCGGTAAGTTCAAAAAATGAAATTTTTAAATTATAAATTTTAAGTATCTATAAAATAAAAATAATATATAAAATTCTTCTTCTTTAATAAAGCTCCATAAGTCAAAAAAATGACATTTAATTTTCGAAATAATCCCGTTTACGGCTTACATCAATCGTTTTTGGTTTACATCAGGTACGGTTCCAAACTTAAATCAATCCTTTCTTGGCTTAATTGTGGCTAAAAGTAAGAAATTCGTACTTAAAAAAGTTTACTTGAAGTAAGAAATTTAGTATTTGATTTAAGAAAAACCTTACTTACCGTACTTTTGACACCGCTATGGCTTGATTTAAGTAAAGTTTTCTTAGATAATTTTTTGTGTGTAGTTACCACGCATGAACTAAAAAGTAAATGAAAGTTTAAGCGTTTTTAAAAACAAAAATACTCTACAAAATTTTTTTCATTAATCTAGTAGTAACTTCACTACCTTGTAACCTATAAAATAATGAGAGCCCATTACCTATACAGTTTCAAAAAGATTTCACCGTGCAATTATTCGGCCAAAAAGCAACTACTGTTTTTTTTCATGCCCAATATTACTTGCTTACTTACCAGGTGAGCAAAGGTTTCGCTGAGATGCTACTAGAACCAAACTAAACCTTGTAACTGGAAAGTATCCTGGTCATCACAATTAAAATCGGTAGCTCTCTGTATAAAATAGTTTTTAATTTTATAATTATTTGTCCTTATCATTTCCTTAAATTTTAAAAATTAAAATCAAAATGCTATTCTAAAAATCTTTTTGAATGTCAGTTAAAACAAGATTACTTGTTTAATTTCTGCTGAAACAAAAGCCAGCAAACAAATTATTTACCATAAATGCGTCAAGTAAAATTTTCTTTTCGTTTTAATTTGGGCCGATTATAGTGAATTACATTTCTGTTTGTATTTCTTTATATTTTTCATTGTTTTTATGTGAAATTTGCTTTTCTTTCAAATATTTTTATTTAATCTTAATTGAGTATGAATTGTGTGGAAGAAGAAAAAATGTTACCAAAAGGACCAGTTAAACCAACAAAAAGAAGAAACAAATAAAAAATATAAGAAAACACAAACAAAAAGCAAATATTTCAGATTGTTAAGTGTAGCAAAGACGTCGGGCATTAAGCGATGGAAAAAATTAAAAATTATGGAACTTGAGTGGCAACTGAAATAATTAAGAAATTTTAAGGACTAATGTGTAATTGAAATAATGTACTTATTGTTAGGAATAAGATTATATTAAAACAACTCTACTATTAATGATAAACCTTGCCTGTTTGCTACTGGTAGCTGTTGTCTTGTGAACACGCTACAATTTTGAAACAAATTAGTTTATGTACACAGAAAAAATTTTGGGCAGAACTTTAATTTAAATAAATTGAATGTAACATTCAGTAAATTTCTGCAAGGGAAGCATAATACATAACTGAACACCTCGAGTGTTCAGTCTTAGTTAGTTCTGCAAAAATGTTTAACTTCATACTTACTCACAAAGGAGAAGCAATCCTGTTTGCCTTTTTTAAAAGCATGTTAGTTAAATAAATGTTGTCAATAGCCAATCACTAATGCCGTTCTAAGGGTACTGTGAGACAATCTGTAGCTGGTTTCGAAAATGAATTCTGCTTGGCAGGTATTTACTATTTCCCAAATTGCACCCGATTTTGCAGAAAATAAAACTGGTGGTCAGTGTAAAGCTAAACGCAATGTTCAGTTTTTAATTAATTACAAGCGTTTAGAGTGCAAAAAACCTAATAAATATTTAGAAAAATTTAACGTTTATTTAGATTTTTACTACAAAATTTTTTTCTGTGTAAAATCTGGTTTGAATTTTCGTTGCTTTCCACACATCCCGTTAATAAACTAATTTTTTTGAACTTAAAAAACAAATTATTACAAATATTTGCTTTTTTTTGGGTGCATATTTTACAAACCAAAGAATTTCAAACCCTAAAAAGTAAACAGTAAAAGAAGTGAAAAAACCAGAGACGAAAGAACCTTGTTGATATGCCCATGAGGTTTAAAGAAATATACAAAAAAGATAAAGAAAATTGAAAGAAAGAAAAAAACAGGATGTGGCAAGTGTAACTTGTTATTTTTTATGTTTGTGTAGTTGTTGTTTGTTTTTATGAAATGAATGTTTAAAGTAGGAGTACTTTTATTTAATAATTTCATTTTGCAAATGACATGCAAGTAACATAACAAAAGACTCGTAAGCTCCTATAAAAAAGTATTAAAAGAAATTTGTAAATAAAAAATTAACAAGTTATGAAATGCCAACAGACACATACATATACAAACATACGTAGACATATATAATATTTTTTTCAGATAAGATGTTGGATTTTTAATATTATTTTGTAGTTTTAACTTTTTGTAAAGTTAATTTTGTTTTGTTCTTTTTTTAAATGAGTTTATTATTGTTGTAGCTGTTATTAACACATATCTCCAAAACACATGAATATTTTTTAAAAGGACAATCAATGGGGAAGGATGCTAAGCCGAGTTTGTGATTGTGGCTTAATATAGAAAGGGCGCAACTCGAAATTTGTTAAGCCGGGTTTTTTGTTTTTGGTTTTTTATATATTTTTTATTATTGAATCTTTGCCTTTAGCGAATTAATTATAAGTATTTAAATTTTAGAAACTATCTTGCCAGTGCCAGACTAAATTTAAGTTCTCATAAATAAATTCATCTAAATTTTTTATTCCCTTGTTAAGTAACATATAAATCGATTAGCCTTTTTTGTATTAAGTAATTAATATGAATCATGATGACAATGAAAACTTCAAAACGAGTAAGCTACTGTGGTGTTGCCGTACTTTAAATAATTAAAAGTTATTGACATTGTCTGCTTTTAATAAGTATCAACCCTAAAGCTGCAGTTTCTTAGCCGGCTGAATGGCTCTGTATATATATTTGTAAATTTATTTATATAAATAAAATATCGGTAAAAAGTAGGTATACATTATTGATGATTTAAAATTGTCAGCGGGTGTCCCAGTTTTAGTTTTTATAATTGATTTTTTTTCGTGTTTGAAAAAATTTTGGTTGTGTGGTTAATAGTTACTACTTAGGTCAGGCTTGCTTAAGTAAGTTTACCTAAGAATATTAACTACCTTTGCTCAGAACCCCATTGCGGTCCCTCCAAAAGGTCGAAGCAAGAAAATTATAAATAACAAAAATATGTAAGACAAAAGATAAAAATATATTTTAAAATAAAGGACAGAGTTATTGTCAGCCAAATCATGTACAAGCGTTAAGCTTTGAAAAGGGCTACTACCCTCAACAAATCGTATGACGTCCCATAGCTTATAACTAGAGACCTTACACAGTTCTCCCTTCAACCAGCCACTTTTGCAGGCATTTCCCAGCTTACCTCATGGCACTGCCTATAATATACCTCTAATTCCTCTGGTTTTTTTTTTTTTTTTTTGAGAAACAGATTACCAAGTCTAGGCCTAAGTACCCTACCTAATTCCACACCCGTGACTCTAGCAAACCATTATCAAAACCGAAGTTGAATTTAAAGGGTCACACCTCAGCTTCTCGCGAGAAAATCAGCAATTTTATAACTAGTAACGTAAAACAACTCAGCAATTTACGAGCCTAGCAATGTGTTCCACAATTTATGTATATCTTTAGAGCACATTTACAGTCGCACACCTGCTTAGACTTGATGATTATTATGTTTTCTTCTTCTATCCTATTTTACTCCATTAACTCTGCAGCTTTCACCAGCTCAAGAGTTTTAGTCTGGAAAAGGCTACATTAATCTATAAGTCTTTGGGATATCCAAACTTCTGCAACCTAATTTTTTGGATTAGTCCTGGGTGCCATTATCTGTCTTTAATCCATCAACGAAAACCCTCTTGCCCTTAAATATTTTTCAACCCTGCTATCTAGTAACACTGCCTTGGGCTTAATCCAAATTGTTATACAGGGTGGCTGATCAATTTTGCTATTTTTATTAGTTCATTTAAAAAATATACATTTTTATTAAAGTATTGTATTTTATGAAGTTTTGAAAATTATTGAATTCAAATTTTCCCCACCATCGGTGACACATGTGCGACATCTTACCAAAAGATTATTTATTACTTCTTTAAGGGTTGCAGTGGTATATGCATCAATTATCCTTCGAAGGGACTGCTTTAAATCATCCAAATTTGTTGGTTTTCCTTTGTAAACTCTTTCAATATCTTTAAGTAATGGTCTCCATTGACCGTAACAGTAAGACCGTTTTCTTCGAAAAAGTAAGGCCCGACAACGAACTTTGATGAAACTGCATATCACAGTGTGACGCAAAGTGGATGCAATTGCATCATATAAAGTATCAGTGGGTTGAATTACTCCATATTCGACAATTTTGTTTAACATTGCCGTTTAGATCAAACTGTACCTCGTCAGACATAAAAATGCAGTTTAAGATGTTTTCATCCTCTGCTGCCATTTGAGTTATTTTCTCGCCAAATTGCAAGCAAATCAGTAATTCTATTGTGTCCACTTTACTTATTAGTGAAATCTTATATGAAAATAACTTTAAACCTTGAAGCAAAATTGTCTGCAATGACTGTCTGCAGACACCCATTTGATCGGATAAATTCCTTGTGGAAACTCTAGGATCCGATGGTATGGCAGCAGCCTGCTGTGCTGTGTTCGAACTGAGGGATCTTGATGACAAGACCTTCTGGCGACTGTGTCACGTTCGGCAAAATTATTCAAGAATCTCTTTATAGTTCATCTTTTAAGAAAAGGACTGCCAAACGTGCACTATATTCTCTTCGGACGGAAACTACACAATCCACTTAAAGCATGAAAGCGGAACACTATCCAAATTCTTGATTCATTGCCCCAATTCCCTATTTTCGTTAAATCTAACGATCAATCTATAAAATTAAATAAATATGGAACAGATTGGTTACACAGAAAAGAAGTTATTACATTTTTTTGGTAGTATCTTTCATCAGCCACCCTTTGCTTTGACCCTATAGACAATCAAAACTGACTGCCGTTGATCTTTGCACGTATGCCAGTGGGTTTTATTGACCCCGGCCTGAATATTTCCTTTTCCCAGAGTTAATTGCTGTTATTTTAGTAAAACAATTCTCAATGAGAAGTAGATATAATATATTCTAGTAGCAATTTCTGTCTAAAAATTAAAGCTGTTTTAATGAAGTTCAGCTAGATTATCAGATACTGGCTACAGATCGTCAATTCCATTTATGCCGCGCTCTGGCTTTTGTAACCTTAACGTTCTTGTAGATCATTTTTAATCAAAACCTGTAGTGTGTTACAAAGCTTATTTGCATTTAAAAATATACGAAAGCAAAATTGGGAGTTCAAGTTTTATTCAGGAGGAGCTATTCCACTAAATGTCATGATATTTGACGCTCTTGCTTCGGTTACTAGGCAAGTAAGATGGTTTAACAGCACATACCGCATTGTTAGAAATCTAGTTTTCTAATGTGTCTCTTTGGCCATTTGCAGTGCTTTACTTATCACCAGATTTCAGCACTATTAATTTTTTCTTGGCCTTCTTCAAAACTCCTGGTCTATAAAAAAAAGTCCAATGATTTTGAAAATTTCGAAAGGAGTTCTAATCAAGCGCCGAAGGATGTGACCAAATGCCATTTTTTTTGTTTATTATATGATCAACCGCAAGTAACACAAAGCGATCGAGGAAGCGGACCCAAGTGGGCTGCACTACTTGTTCCTTTATCACTTCCGCAGCCACCTGTTCTACCTAACCTAACTTGTTTTTGGAAAAATTTTAAAACAAAAACAAACACTCTTAGAAACAGTTTTGAAATAAAAAGGTTTCATTCTTAGTATAGTAACAGTTATAAATTTAAGAATTTATTAATTTTTGTCAAAAAAATATAAATATAAAAGTTCTAAATTTTAATCGCTTCCATTTATGCCTTTAAGTCATCCTTCCCCCGCAAAATCGTATTGTTCTTAAGAGAGAAAAGTAGAATTTAAAGAAGTACTTTAATAGTTCTTTATTTACAAATAACTCCATCTCCATTATCAAATGAGTTTTACTTTACAAATTATAAAGAAATTGCCGCAGTTATAACATTTTTATATTATTTCATTTTTATTTTTTGATTTTTTAATTTTGTTTAATTTTTTGTTGATGGCCTTAATGGCAGACAGAAAAATAACTTTTATTCTACACATGATAATTTACCTTCCTTCATTCGCTTACAAAACAAATGTGAAAAGGCCAGCTAAATTACAACAAAAACAAAAAGAGAAAATTATGCAACAAAAACGAAAAGGCCATCATCATCACAACTTGAAAAGCAAATGAAGAGGAAATAAAAAATTTGAAATAAATAAATGTGTATGAATGAATAAAGAAATGCAAATAAAAAAATAATAAAAAATTCAAAACTAAATACAAAAAAAAATATATAAAAAGAATAAATGAAACAGAGGTGCAATAAAATTTTCTCAACTAATGGCCGGACGGAAGTGCAGACAGATAAAAAAAACATATTTTTTTTCAAGGCAATGGCAAAAATCAAGCTAAAAAATTTTCCATTTCTTCAGTACCATTTGATTGAAACCTCCTCTTTGGCACAGCTTTTGCATTGGTATAAGTATATGCATTGCCATTAACATTAAGCATAAAATAATGACATTTCGTCCAACATGTTGACAGAAAGTTTTACTAACTGACATTTCACAACAAATTTCCTAACTGTCGGTCATCATTATATTATTTTATTGCAAATGTACGTATTTGTACGTCTATTTGTGCAAAAGCAAATAACCCTTAACGTTGATAATATCGTTCTTACTCTAAGGCAGTGTGGCCATATTAGCTTTTTTAGAGCTAAATTTAGCTTTATTTTTCTTCATTTAGTCCGAAATATTTACATTTAGCCTTTAGCATTTTTTTTGGCTTTTTTCAAAATTGAATTTAGCTTTTTTTACTAATTTTTGGAGCTAGAAAAAGGTTAAAAATTTGTCGTATTATATTTTTTGGTATATATCTCAATTATACTGAAAGGTATCAAGCTCCAAATTTTCTTCGAATCTACAACATTACAGTTTCCAAACCATTGTTTTGTTTAATAATTTACTTCTTAGCGACATTTAAAAAACGTGAAACAGCACAAAACTTCAATAAAACAAAGATATAAAGAAGGTATGGTATTACAAAAAAAAACGTAAGAATTTGTTTTTCCAAAACAAATACTTTTAAATGCGGCAATTTAAAAAAAATCCAAATGCGACACAAAAATTTTTTCCGTTTTTTGGTTATATTTTAATATATTGCTCAAAAATGTAAAAACACTTATGTCTTTCGTTGAAACAAATTATTATATTAATATTTTTATTTAATAAGAATTTTAAAGTATATTTTTGTCAAAAAATCAAATCAAACAGGAGCGAAATAATTTTTAAAGAAAAAGGCAGGCACCATTTTGATAGTATTAAACTATATATGCTGAAAATCATGTTCTTTGTAAATTTTGTTTATTTAGCAGGACGGTCATTTTTTTAATTTGAATAAAAACGGATAATAACGATAATTATTATATTTTTTATTTTTTGATTTTAATTTTTTCATTTTTACAGTCACTGGTTTTAAATACTTATTGAGGCACACATGTACAAAAAAATACTTTTAAAAATGCTTTCTTACAATGTAACTTTTTACATAAAACATTACCTTTTTTTCTTTTCTTAAACGAAATTTACATCAAAGCATTTTTCATGATATATGTATGTACTTATGTAACTTGAATGAAAATTTTCGATTTTTAACGAACTGTGTAGAAAAGTAGTCTCTTTATACTCTGAACGAATTGTGTGTGAGTAATTTATATTTAAAACAAATTTTCGTTTTTTGTGTTTTTTTAATATACATATGTATGTATATCTTACAAATTAGTTTTTTTTTACCAAAACAGGCAGCAAATTAACCTGCTTCTAAAAATTTTTTAAAAACCTCTTGTATATGCATGTGTATATGAACACATATTGTTTTTCTTCTTACTTAAGGAATGGATCTACCAAGTTTTTGTAAATAAAATCAAAATTTTTAAAACAAATTTTCTTTTTAAATATTTTTAGCACACAAACGTTTCGTTCATATTATGAGAAATATCTAAATAACGAAGAAATTTTTTAAAAAAGAATTAAAAAATTTAGCTTTACTTTTTGGCTTTAAGTTTTGTTTTTAGCTCTTTTTAGCTGTTTTTTAAACGTGATTTAGCTTAAACTTTGCATGAAAATCTGGTCACACTGCTCTAAGGCAATGGTTGTCAAAAATTCATTTTTAGTGCACAATTGTGCTACAAAAACAATAAAAACAAACTCACACCGACGCTTGTTCTCTTTTATTTCAGTTTGATTTCAGTCGTTAATTGAGTGTTAACGAGTGCACATGGGCGGATGCTTACTGTTTTTTTTTCAGCTTTGTTGTTTTTTCAGCTTTGATTTAATTTCAAAATAAACCAGCAAACAAAATAGTATAATGGAAGACAAAAATTTTTGTTTTGTCATTAAAAATGCTTTTGGTAACATGCAATGCATTTTATGTTTCCAAACATTTAAAACAAAGAAAACATTATATTTCTTCGAACCGAAGTCCAAGCTCCAAAAAAAATGGGAATAGAATTTTGGAAAAATCTAAGTGATTTCGATTTTCCAGAGTTAAAAAGAAATGCTTTGAAGTTGTTATCCCTTTTTCCCTCTACATATTGCTGCGAACAAATTTTTTCCGACTTAAAATTTATTTGTTCCAAGCAGAGAAATAAATTAACTTCTTCAAATTTAAAACATATTTTGTTAATAAGAAATTGTTACAAAATCTTGAATTTGGAAAACTTAATTTATAATACCTAAATACACTTAATTTTTTAAGTTTTAACTGTAAATTGAACTCGCCCAATGGAATATGTGTGAAAAAAAATTGTCTAATTCTGTAATAACTGAGGCATATTTTTTATTTAATTTTAATAACTTTTTTTAAGTTCATTTCCATTTTGCTTTAAAAAGTAAAATTCATCACATTTGCAATGCTTAGTTTTTTGTTTGCTGGGCAATTTTCTCTTATCCAATACAGACGCATTTCATTAAATGAGAATTTTGACAATCCCTGTTCTGAACTGTGCACGAAGTCCACTAAAAGTATTGTGGTAGCTTGTGGGGAGGAAGAAGAAGATGTGTAGTATAAGAGTTTTTGGTTCAGCACTGATGTGTTTGTTAAAAGTAAATGTTGCTTTTGACGCATTGGCAGCACAAGTTTGTGCATCAACTTTTATGTTGAAAAATAAAACTAAACAAACAATAAGAACACATCTCGAGTATCACCAAAATGATGAGCCAGGGGTGTCCCAGTCTTGGGGCAGCTATACATTCACTTTTAAATTTTCAAAATATTTTCCAACTTCTCGATCGATTTTATAATTTTTATACCCTTCACATAGTGATAGGGTATATATCACTTTGTCATTCCGTTTGTAATTTCTTTATTATTCATTTGCGACCCCATAAAGTATATATATTCTGGATCCTTATAGATAGGGAAGTTGATATAGCCATGTCCGTCTGTCCGTCTGTCCGTCTGTCCGTCTGTCTGTCTGTCTGTCTGTCTGTCTGTCCGTCTGTCCGTCTGTTGAAATCAAGTTTCCGGAGTCAAATAAAAAGATACAGACCAGTTAATGGTGTCAAACTATTACAAATATCCTGGAGACAATCGCTATTTAAAATCAGCAAAATCGGTTCACTATTGACCGAGATATAAGCGAAAACCCAAAGTAACCCATTATTTTTAGGACAAAATCCGTGCATATATCCCTATATATCTCAGTAGGTATAGTCACTCTTGCCACAAAACTTGGCACGGATACTCCTAAAGAAGGGACCTAAATCATGGAAACAGTTTTTTCAGATAGGCCCTGGGGAAGGGGTATTTTTCCTACAATTGCACAAATTTGGTGAAATATTTTATGCGCTATATCTCGGAAATTATAACAGCTATCGACATAAAATGTTCCACAAAAAGTGATTGTACGCAAAGATCTACACTTTAAAGAAAAAATTTTTTGAGTGGGGGCAAAAAATGGGGTAGCTCCCATACAAATCGACAATTGTTATAAAATATTCGATACGCTATATCTCGGAAACTATATCAGCTGTCGACATAAAATGTTCTACAAAAAGTGATTGTACGCAAAGATCTACACTTTAAAGAAAAAATTTTTTGAGTGGGGGCAAAAAATGGGGTAGCTCCCATACAAATCGACAATTGTTATAAAATATTCGATACGCTATATCTCGGAAACTATATCAGCTATCGACATAAAATGTTCTACAAAAAGTGATTGTACGCAAAGATCTACACTTTAAAGAAAAAATTTTTTGAGTGGGGGCAAAAAATGGGGTAGCTCCCATACAAATCGACAATTGTTATAAAATATTCGATACGCTATATCTCGGAAACTATATCAGCTATCGACATAAAATGTTCTACAAAAAGTGATCGTACGCAAAGATCTACACTTTAAAGAAAAAATTTTTTGAGTGGGGGCAAAAAATGGGGTAGCTCCCATACAAATCGACAATTGTTATAAAATATTCGATACGCTATATCTCGGAATTTATAACAGCTATCGACACTAAATGTTCTACAAGAAATGATTGTACGCAAAGATCTACACTTTAAAGAAAAAATTTTTTGAGTGGGGGCAAAAAATGGGGTAGCTCCCATACAAATCGACAATTGTTATAAAATATTCGATACGCTATATCTCGGAAACTATAACAGCTATCGACATAAAATGTTCTACAAAAAGTGATTGTACGCAAAGATCTACACTTTAAAGAAAAATTTTTTTGAGTGAGGGCAAAAAAAGGGGTAGCTCCCATACAAATTAACAATTTTTATAAAATATTCGATACACTATATCTCGGAAACTATTACAGATATCGAAATGAAATGTTCTACAAAAAGTAATTGGGCAAGAATGCCAACTCTTTAAAGAAAAAATTTTTTGAGTGGGGGCAAAAAAAGGGGTAGCTCCCATACAAATCGACAATTATTATAAAATATTCGATACGCTATATCTCGGAAACTATAACAGATATCGAAATGAAATGTTCTACAAAAAGTAATTGGGCAAGAATGCCTACGCTTTGATGAAAAATTTTATTGAGTGGGGGCAAAAAAAGGGGTAGCTCCCATACAAATTAAAAATTTGTATGAAATATTCGATACGCTATATCTCGGAAACTATAACAGATATCCACATCAAATGTTCTACAAAAAGTAATTGGAACAAAAGGCCTATGCTTTAAAGAAAAACATTTTCGGATGGTGGGTGAAGAAGGGGTAGCTCCCATACAAATTAACAATTTTTATAAAATTTTCGATACGCTTCTGGAAAACTATTACAGCTATCGACTTCGAATATTCTACAAAAAGTAATAATCAAATAATTCATACATTTTGGAGAAAAAGTTGGAGAAGAGCAGGGGGACTAGAACATTTAATAAGTTTTATTAACTTTAAAATATGAATAATGTCGAAAACTTTCAAAACTCCCGGCCTCAAACCTTCTTCATCTATTTATATTATTCATACGAACGTTAAAATTTTGTTATTTTTTCTATGGACAAGGTTTTTTATTATATTATTTGCAGTACAAAATTACTCGGCTGGGTATATTTAAAGACCAATGTGAAGGGTATATAAGATTCGGCACAGCCGAATATAGCGCTCTTACTTGTTTTAAATTTATTTTATATAAAAGTTTTCAAAATGTAGCCCTAGTAGTGCTTTGACGGTCGTAACTAAGTTGTAGTGAATATTCTAACTCCTCAAATTACACAAACCGAATAGAAATCAGCTCCAAAATTGGTTTGATTTTTAGTGCCAACGTAAGCAATGTGATCTAGAGTAATGTCGAGCTTTTAAAATAATTTACAATATATGACCCAGGAATGCTCTTAATAGGAAAAAAGTCTACTGAAGGTGGTGACTATGGTCCATGGCTTCAATTAACTCCGATCAAATGCCCCCCTTAAATTTGCTTTACCTTTAAGTAGAGAAGACAAATTTATTGCACAAAACGAAGTTAAGATTTCATTTGACCACCAGACGAATGCTGTTACACAGGGCAAACTGTCAGGGGCTGGCAAAGCAGCTTACGAGCTTAGGTACTTCCGGATATTTGGAAAAATACACTTTTTCCATTGATACCCATGCCATTGTTAGCCCTCACTGTTTTATTATTAAGTTATTTATTTTCTACATCATAACGTCCTTGAATTGTATTGCCGTATAGGAATGGAACATGTGATCGATTTAGAAAATTTCCCTGCTGCAGCAAAGCATGGTACGATAAGGCGATTGACCGATTCTGTCGAATTACCCTCTTCTTTAGCAGAGCTTAAAAAAGTTAACAGCAGCTTTCCTGTAACTGACAGTTCACTTGCAGGAAGGTAGGACAAATACCACCATTTTATGCGACTATATACGCTTCTAATAATACTTATCTCCACAAAGTTTTACCTTTTTTTTGACTCTGTTGGGTTTCGGGTCGTTGTGCAGAATTGGCAAGGAGGGGATTGACCTGGGATATTGGGCTTGCTTGTGTTGCAGTAAGGCTACCATTGGGTTTCTATTGTGAACTTATACGGACTTGGATAATGGACAAGATAGGCCAAACCTGGGGATAAAGGGATGATTGCGGGATCTCCAGACTTCTGTGGCCCAGGCTGGACAGAAAGGGTACTTTTCTGCTGCTCAAAAGAAGCAGTGGGGCTCTGAGGTGCATTATTGGAACTCTTGAAAAGAATAGCTATGTAAGATATATGACGAGCAAATGGGATAAGAACTCTCCGGATTTCTGCATATTGTGCGGAGATGAGGAGGAGATAAAGACTGCGGAACACAATTTCTACCACTGCTCTAGACTGCAGACCCGCAGGCAGAGGTGGTTGGTAGGGCGATCCTTAGAAGAACCTGGTAAGATCTTCAGCTGTGGGCTGGGGAAAATCTTAGGATTCATCAAAGGGGTTGGGTGGATGGACAAATAGATTGTTCAGGGACTACGTGCGACTGACGAATACTGGTTTTTTTTACTTCTTGCGGGCGGCATTCTTTGATCTCTTTTCTTATTTCTGTATCGCTCTATCTACCAAATTTTTAATCTTTCCTTTTTGCCTATTCTAAAATGTACATAAAATACGACAGATAAATAATGTCACATTTATCAATTTTATAACAGCGCTACTAGCAGCTTTCGTTTAAATTTTCCATTAAAGTTATTCCATTTAAGGGTTCAGTAAAATGTTACTCATATTAAAGGCAATGGAAAGAACAATATTATTTTAATTCGTCTCAGTACCATTTTCCTTGCCCATTGCTAGTTTTAACAAAAAAAAACATCTACCTGAACCCATAAACTTTAATTTAAATGGGCCTGACCATATAGGAGGAAGAAGCTTAACGACATTTATCTTTATATATGAAAATAGATATTTAATTTGTTTGCCCCTTAGGTTGCATACCTATTTCCATTTTTTTACAGTTTATTTAAAACTATTTTATTTTGAGTCTTGTCTTCATTCGGCCAACAGCTCACTCATACTCCTTTTCGTATTCTCTTCATACTTTGTCCTTCTAATATCTGACAATGCCAGTACATTGATGTTATATTTTTATTTTCGTTATAATATATTTTAACTTTTCATTATATTATTTTTATTTCCAGTTTTTGCATTTTCTTTTTTAACATGTTTAAGTGTATGTATGTGTATGCACTTTAGTCGGGGTATAATTTTAATATATTTGATACAGACCATTACTTTTAACGATTATTTTCTAAAGTAATTACGTTTTTCAAGTACAAAATATGATGCTTAAGTAGAATGATTTTAGAGAAAGACAACTTGTTTGCCTCCTTTTTTTCTGTTTTAATTTTATATATTTTTTTTCTAACAATTTTTTATTTTTTATTATAATTATTGTTGTTGCATTAGTTTTGTTTCTGACATTTTAGCAGACATCAGTTCATTTACATCATCGTCATTTTTACAGGCAACCCTGTCGTTATTCGCTACAAAAAAATATAAGCTTTTCCAGAATTTTCATTCGTCTCTTTTTAAAATGTTCTTGAGGGGAAAAGGGGTTTCTTTACCTTTTTTACACATTTTTTTTTTGGAAATTGCAATTTAAAATGAAAAAGAAATTAAAACAGAGGAATAAACTTAAAAAACGCCAAGTAAAAGAATAATTTAAAAATTAAAATAAAATGTGCCACATTTTTATTATTAACGACATATATATCTCCATCTCCAACTTATTTCAAATGTGTCGGTTAAAGTGTTTCAAATTAACATAAGGACTTAGTCATCAACAGCAACCTCGCTTTTGTAGAAGGTTTTTCAATGGCAGCATTCACAATAATAACAACAACAATGTATGTTTGGCTTTTCTACGAGTTAACATCAATGTCATTCACTGTGAAATGAATTAAGCATTTCTGCATATTAAGTGCTATTTTTCGACTTAAATGTGAAATTAATTTCTTTTTTCGGTACTTTTTTAATGTTCATTATTTTTTACTTAATGTTTACAATGCAAAAAGTATTAAATTCTAAATATTATTTAATCGAAATTTTAACAAATTTAAAAATGAATTGTAAAATTTTGAATGACTCAAAGCCGAAAATTCGTATAACTTTGAATACTGGAACTATATTTATACCCTTCACATTAGTGATAAGGGTATACATAAGTTTGTAATTCCGTTTGCAATTTCTTTAATATCTTGATCTTTATAGACAGGAAAGTTAACTTAGCGATGTTCGTCTGTCCGATAATCTGTTAAAATCAAGTTTCTTAAGCCCTTTGATACTTCTCGGACCTGTTTGTAGTACCGAAACATTAGGTACGAGTATAATTGCAAAAGTTTTGCCATCAAAATTCAGCAAAATCACCTGACAGAGATATAAGTCATGCAACCACGACTACCTGTGTTTATTTCTCTAAAATTTTTACATAAAAACCTCTACAATTGCCCCAGAGTTGCGCGTACACGGATACAATAAAATACCGTTTCCCATTAGTTTTTCCTCATGAACATTTTTATGGAACATACCTACACACTATTTTCGCCCCTCAAGGGGCTTGCCATACAAATTCTAATTTTTTTAATTTTTTTCTAAATCGCTCTGACAGCTTCCAGGGTGCTCCTACAAAGGTCAAATATAGGAGCGACCACTACTAATTTTTTCTCCCAAATATTTTTGTGAAACGTTCTTACCCCATTTCAATAAGATTTCAATACAAAATTTGAAATAAAAAAAAACGTTCCCAAGGTCGCCCTTATTTTTTTCCCCAAACATGCGAACAACCCTCATTATTTTCCCCCCGCAAACATATTCCTAGAACATGCTTACCTTTATCTTCATCGCCTAAAAGGATTTCCATACTAAATTTGGGAAATTATAATAAATCCCCCCGTGCATCTTCCAGGATGCCCGTGGATAGGTCAAATAGAGGACTGAACCTGACTCATTTTTCCCTGGAAACATTTTCCTAGAACATTCTTACCTTCTATCCCGACCCGCTAAGTAGGTGTCCATACAAAATTAAAAAAAAAATTATATTCGGCACAGCCAAATAAAACTTTACTTATTTGTTTATACCAACACTACATACGTGGTAGAGGTATCCTGCGTTTGTGCAGATGTTTATAACACCCAAAAATATTCGTCAAGTATACCGATCGACTCAGAATCACTTCCTGGGTGGATTTAAGAATATCCATTCATCCGGCTGAGTACCCATGTAATCTTGTAATAGAAGTACAAGTCGCAATTTTAAATATATTTTTATAAATTTTGGCACAGATTTGTTTAGCACTAGCACGAGGCCTATTGTTGTGCTAATGATCGGCCCTTTTTTGGATATAGCTCCCGTACAATTAATAAATTATTTGTCTGCGGTATTACGTTAGTGATATTGCTTTGATTATATTTTGATCCTGAGAGAGCCATGAAGGCCGGCTTATTTCAAAGAACTGTACACGTATGGTAGTAGTGTGGCTCTCCAGGGACAGGTATTTATACACAAGTAAAAAATTGCCCATACACACAACGGTGTATCTTCGGTATTATTTACTGGTAAACCTAAATAGTTTCCTTGATTGCAATACTGCAGAGGAAGTATTGTAGGCTTCGAAACGCACTGGTTTCGTGATTCAGTCTGTGTTTGAAATCACAGAAAGCCGTTCGCAGTCCACAGAACTTGCACTGGACTAATTTTTGGTAAGATCTTTTCGTTTGACATATAAAATCTATGAGAAAACTTTCTGGCAGAATTTTTAATTCGGCTCAATATTTATTTTTTGAGAGAGTTTGTTGCAACTAAACATATTGATGGCTTAATATAAGAAGGCCTTCCTTGTGAAATGCTTTTAAGATCCATGTTCAATTATTATGGATAATTCCTTTGAGTAGGTAATGCTTTGCCTTCTTAATGAAATTGGGATAAGGAACGGATTCTTCAAGTGTTTGGAACAGGCAAGCAGAGTAAGCAGATGTAATGCGTTGTGTCTTCGAATTTGTGTCGTCGATCTCCTTTTTCGTATCTTAAAATCCTCCATGCGTTTCTTGCTATATTTAGAGGAGTGTAAAATTTTTTTTCTGCCGTTAGAGTAATGTCCCGGATCGGCATACGCTCCTCGGATTTGTCCTATATCGACATGATCAATCTTATTTCTCGTAGTTTGATTTGATGACAGCCATGTGGCCTTACGTAGAAGAAGAGATCTGCGTATAACATATTTCAAAAAATCTCTAAAAGGCATCGAAACTTTTAAATGCAATTTAAGCCTAGTCAATGTATTAACTAGTAAAAAGAGAAATACTGAGTAAAAAATTCTTTAATTTAAACATTTGATGCAAAATCATATTGCGAAAAAGCTTAAAAATTGTCATATAACAATGTCTAAGGATATCTTTTGATATCTTCTCACCTTTATATATTAAGTTCTTAATTTTTTTTATAGTTTCGAGTACTAAACCTGTAATTCATATACCGGATAAATATCATTTATTATTATTGTAACACTAAGGTGGTTATCTGCTGCCGCCATCATGAAATGCGTGATAGCCTCATCATTTGCTTCTTCTTCTTCTTTTTTTCAACCATTTTTCAACAACAACAATAGAGCCAAATACCATTTATAGAGTCAAGATTGAAGAAAAAAGACTCCGAACATTTTTTGAGGTTACTAAGCAGCAAGATCACCTAAGAGTTATGAATGTCTTATTTCTTTTTGTGTTATTATTGGTCTTTTTTTGTTAAAAAATAAATTAAAATGAAAAGCAGCCATAGCAAGTAAAAAGGAATAAAAACATTGTAAAGAGTTGAAAATGTATGGAATAAAAGTTGGCAAATAAATTACGCACATCTGTCAACCTTTTGAATTAAACATTTAAGCTGCAAAATGTGCAGCATTAATAACTGACATACCTTCAATTTGATTCGTACATTTATACGTTCATCATTTGCAGCGAATGAAGGAGCGATCGTACCAATGACTGCGTTACTTAGCATGTGCAACATACTTACATGTGTTTTTTGGTACCCTACCCAAGAGTTTTGGAAAACGGATTCCATAAGTTTAGGCTGAGGTTAGTAACATTCAAAACTTTTAATTAAACACTTAATATAAAGTAATATTCGATTAAAGTGGGTTTAAATTGGTTCAGTTATATCATCTGGCTCTCAGACCTTTAGCGCTACTACTCTTATAGGGTACTGTACACAAGTTTTTGGCCTGGGACTGAGTCCTATTAAGAACTCCATGAATAGTCTAAAACTTTGCTATTTTTCCACAACGTCACTTAAAGTTAATTTTCTTGGTGACTCCCCATATATACAATTACGTACTTTCTCAAAAAGAAAATTTTTTTCTCGGTGAAAGGAATTTTTTGCAATGATTGTTGGTTTATTGTCGTACTGTCACAGATGACTTCTTAAGTTCTAAGTTTCCTTAATAAATACCTTCAATATACTCTTTTTTTTAAATTTCAGGTGTGGTTTGCCGTTCTGGCAAGGCCTTACCAGGCATAGGGTACTAACTTTCATAGGTGCACGGTGATGTGTACAAATTTTAAAAGCTTGGTTGTAAGATTGAAAGTATTTAGTAAATGTTTTGTCCTCCCTACATGTCTTGTACGCCTATCGACAGACACCCTGCTGTAGGGGGGATTTATAATTTATTTTATTTCCCCAGCTTTGTATGTGAGTTCCCTAAGGCGATGAAGACAGGGTGTTAGTATATTTAAGGAATAAATTTGGGTCGTAGACTTTATTTCTCTAAGGCCGACTCCGTGGAAATTATGGGCGCTTGTACATCGTTTTTGTAAATTTTGTATGGCAGCCCTCTAAGGTGATGGAGATACGGGATAGGTATGTTCTAGGAATAGGGAAAACTCATTGGGGTCTGTGATTTTATTCCTCTCAGGGAGACTCCAGAGAAGTTGTACGGATATTTACCCCAATATTTTTAAACCCTGATAGAGGCTGGAGATAGAGGGTAAGTATGCTTCACAAAAATGTTTGGCGGAAATAACGAATCGGGATCGGTCTTACATTTGAAATTTGTAGGGGTACCCTGGAAGCTGTCGGGCGGTAAGAAAAAATTTTAACAAATTCAACTTTGAATTGCTACTTTGCTAGAAGTCGGAGATAGGAAGAATCTAATAAATATTTTTTCCCCTAGCATCTGAAATTAATTTTAAAAATATGCAAAATCCTTTTGAAAAAAAAATTCTGCTAAAGTTGTCACAACAAAAAACACTTTAATAGTTCTATTTGTATTATAGGATATCATTTGGCCGGCTTTGCTTTACAAATTTATTTAATAAATATTTTATTAATTTTCATTTATGATGGTATGCTGCTATGCTTGAAGTAAGAGAAATGGATGTATCCTTATAATGGCCGTAATATATTTGATTATTTAGTAACTGGGGAGGACCGTACAAATACGCTTAAATTTATTAAATAAAAAACAGGGGCCAAATCGTCGCATTCGATTCGAATCGAAATTTCACTCGATTGATCGAGTTGTCAATGCTTTTAATATAGGAATTCTAATAAGAATTTTTAAATTTCGATTCGAATCGAATGCGACGATTTGGCCCCAGGAGTTGAAATTTTTTTTCTTAAGCTTGTATTGAGTTTTTAATATCCAACAATTAGATGTGAATATTTCTATGAAGGAAAATATTTTTATTAATCTGTTTTTCAGATCGGAATGAATATGATATATATCGGATCTTTTTTAGATATAGCAAAAGCAAAATGTGAAAAAAAATCTCTTAAAACATGCATAAAAAATGAAACCTTTCTTCTAAAGAAAACATTATGGAAAATCTTTAAAAAACTGTTCTATATATAGGAAATTTATTATTGTTACTAGACTAATGGTGGTGCGCCTGTAGATCAATGGTAAGTGTACGAGTCTACTGTGTGGGGGTGGTGGGTTTGATTCCCATCAGAGACTCGGGTAAGTCAGTTTCTTTCTTCTTTTCTTTCATTCTTCTACTTCTCTAAATTTTTTCCTTCCTTTTATCTCCACCTATTCTATCTGCCTCTCCAGGTAACACAAAGGGACCGAACTAAGCGGACCCAAGTGACCTGTATCCTTTCCTTTAACAGCTGCCTGTTTCACTTAACCTAGTCTCTTAGACTAATATCTTAAGATGTTACAAACGCTATAGTTTACCTTAAAATGCCGTTTTTAAATGTCTGAAAATGTAATAAGTGGCATCTACTGGTCCGCTTACTCGTTCCTCTGGCTAGTTAGTTGCTTATTTGCCATAGCATAGTTAGTTGATACGTTTTCCTTTTATAAAGTTTAGTGCGAAAGCTCGCTATGTCAATGTCAACGCCAACAATAAATGAAGCGAAAAAAAACGTTAATAATTTTTTTCTACTTTAACTGTATGGAAAAGACGCCTGCGCATTAACTTTGGCGGAAACCCTAATTGAAAGTAATTACTTATAAGTGAGAAGGCCATTTGTCTTTTTAAGTTTTTGTATTAAAAATGAAAAATGTTTGCATTTTTATATGCGATTTTGCATAAATGATTTATTTCAGCATATTAAGGATTATGAAAAGGTCCTTAATTTTGTTTTTTTTTTTATTTTTGTAGTAAGATCTAGCTTTAAGATTGTAACTAAACTTTGTTCTTATATAAAACTTAACATAAAATTTTATGAAATGATATTGAGGTTTAATCGAAAAACTCCGTTTTCAAGTAACAAAATTTAAAAAAAAATTAAATTTTTGGCAGTTTTATCAAGCACAAACCACAGCGTCTTAAATATTTCACCTTTTAATTACTAACCAGCATTAACAGTTTGTAAAAATAAAAATTTTCTGTCTATATTTCTACATTGAATTGAATTTTCTTAAGACAAAACCATATCATACGAGAGGACATTATTTTGTCTACTAATGCAACATCAGCAGCAACAAATAAACCAAATAACTGAGTTTCTACGAACTAAAAGTAATTTCATCTTATTACACACTTGAAACGTTTTTAGATGAAATATTTGACAAAGCATTTTGTAAATGCAATACATGGCAACAAAAATCTTAGAATTTCTTTTTTTTTGAAATTGAAAACGATGGTCGAAGATATAATATTGATTGTTTTAATACTCAGTCCTAGGACATTAGTAAAACCATTAATTGTACTTTTTGATTTTAAGAAAAACAATTGAAGCGAAAATTGATTTCAGTGCATGTGACATGTTTTTCTAAATAAAACTTAAATGCGTATAAAGTGTAATAATGGTTTTTAAATGGAAAGGAAATAGGAAAAAAATATTTCAAAAATTAAATGCAATAATTACGCTCGTTAAAAAAATTCAAGAGTTGGCCAAACATTCAATTACAGCTTTTCCTGTTCAAGCTTTACAAAATTTTAAATGAATGTAAAACAAATAAGAGCGCTATATTCGGCTAAGCCGTATCTCAGATACCCCTTACATTTGCCTTTCGAGACCTCGAACTTTTTTTATTTTTTCCCCTTTTTTTATGAAATATTTCTTATTTTTAAATAGGGGCGGGTGTCATATTTCAATTCTCTTAGGGTGAATAGGGAAGGTGTAGGTGTTTTTACCCTAATTTTTTTAAATCTTGTATGGCAACCCCCTTAGGGAGTGCTGATAGGGGCTAAGTATGTTCTAGGAAAATGTTGCAAGAAAAAGTTAGTTGGGGTCAGTTATACATTTGACATATCCACGGGCACCCTTGAAGTTGTAGGGGGGGATTTATTTCAATTCTACCAAAGTTTGTATGGGAGCCCCCTTTGGCGATGGTGAAAGAGGTTAAGATCGTTTATTTTCTCTATGACCCACTCTGGGGAAGTTATGGGCGTTTTTAAATCATTTTTGTAAATTTTGTATGGCAACCCCCTTGAGTGGTGGAGGTAGGGGATAAGTATATTTTAGGAATATATTTGGAAGGAAACACTAATGAGGGTCTGTGATACATTTTATTTCTCCAGGGGCGTCTCCGAAGAAGTTGAAAGGGGATCTTAACCAAATTTTTCCAAATTTTGTGTGGCCACCATGTTAGAGTCTGGAGGTAGAGGATATGTATGTTTCACAAAACTGTTGGGGGGAAAAATGAATCGGTCTTATACTTTACCTTTTTAAGAGCACGCTGGAAGCTTTGGAAGCGATTTAAAAAAATTTTAACAAATTTAACTTTGTATGGCAGCCCTGGTAGGGACGAAGATAAGATGCAAGTATGTTCCACAAGTATTTTGGCGGGGAAAAATTAATGGGAGTCGGTCTCACATTTCACATTTTACGGGGCAACTGTAGGGCAGTTGTAGGCAGACGGAGAGACGGGCATCGCTAAGTCGACTTCCCTATCTATAGTGATCAAGAAAATATATACTTTATGGGTTCTCATATGGATATCAAAGAAACTACAAACGGAATGACAAACATATATATGGGGGATTTCATGTCAAGTGACCCAACTTTTTTTTTCGATTGAAAAGAAATTTGGACCAAAGTAAGTTCTTGCAGAGAGTAGCATAGACACAGTTTTTTAACACGATCGGTCCAGAACTCTCTGAGCTAGAGGGGTTCAAAATTTGACGTTTTCGGCAAATAGGTGTTTTTTCTCATACATGTAGTTTGTTACCTTTTGCTTTTAACAAATTCGTCCCAAATACTTTCGATAGCTTTTTCTTCAATCTTCCAGAAAAAAATATTTTTAAAATTAAAAAAATTTTTTTTTTATTTTTTTTTAAAAAATAATTAGAAAAAAATTTTTTTTTTCCAAATGTGCCCATTTTTTTTTTATTTTTTTTTGCTCAAAAGAAAGCTTAGGTCTTTTGCTTGAAGAACTTGGAGGTCGCTTAGTGGGATGCGAATGGGATATCTATAAAAATAAATGTTTTGTAACTCAAGGCAGAGGTTTTCCAATTTTCGCGTATATTCTGTTTGATTTTTTTGCTATTTATGTAAAATTTTCTCTTAAGCTAAAAAAAAAAATTATTTTATGCTAAGAAACAAAATAATTTAACCTTTCCGACGGTATGCAAGTACCAAATAAAGTCTCATACACTCGACACTGCATTACCAACAAAATTGTAGGCCTCTGGAATAAAATCACTTTATATGGTAATGTCTGAACACATTTTGTTAATATTTTCAATGCAAACCGCGGGAAAGGTTAAATTATTTTGTTTCTTAGCATAAAATAATTTTTTTTTGCTGAAGAGATAATTTTACATAAATAGGAAAAAAAAATTAAAGTAGAATAAACGTGAAAATTGGAAAACCTCTGCCTTGAGTTACAAAACATTTATTTTTATAGATATCCCACTCGCATCCCACTAAGCGACCTCCAAGTTCTTCAAGCAAAAGACCTAAGCTTTCTTTTGAGCAAAAAAAAATAAAAAAAAAATGGGCACATTTGGAAAAAAAAAATTTTTTTCTAATTATTTTTTTAAAAAAAATAAAAAAAAAATTTTTTTAATTTTAAAAATATTTTTTTCTGGAAGATTGAAGAAAAAGCTATCGAAAATATTTGGGACGAATTTTGTTAAAAGCAAAAGGTAATAAACTACATGTATGAGAAAAAACACCTATTTGCCGAAAACGTCAAATTTTGAACCCCTCTAGCTCAGAGAGTTCTTGACCGATCGTGTTAAAAAATTGTGTCTATGCTACTCTCTGCAAGAACTTACTTTGGTTCAAATTTCTTTCCAATCGAAAGACATCGGTTTTAAAAGTTGGGTCACTTGACATGAAATCCCCCATATATTACCTTATCACTTATGTGAAGGGTATAAAAATTGAAACACATTCGCATAAGTTTTTTTTTTGCATTGGCATGGATTTTGAAAGAGTCTTTTAAGCTGGATGAAGTTACAGCACTGGTCTTGCATGAGTGCTCCTGGACACTGGTATTTTGTAAATGTTTTACCGCCTTGTATGTTCGACTATTTTACATATTTTAAAAGGTATCTTCTTGCACTCCTTAGTTATCTTATTGTATTCAAACGCGGTTGTTAAGTGCTTGTACACAAGTGCCTAAGTCTACCTCCAAGTGGTATCAACCGGGCAACTTTCGGAATAGTAACCGAAAGGCTAACAGACATGGCTAAGAAGAAAATAATCTGGCTTGGGCTAAAAGGGATTAGTTTACTGGTCTTGTTCAAGGCAGGTTGTCCTTGTAGCGCTGTGTCATGTACCTTGCCGTCTAGTGGCACAGCAATACAGGGTTTAAAAGGGTACCAATACCTTAACTGTGTAAATTAGAAATTGGTAGGAATGAAACGGATGTAGATTTCCGAAGCTGACCAAAGTCCTATCTGGTACCCCGGGAGTCAGTTGGCCCCATGTGCTATCCAGTGCATGAACTGTTTGATGGTGAGGTCTCCTTCGGGGGTACACGTGGTGGCTGTGGTTATCCCCAAGCGGGGCAACTGTAGAACGAAAATTGATATGCTGGGGCCCGTCCTGTACGGGCCCAAGAGTGACCGTGTAAGCGGTCTTATATGAACTTAAGGTTCACAAGATAGAGTTTCTAGTTTTGGCGGGTCTACCCGGGCACACGAGCAACTGTTGAAGTAGGCTATAAGCTGAAAAGGTGTAAGAGTGTTTGGAAGTAGGTGAATAGGGAAACTGGCTAGGGCGGGTGACCCTAGGATCTAAAATAAGATCCCGTCAAAGTAGTAGCAAATAATGAGAAGGCCGGCATTGGCATGTTAAAGCATGTGCATGACTCGGTCCTGACTTGCGGTGAGAAGATTATGAAGCATTGATGATAGTGGAGTAATTGATTTGTCTAAATGAGAAAAGATCCTCCTAACAGAGCTGGGTGTCGTATCCGTTGGGTGCGACATGATAATCATAATCTTTCTTGTTTAAGGTTGGGTGCTGCTTCACAAGCGCGTGGAGAGGTGTCTTGTCGGCGCAGATCTGTTTTGATTATGAAGAGGCAATAAAAGCTTGAAAAGCAATTCGGGTTTAGATAGCCCAACTCCTCACCAAGGGGTCTACTGTGGCTACACAGAGTCATGGCAGAGAATTGGTGGACGCTTTGTATCCACTAGTGTTGAGAGCACCGTGAGTTATTGCCAGCATGGCAGGTTTCACGTAAAACCCTTAACGTCTGTATCCAAACGCTTTGGCCAAATACCTACAGTTCCTTTCATCCTTCAGATTAAGCCACTGGGATGCTTTAGTGTTTATACTTCCATATAGGCTCGACAACTTTGCAAAGGAGTTTAATAAAATATTAATACATTATAATTAATACAACTGTCAAGTCGTTTAAATTAATATTATTTTATCTTATATTTTCCTTATCTTCAGGCTTAACAGTTTACCTAAATACATCAGAAACTAATGGTAAAATAATGCATTAAATTTTGGATGAACTACTAAAATTTAAACAAAAACTTACACTTGTCATCTATTAAAAATCTAAACGCTGTAAAAAATTTCTTTAAAAAAACCAAGCAAAAACTATTGAAGTCAACAACTAGGAATGATAAAAAAAGGCAATAAATTGTCACTAACAACTCGTCTGACAAATGATGAGTGCAATATAAGCAAAGTGCTACAAATGTATGATAATGTTTGCGATTATTTCAAAGTGATGAATACTAAAGAGGCCACAATGTCAACTACATGTGATGATAGCAATACTGATGATGATGGGAATGATAATGACTACCATAAACAAAGTATTGCCAGTATATGTTATGTCTCTATTCCAGCTGATAATGGCAGGCAAAAAGTTGAGGCTGACAATGATGCCAGTGATTGTGGTGATGATACCAATAATCACTCTAACAACAACGGAAATAATATAATAAGGAGCCAGTTGATAAATGGCAACAATACCAATGTGGCCTCAAATGAAAATAAGCAAAGTAACAAACAAGTTCTTAACAAGGATGCTAAGGACGAGGCAGCAACAACGATTATAAAAGAAACAACAAGGAATCAACTTAAATTTGCCAATAAAAAGAATGACACTGATGGAAACCATAAGGCTGATGGCAATGAAAATGTAGACAACAATAATGCTGTTGACAACTGTAACGTTGACAATGTTAAGTACAATAAACATCATAAAACTTTAGCAACACCAACACAACAAGAAAAAGCATATGAGTCTTCAGCAGCATCAGACATGCCTTTACTAGAAGTAAAGCAAGAACATTTGGACTTCTTTCCTACACCTTCAGAAACTTTAGCTACTAAACCCAATACATCTTCTATGTCGACATCTGTAGTGCCTTCATTCGAAAGCTGTGAACATCATAAAATCAAAAACTGTGAAATTCATCAGCAGCCACAATCCTCATCAAATGGTCATATTCAAAATTCCATTGTACAGCAACTGGGCACTTTTGTTTCAAACTACATTGGAGGGAAAGTAAATTATGGTCAAGACTTAACTGTTTGTAGAAGAGATGAAAAAACTCCATTGTCCAAGTGGTAAGTGAAATTAATTGCAATATTGTTGAGTTGTTTTGTTTTATTTTTTTTCTCTCTTTATTGCTTTCAAACTAAAGTGTTTTGTTAAGCAAGTTTAAGTTTTTTTCTAAAACACTTTTAAAATGGTTGTCAAAATGTTTGTATTTTGGCTTAGAACAACAACAGAGTTCCAAACAGTTGTTTCAACGTGGAGAAGTATGAAAATCTTTTTATAACATCTGGGCATTCAAATACTTGTGCGTGGAAAAATAGGCATGATTTGGTGTAAATATTTTGAAACAAAAAAAAATATTTTTTAATGTTTGGCCCTATCTAAGAATATTTTTAATTAGTTTATTTATTTTAAATATTAGTCAACAGTAGCTACAGCTTAAAAATCCTTCGGCCAAATTGTCGCATTCTATTCAGATCGAAATTCTAAAATTCCTATTAAAATTACTATATTAAAATCATTTAAAACTCGATTAATCGAGTAAATTTCAAATCGAATCAAATGCGACAATTTGGCCCCTATTGATCTCTAAGCATGTTTTCCTAATTATCCTTAATCAACGTTTGTGCAACTCTGCACTAACTAGTTTTGTTAACTGTTTTTTCAATCATAATACATCACAGAAACATCATCCAACAATCATTACTATCATGTTTTAGACTCTTGTTGTTGTTGTTTTTGTTGTAGACGTAGATATACATATGAATATTTGTTTGTTTATTTTGTGGTGCATTTATCATTCTGAACAATCACTGTGTTAAAAAAAAACAAACGAAATTTTGGTATGTTAACTATTTTACAATTTGTGTTGACATTCATTTACATACAATGAAGTGTTGGAAGAAACAAACGTACACACATACATACGTAGATACATACATACATCTATTCGTAGGAAAATTTAGAAATGGAAACAGCCCTGTGGTTCATGAGAAGTTTAAATTTTTTAATAACAATAATAATTATTTATGTAACCTTTTAAGATTATTTTTCGATAACTTTTGCTCTTTTCTATTTTTTTAAATAAAATTTTACTTTACCACTTCCAATTCACAGCAGCGCCCCCGAAAATGCGGTTTATTTAACATTGTATTTGCTACCCTTAATTTCGCAGAACTTATTTAAGTGCGTTAATTAATGTTTTGATATCTTTAGGTCTGATGGTCCGGCCGTCTGCCCAACTGTCCGTATTATGGCTAAAATTAACTTTTTTAAACCCCCCGACGCCGCATAGATCCATAGGTCATATCAAACTATCAGAAATATCTTCGAGAAAATAGCTTTTGAAATCAAGAAAAATTGAGATATAATTGACCGAAATATAAGCCCCCAAATTGCCCGTATACGCGTTCATTATAAGATCGAGTTCCATTAGTGGAACAAACTTACACTCTATCTCCATCTCCTAACAACGTTGCCATATAAAGTTTAATTTTTTTTATTGTTTTTAAGTCGCTCCCACAGCTCCCAGGGTGCTTCCGAAAAGGTGACATGTGAGACCAACCCCAATTAATTTTGCCCCCAAACATTTTTGGGAAGCATACTTCCAAAAATTTTGTTAAAACGCCCGTAACTTCCACAAAATAGGCCTTTGAGAAATAAAGTGTAGTACAGACCCCCATTAGTTTCGTCTGCCAAACATATTCCTAGAACATACCTACTTCCCATATATGAGCAGTTTATTTTGAAAGTGGCATAAGTCACTTTTTTTAAGTCGAGATATTTAAAGATATAAAAAGATATCGTTCAATTGTATTTAGTGTTGCCATGAACTCGATGTTTTTAAAAAGTGACTTAGGTCAAATGCCGGACTGATCCTAACACATTTTTCTTTACAAAAATTTTTCAGCTTTAGTTTGTTTAAAAGGTCCTCAAGCCATAATTTATCGAAAGATTGATAGACGTCTATGAAAAACACGGGTCAGTACTTCTTTTCCTTAAAGGCGTTTCTTATGAACTGTGCTAACCTGTGTGCTTGTTCGATGGTACTATGCCTACTTCTAAAGCCAAATTGGTGATTTGGAATGCAGTTGTTGTCATTCAAGATTGGGGCCAGCTCGTTTTAAGCAGCTTTTTATAATTGGTAACTTGACATAATTAGTAACAAACCTATAGGACCATAAGACTCCACCTTCGAAGGATCTTTACAGGGCTTAGAAATCATCTTTACTAAGGAAATTTTCATTTGGTGGCAAATGTTCAAGCCGTATTATAACGTTCAAAATAAAAAGAATAAATATTTTAGCTGTTAAAGGAAGCTCTTAAAGGACTTTGTTGCTTATTTTATCAGCACCAGGAGCTTTCTTATCATTTAAGTTAGCGACAGCCCATTCAACATCTGGAAATCAGAAACGTATTTCTATTGGACGTCTAGGAACAACAGGCGGTAATTCCCTCACGTCAGCGCATGTATTAGGATTGAACACGTTCCTTAAATGGACTACGAGCAAATACAATTTTATTTTTTTTAAATAACATGACAAGTAATTAGGAAATTTATATAATTTTTCTACCTAAATAATCTAAAACTTGTAATAGGATGTTTACAGTTATAATTCGACAGAGTTGGTTCATCAGAACATTTGGGCTAACTAGCAACATAAACTCTAAAATATGAGATACTGCCATTATTTTACATACACTCGAATGAATAAATGCTTGTCTCAAACCCATCACTCAATTACTTGTTTAGTTTACATATTTACACACTGTGTCAATCAAGCATTCATTAGCTAGTTTAAGACAACACTCTTAGCTTCTTCTTTTTTGCATCTCTTTTTCTCAGACTTTAGTTTATGTTATCCGTTTTGTAAACGATATGTTAAGATTTTTTACAATTTTACTTGTTGATTTTTGTTCTAAATTGAATACTTTTTGTAGATTTTTTCTAACACTTTGCTTTTGTATGTAGTAGTGTATTATGGCACGTGTGCTTATATTTTCCGTTTGCATTTTGAGTAATATTTCATAAAATTAGCTTTATAAAAATTAATTGGGATCAGTTCTAAATTTGACCTGCTCTTGGGCACCCTGGAAGCTGAAGATCGGGATTATTTACAATTTCCAAAACTTTTTAAGGGAGCCCCCTAAGATGGGAGGAGAAACTAATTGGTGTAAGTCGTACACTTTATTTCTCTAAGGCCGTCTCTGGGGCGTTTTTACATTATTTTCGTAAATTTTTAATGGCCACCTCCTTAGGTGGTGTGGATAGGAGGAAAGTGTGTTCTAGGAATATGTTTGTGGGGTAACAAATGTGGGTCGGTCCTACACTTTACTACTCTAAGGCCGACTCTGGGGCGTTTTTACATAATTTTTGTTAATTTCTTATGGCAACCAAGGAAAAACTAATAGGAATCTGGGATTAGTTTTGTTCCTTTAAGGGCGACTTCAAGGAAGTTGTAAGTGGTTTACCCTTATTTTTTTAAATGTTGTATGGTAATCCTGTTAGGGGCTGGAGAGAGTGGTAAGCAGGTCTAACACGGTCCTAGATTTGACTTCTGTGGTAGCACCTTGGAAGCTGTTGGAGCGATTAAGGGGACAGAGATAGAATGCAAGTATGTTCCACAAAAATGTTTGCGATTAAAAATTTATAGGAGTCGGTATGCCATTGCACTTGTATAGAGGCAACTCCGGGGCTCTTGTAGAAGTTTTTATGTACAATTTTTAGAAAAATAAACAGAGGTTGTTGTGGTTGCTAGCTTACAAATCTAACAATTATGGGGAGATTTTTCTGAATTTCAGTAGCTAAATTCTTGCAAGTATAGCTCATGTTTTGATATCACAAACAGGCCCTAGAATTATCAAGGGGCTTTTGAAACTTGATTCTAAGAAATTTGCGGACGTGGGAACATCGCTAAATCAACTTTTCTACCTATGTATAAGGATCAAAAAAACATATACTTTATGGAGTCACAAATGGATGTTAAAGAAATCACAAGTTAAATGTTTCCTTATCGCTAATAAAATAATAATAAAACAATTTCTGATGCTTGCCAGGATATATAAGACTTAGTGCAGTCAAGTATGGCGCTAATATTTATTTTATTATTTCTGTTGAACTTTAATTCATGCTTCAAAATTTTAAACTAAATAATAACCAAGGACCGGGCTTATTATATTTATTACTTTATTACAAATTAAATTCAAATAAGTCTGAAAAATTCTTGCTACATGTTTTTCCAAATGAAATTTCATATAAAAATTAAATTTTAAACAACAAAATTTTTTTTGATTACAAAAAAAGTTAAATTATCATTAATTTAAATATTTTTTCATAAACTTAAATCATACGATTTTGCTTCAAATTCCATGATAGTGTTTATTTATGTACATATTTTCCCTTTAGAATAAATAAAGAAAAACAAACTAAATATAACGAAAATTCCCTTAAGAATTATGATTTTTCTTTTGTCGTGTGTAATACACACTGTGTATATATTCTGTAATGCTTTTCCGATACTTGTGCGCAATCTGCCATTACGCATGTTTATGGGTTTTGCGAAAATATATTTTCATTTCTTGTATATCTAAAGTTAAGTAGATATTTTCCATTTCTTTTTCTCAAACTTTAAACCTAAATGGAGTTGAATTGTGTGTTGGCTTCATTTGGGCCATAAAGAGTGATTGTGTCTGTATTTGCTTAAAAAAAGTTTCCATTAAATAAAAAACTCTTGTCAAATTCCAAAGGCTTTAAGATAATCTTATACAATAGAAAAAGGAAAAGACTGCAAGTCTTTCATATAATTTTTGTTTTAAATTTTCTCACACCTAAAATTAAATCTAAGCCATTTTTTAGTACTTGTTTTATATAAAAAAAAACACAGGCAGACAGATAGACGCATGGACTAGTGAAATAAATTTTTTTTTCACACTTAACAGTACCATACATTAAAACATAAATACATGAATAACTTAAAAAATAAAAATATGTGTAAATAAATTATTAAGCTAAAGTAACAAACAACAATTTTAACGAATAAAGCCCACCTTAATCCACTTGACACATGGGTGCTTACATATATATATAAAAGAAAATTGCTTTGAAATCGATTCGTAAATTATTACCAAGTTTGATATGCAAGTCTGTCCACTTAATGTAGATACATTTGAGGTATTTAAAAATCCGCAATTTTACATAAATATGCTTGTAAAATTAAAAGGCCCTTCAGAATGCCTCACAACACCATTTTGCAGAGTTGAAATTATATTTTAAACGCATTTTTTGAAATCTCAGAGAGTAGAATATCTCCTTAGCACGATATGAAATAATACGTGGATTTTAACTGTTTATATCTTTTTTTTTTACCTGGAGAGAAATTATGGCATTCGATTCGAATTGAAATAAAAACATTCTAAGTAGAACTCCTATATTACAAGCATTGAAAATTCGATCGATCGAGTAGAATTTCGATTCAAAACGAATGCTGTAGTTTGCCCTCTGACTAGGAGTTTGCCTTTTTGCAAGAAATTATTGCACGTTACTTAATTAAACAAGTTCCTAGCAGGCATTAAAAAGAGATTACTGGTGATAAATACAATTATAAGACCACAAGCTGTGGGCGTGTCACACCATGAATCTTTTAATTTCGGAATCTTTTATCTTTATAAAATTCCCCTTACATATTTCAGACGTGGAAACAAATAAAATCACATTCTCAGAACTTATACACCTATGGGCGTAAAGGGAAGGCCTTAAGAGAAGGACTGTTGTTGAAAGTGGGATATTCATTGCAAAAGCAATTGCCCAAATTTCATTCAGACCTGATTAATGATGAATTTGTAAGCCGACACCGGTACACAGCTGGATAAGGCGACGATTGTTAATTTCTATGTCAAACAAGCTGAGAAAAGATGGCCTAACAAATCTGCCTGTTAAAATATAAGGAAAACTTGTCTGGGGTTAAATCTATGACATTTCAATATCTTCTGCTGAGAATCTTTTGGGCCACAATTACTGGTTCCGGCAAAAATCAAGTAAATTTTCAATGGCTTAAGAGAAACTGTCAAGATACAGAGACAGAGGAAACCATTTAGCACCTCATTTCCTTTTGTCTGGAATAGGTTAATCTGCTGGTCTGGCACTCCGGCAACTAGACTGAAGATTTTTTTGTACATGGCTGGCATAAGTCTATTTGATTTTCACACTTATAATGGACAGTGGGACCAGAAGTGGGCTACTAATGCCAATCAAATAACTTAGAGTCTTGCCTTCCTTTAAATTATACTTTATACCGCTCTTTATCACAGGAACAAAAAAAGAACGGTCCTAGATGAGCTCAGCCCCACTTCACATTATTTGCGCAGCTGCCTCTTCTCCAACATACCTCAAGATGACTCGTGATTCCCTGGTAGAATAGTGATTAAGAGCGCCAGCTTAGTTGGCTTTCTTGTCTTTCTCTTAACTTCAGCTTCATTTTCCATTTGGTTCTTTCTATCTCCCGAAACGAAACACAAAAGAAATAAATTAAAGGACCCAAATAAATTATTTTTTTTCTTCGAACGGCTGTCTATTAGCCCATATATTGAAAGAAAAGAAATTTTAACAAGAACTAGAGGCCAACCTTTAAAAACCCAAATAGTTAATTCCGTGTTAAACGGCTCATAATTCTCGATGAATTTTCAGCCCACAAGAGTTTTAGCTAATGATGTTCTAAATAATCGGCTCTTTTTTTAAATTTATAAAAATGTCACACCCGTTACATTTTTTAAAGAGGCATTTCTTAAGTAAAATAGTTCGTTTTTTAGAAATAAAGTGTCACATACAATTAAAAATACTTTAACTACCGTGTTAATTACAAAATTAGGCCCGTTTTAAAAATTTTTTTACAAAAATGAACTTGAAATCAAAATCCTCTAAAATTCAATTAAGTAATATCACACCCGTCACAGTCTTTAGTGGGCATTGTAAGAAGAAATCAGGTTTCTTCTGCGTCTCCTTACTATTAAATATTTAAAAACACGTCAACCTTAGAAATCAAATCATATTTTAGATATAAAATTTTGAACTGTTTGAGTTATAAACAAAAACATGGGTAAAACGGTCACACCCGTCACCGCATTAGCCGCAAATATGTGTTGTTAGTATCAAGTTATAACTCCAATTGACAAACCTTTTTTAATAGAAAATGTCTTACAAAAAGTTTAAAAATATTGATCCACCCTGAACGCTTCATTTCAAAATATGCCTTTGCCTGGTAATCACCTAGACCCCGTAAATGCCTTAAGCATTTCGATTTCGAAATAAGAGATCTCATGAGTCCCTAGCCCAAAAAATATTTTCTTGAATGTTGTAATGGAACATATTTTTCCAAAAACAAGGTGTTTTATTTTAATGGCAAGGTGTATTCCATATCCGGCAAGACCAAATTAATATTTTTATTGAAGTCAACGCTTAAAGTTCAAAACATGTATAAAAATATATATAAGACAAATAAAAAACAGAGCTTAACTAAAATGTGTTGACTGTTTTTGTTTTTTGTTTCTTTTTTTCTTAGGAAATTTCCATGATACTTTTGAAACAATATGACTGTGGTTATAGCGGCTAGACTTGGTGTTTTTTTAAATTTTTTTTACCAATTCAAACGTCTAAAACACCTGTAATTAACACGAGACTTAAATTCTTACCTAATCTACTTAGTTCTATTTTTATTTCGATATTAATTGTTTTGGGAACACGCTTATGGAAGTGTAGACTAAAAAATAACATCTGTTCTTTGTATTATTGTTTTTAAGTCTACACATAAAGAAAAGTAAACCTTTCGTTAGATTTGTGTGTACACTAGAGGTCTGCAGCGGATAAGTTTTCAAATACCTTTTGAAGTTTGACGTTAAAGAGAGTATGTTTTTGTGTTCACTCACATTGTGAGAGTTTGGAAGACAACTTAACTGTAGTTTGTCAAATACCGGCTTTTATGAACTCGGTACAAAAGAAATACTTAAGAAAGTAAACGTTAATAAAAAATACTACAAAACGTCCTTGAGCTAAATTTAATTTGTGATTGTTCTAATTGCTACTTTTGCGAAAACGAATGTTACGGCTACATCAACTTGAACTTTTTTGGCAGAAAGGAAAAGAGAACAAAAAATCTCAAATGAAAAACTCTGCCAAGTAACAGCGAATACACAGTTGATTGTTATAACATTAATAAAAGAAGTATTTACTATTTAACACACTACGAAAAAGAGTGCATTCTTTCAAGCACCTCAAGTGTACAGACGTTAAGGGTTTTACGTGGTACCGGCCAGGGAGGCATACCCACTGTGCTTCTAACACTGGTGAAATACAATGCGTCCCACCAACGCCCCTAGAATGGGTTGCTAATCCACCTAGGTACCAATTCTCTGGTATGACTCCGTGCAGCCACAACAGACCCCTTGGTGAGGAGTTGGGCTATCTAAACCCGGTTTTTGCGTTTCTAGTTTTGATCTCGCTTCTTCATTATCAAAACAAATCCGCGCCGACAAGACACCTCTCCACACATTTGTGAAACAGTACCCAACCTTAAGCAAGATAGATTATGATTCTCAGGCGCACCCAATACGGATGCGACCCCCAGCTCTGTTTAAAGGATCATTTATTTCATTTATTCCAACTTAGGATCATTTGTATCCAGCATCATCAACACTCCATAATCTTCTCACCGCCAGTCAGGACCGAATCACGCACATGTTTTGAAGCGCCATGCCGGCCATCTCATTTATTTGCTACTACTTTGTCGGAATCTTATTTTAGATCCTAGACTCCCCAGCCGTGGCCAGTTTCCCTATTCACCTACTTCCAAACACACTTACACCTTTTCAGCTAATAGCTTACTTCCACAGTTGCTCATGCGCCTGGGTAGATCCGTCAAAACCAGAAACTTTTTCTTGTTGAACTTTTAGTTCATATAAGACCGCTTACACGGTCACTCTGGGGCCCGTACAGGACGGACCCCAGTATATCAACTTTCGTTCTACAGTTGCCCCGCTTGGGGATAACCAGAGCCACCACGTGAACTCCCGAAGGAGACCTCACCATTAATCAGTTCATGCACTGGGAAGTACATGGGGCCAACTGATTCCCGTGGTACCAGACAGGACTCTGGTCAGCCTCGGAAATCCACTTTCATTTCATTCCTACCAATTTCTAAGTTCACGGTTAAGGTATTGGTACCCTTATAAACCTTGTATTGTTGTACCACTTGATGGTGATGTACATGGCACAACGCAACAAGGACAACCTGCCTTGAACAAGACCAGTAAACTGGTCCCTTTTAGCCCAACACAGATTGTTTTTTTCTTAGCCATGTCTGTTAGCCTTCCGACCACTCTGCCGGAAGTTATCCAGTTGATACCGCTTGGAGGTAGACTTAGGCACTTGTGTACTAGCACTTATCAACCACCTCAAGTGTACAAAAAGTTCAGGTATATTCGTGCAGCTTTCTAGTGTATAATTTTAAATACTCATTTAATTGTACTTTTTAATAAAAAAAAATTTATGCCGTAGTTTATCTGTTGAAGTTTGTTTTGCTAATAAATAATGTCTATCGTATTTTAAGTAGATCATGCCCGGAACATGTGCAAAATATTTCCAAACAGGTACCGGGATTGATCTAATAAACTAATTGTCAACTATTTGAAAAACAACTTTTGATTAAAGTTATTTTTAAGGCTAGGCTTTTGGAAACTTTGTGAGCTGCTATGTATTAATTATTATATTCACTTTCTTAAATTAATTATTTTATTAAAGTTTTGTTTTTATTTACTACTTAAACATGTTTATTTAAATTAATTTAACTTAAATAATTAAAATAAAATCTTAAATTAAAAAAATATAGCAACATGAACTTTAAGCCTTTAAAGAAAGAGACACCATTGGAAATCTACCAAACTTCACACTTTTTTATTGGATTCATAGGCGCACCCTTAGGACACTGAAAGTCCCTTGAAAAATCTTTCATATTGCTTAAAGGACCCAAAATTCGAAACTCACTTGGCGAGTGATAATCGTTTAAAATATGCCACTTACGTGTTTCTGAAAATTAAAAAATTAAAAATAAATTTTTAAACTAATAAAATTTTCATTTTTTTACCATTTCTGTATACACTGCAGCCTGCTTGTGCAGCCGATATCCAAAACATTTGTTGGGCTGTATAGTTTAGTCCAGGCAACATTGGTTCCCTTCCATGCTCAGACACCCATTTTTTATAAGCTAAATAGGCTTGTTTAATACCACCATTGTCATCGATATTTTCAATTTGGGTTCGATAACCATTAATCTAAGAAAGAGATATAAAAATATTTTTTTTAATATGTCAATGAGGCGTTAAGGATAATCAAAATTTTAAATAGGAAATAGCTTGGTGGGGGGTTTGAGCAAAAGGAATCAGTTAAAAATTACATATATGCAGTTTTTCCTTTTTAAAATTTTTTCAAAAAATAAATTACCCAACTCTAGCTATTTAAATTAAAAAAAGTACTTACATTCAGACCAGTTTGCTTATCAGTATAGTTGCCATATTGTTCTATAAAACATTTAACTCTTTCCAAATATAAACTTTCCGTGCCGTTTAGCCACCAATCAGACACATTTCCATCAAAATTAAAATAGCGACCATTATAATCGAAACCGTGTGTAATTTCATGACCAATTAGATAACCAGTGGCACCATAATTCATATACATCGGGCGTTGGCTGTTAAATAGGTGACCTTGAAAAACACCAGCAGGTAAATCTGTAAGGAATTACTTTTAAACATAAATAATGGGTTTCGATTATATGGTAAAGGAAAGATTTTTTTGAAAATCAAGTGCTTTTAATTTTTTATTAATTTTTTCTTAAAAAATTAAAATTATTTTTTTTTTAATTTTTATTTTTCTGTCAAAAAATATTTTTTTTTTATAAAAATCAAAAAAAAATATAATTATTTTTATCATTACTGAATTTGATAAAAATTTTAAAATAATAATTATTTCTGCCAAAAATAAAAAAATCAAAAAATAATATTTTTTTGAAAATTATTTTTTAACAAAAATTATTTTTTTAACAATTTTTTGTCATAAATATTTCCTGTTATTATTTGATTTTGTTTAAAATTAATAATAACAAAATAAATTTTAGTTGTACCCTCTAATCATTTTAACCTTTTTGTCTTTTAATCACTGTTCTACTTACTCAATCTATTCTCAAGATGTGAATAGGAAGCGATAACATTAATGGGATGAGTCTGTTGAGTCCAATCATTTGTTGTTACTGGCTGGCGTAACTTGCTAAATAAATAATCCGTATTGAAGGAATTGATATTCAAATATGATCTTAAATAATTATTAGAATCAATATTTAATTTTCTATAAAATTCATTCATTTTATCATTGTCTAATAGCTCATCAGGATAACCAATATGCGCATCAGTTAAATTTAATTTCTTTTTGGCCAATTTTTTTGTCTGGTTACTCATCCATTGAACATTATTAATCATTTCACCAAAAGCACTGCCTATATTTCTGACCATTTCCAGAACAATATTCTTAGAGTTCTGGTCAAAGTGTTTACGCGCATAAAGGGAGCCCAGTGCAATCTTAAAGCTGTTTGTTTTTATTTTTGGTTTTAACAGTAAATTACGAAAACGGGATTCAACATGGAAATAAAAGAAATGAAAATAAGTTTAAAAAAAGAAAATAAAAAACTATTTTATATACCCTACACCACTATTTCATATACCCTACACCAATACTACCGAGTGTAAAATATGTATGTACGTGGCAACAACTAATGGAAAGTTATTAAATATAAGCATGGATTTTTCTTGAAAACATAGGTTATCTTAGGCTTTTGCTTACCAATAGATATCAGATATTTGTAATCGGGCTGTGTTTAAAAATATTTCTTATAGTTTCAAGCAAATTCGTGACCCGTAAGTGTTGACTTTGCTTTAGCAAAGGAATTTCTGCGGACGGACAGAGGAAGGAAAAAATTCATACGTTAGTCGCCACGACAAGGCGTGATTTTGAGTCTTAAATTTTTTAAGAAAAATGTTTCTATTAACTTCAGCTTTTTAGCGTTTTCAAAAGGCAAAATAAACCAAACAAATAACGGAAACCCTGTTATACATGCGAAAGGTTATATAAGGCAAGATTAGGCAAGGATCGGTTAAACAGCCAGCTGCGGAAATAATGGAAGAGTAAGGTGCAGCTCACTTAGTTTTTTTAAGTCAGTGCGTTCGTGATACCTCTGAAAGAGATAGAGTTAGAGAGAATATAACAAAATAAGAAAATCTTTTCAGTCGAAGGTAAAGGGCCGTCTGGTCTCTACTTACAAACCAACCACTATCCCCGATGATAGATTAATGTAAGTTTTGTCAGACACACTATCCGGCCTGCTGTTCCTAAAAAGCTCATGCTGGATATTAACTAGTTCCAGACATAATCACATCGGATGCTGGATACTCTCAACCTCTTATATTTCTGGAGCAAAAGCTTTAAGTTTAAAAATTTTAGACTCATAATTTCAAGAAAGATATAGACGACGAAGAGAAACGGTGTCTCTCAGCTTCCTTTTGGCTGGTTTGAGCAGACCTATGGATCTAGCTTGGGCTAGGCTGGCCCAGCGTCTCTACTGGGCATTCATGCCGACTGTACCACGGAAGCACTTAATCATTCTCCTCGACATGAAATTTCGTACTTTATTTTGCAAGTATGGTTAGGTTAGGTTACGAAGGGTAGGGGCCAGTCCAACTCGCCACTTTCCGCCGGAGGCTTTCAGGCCCATTGTAAATTTCCCGCCAGTATGTAGGAAATACATTAGTCTCATGTCCGTGCACTTAGACGAGAGGGATTTTAGAACACATCAGCATCTAGTGTAAGGATGTGTAGCATTCCCTACAGGTTGTGCGGATGACTAAGGATCAGTTAACCCAGTGGAGACTGGGCGATTGCTTTACCAACATCCTTTTTTACCATAGGCAGTTAGCCACTTTATTAATAGCTGACAGCTTAGACTGAAGTACAATGCCTCCATCGGAAAGTATGAACCAAATCCAGATACCTGTCTTTAAAGTGAACAGTCCTAGAATTGGAATATTAACAGATGGATCCCAAGAAATTTATTTCCTCAATCTTTTCCTCCGAAAATAAGGTGCTGTTGTACAATAGTAAACTTAATTGATAGGCAATAGGTTGAAAAAATCACATGTTATAAATCTCCATTCAAACATAACATTAAGTATCATCACTGTAGTCTGTGCAACCTTGCCCCAGAGAGATCTGTTGGAAGCTGGACCTGGTCGAAGTAAATCTCATTATGCTTTTTATCGAATTCGCCGTATTGCGAATCGTTCTCCTAGTATATAGACGGTACGCAGCAAGATCCATATCCTTCCACAGGAACATAACAGTTCCTATAGAAAAAGCTATCACATAAAGCAAACTGTCGTTTAGGGGACAAAGGTGTCAGTTCCACGAGCGTGATCATAATTTGGTATAACGTTTAAGGGTTTCGAAAAACTAAACAATATATGTGGTCATAGCTTCCCTATTTCTGAAGGCTTAAAATATGTGCCTGTAAACATATAAAATATCTTGATTTAAGCATCGAAAAATAATGTCGTAAAAACACAGCCGAATTCACAAAATTTCATATACCCGCTTCACTCCCACACATTTTTTATAGAAATAGCTTTGTGAAAATATTTACTTGTCCGAAACGGCTTTCAAACATTCTTCGCTTCTTTTCAATTGTTGGTGTTCACCCCACGAAGCGACAAGATATTCCAACTGTCTGTTCACAAATTTTTTCGACAGGTACGGTACCGAGGAGAAGTGTATACGCCATATCATATAATTGGCAATGGTACGTTCATTTGTATTTGCCAATAATTTTCCCAATTTCTCAAAGAAGCCAGGCACGGACAGTTTAATCACTTCAGTTTCATTAACCTTAATACTCTCAGGCAAATGGGCATTAATGTAATCTAACCAATCGATATAAGGATAGTCTTTCTGCATTTGCTTTATGCTGCGTAAATTGTACGTATCGGTGAATTGTTTAACTTCATAGGGTAGTGAGATCTAGGCGTAAGGAAGGAAAATATTTAAAAATGTTTTTAAAAATTTGTAAATAAATATATCATACATTAGCCAATTCCATTTCAAAATTAAGTGATTCTTTTAATTCTGCTATGGCTGTTTTCTTATTGGCACCAAACAGTACTGCCAAGTCCACCATGTACTCATAATAGAAAGAAACTAAGGTTTCATCGAATCCTGCATCAGACTTGTAAAGACTAAAGCTAAGGGAAGGCTCATCCAACTTAAAGAAAATGTTTTAAACAATTAGCTAACTTCTTAGGGAAATTATTTTAAATAAAAAAAAAATTATTTTAATCCTTTTGGTATTACATATTTACTGTGTTTTAAATTAAAAATTAATATAATTTAATTTATATCTAACCTTCATAATACGTCTTGTACTATTCATTTCGTCCACACCAATTTTAAATCCTATCAAAAAATTTGTATTAAAACCTAAACGTCTGGCTTTCTTAATAAGGTTTTGCCAAGTCCAGTTTTTGTTACTATTCCAGGACTCGCCCACAATAACAGGCCAACCACCCAAAGTTTCGGCAAGTTGTTGCATTGGCTTGGAACCCAAACTTTTTATTACAGCTGGGAATTAAAAACAAAAGTTTTACAAATTATCTATCTTTCAAACAAACCCTTATAAAACTTACTTTCATTCATACAGGCCTTATACAAAGTATTGGGCAATCTCATATATTTCGGATCCGTTTTCGGCCTTTCTTCTGTTATAATATTTTTAAGCTGAATCTTTAATTTATCCACTATCACAGAGAATTCATTAACAGCCACCTTATCATCTGGAATTTGAGCCTTATCCATGAATGTACCGCAAGCAAATTGATAGAAATCATTACAGGGGTTAACTTCCGGTTTCATTTTACTTAATACTAACGAGGCTGTACGTTCACATTCAGTAGATTTGCATATTTTAGATTGATTGGAATTTTTATCCAAGTCTAAGCTTATTTTTGGTTTTATTGCGGCATTCCGTCTACAGTCAGCTAAGTTGCAGGCATGGGACTTATTGAAATCCTTTTCCAACTCTACGACAAATCCCGATCTTATTTTAGGTAAAACCTTTGAAACATTGTATCTGCACTCAGAGGAATTGCAAATGTTGGATTGATTAAAATTTCTATTCAGTATGAGCCCGATTTCTAAACTGTTTACCACAGTAAAGGTGAGAACTGACAGCAGTCCCAGGCACGTATATCTACAATTCATAAGAAGAAGAATAAAAATAATTATACTTTTTTTTGGAAAGCTTGGCCATAGAGACACACTCTTGGGAGAGGGAACAATACCTATTTCAAAAGAAAATTACAAAAAATATGCCACAATATCTTCGGATCGTGTAGCAGTGGATCGGTGGACCTTAGTTTTCTTCTCCAAAACATTTGGTTTTGTTTACAAAATGTATAAAACTTAATCAAAATGTGGAAATATTTTTGAGGGAACAACTTTCTCAAAGAAAAATCGCTGTGAGAATAAAATAGATTCTACTTCATAACCGCATTCAGCAGCGAGTTTTTTACGTCACATTGTATGGAAAAAAACGCCGGTATTCTGTTGCGTCATTTAAGCATCCGGAGTACAACTAATTTATATTTTCAAAATATTTATTTAGATTTTTATAAGAAAAATTAAGTTTTTTATTTGCAAAGAAATAATATTTGTTTCGCTACTCAAATGAAGTGAGCTTCATTTCCTGTCTTTACGAGTTATATAGAAACCGCATTTTAAATAAACATCAATAGAACATTTAAACAAAAAAAACAATTTTCTAATGCACCTCAAAAACATAGCTCACAGTGAGCTTAAAAACTAGATCGTGGCGAATTTGTAAAACTTTTTTACCAAAAATTAATTTAAAATTAAGATTTGGAAAAAAATTAAGTTAAAAATATAAGAAAGGTTACAATGTGTAGCCAAACAATGGGCCAAATCGTCACGTTCGATTCGAATCGAAATTTCTCTCGATCGATCGTGTTGTCAATTCTTAAATTATAGGAACTCTAATAAGAATCTTCAAATTTCTATTCGAATTGAATGCGAAGATTCGGACCCATATTTTTTTGCATTATGTACCACCGTAAGCATAAAATGTGCGCAAGATGAGGTAACAATGGGGTTAACATAATTTCTGGGCCAACGCTTTCACTATAAGAACAATCATCACAAAGTTTATCAATCTTATCAATTGCTTATTTTTAAACAATATCTGCCAAATCTGCATATTAGCACTTTCAAATAACAAAAGTTTAATTAGTGCTAGCTCCGAATATTCATTCTTAGGCAGGCGCCTTTTTTGATGCAAGGATATGGTAAAAAAATAACAGTATGAAAATGCTTTTGAAGGACAATTGCAAAGCATCTATAAAAGCTTATTTATTGGTTTAGATACTAGGCCAAACTATTATTAGATTAAATTTTGTATAAACGAAGCTCGCTAGAAACGTACTATTTTAAATAGGTAGTGGACGTCTGAGCAAAAAAAAAACCAATCAGGCAACCCTAGTAAACATTTAATAAAAGTGAATGCAATATTAATTTAATTTTCTTTTAAAAATAAATTTCTAAAGTTTGAAGTCAGCAATGTCTATTGTTATATAAACATGATATAAGTTGAATTTGAAACAAGTAAAATCATTTTATTCGGCTGTGCCGGATCTTATATACCCTTCACATCGTGTAGGGGTTTTTACCATAACCTTTTCTAGTTTTTTATGGCAACCTACGAGGGTAGACATGGGGTGTAAGTATGTTCTAGAAAAATGTTTGAAAGGAAAAATGAGTAAGGAATGAGTAAAGATCAGTCCTACATTTTACCTATCCACGGGCACACTGGAAGCTGTAGGGTGGACTTATTACAATTTCCCAACCTTTGCATGATTTGTTCTAGGAAAATATTTGGAAGGGGAAACTAATGGGGTGGATCCTACACTTTGTTTCTCTAAGGCCTGCTTTGAGGAAGTAATGTGCGTTTTTAACATATTTTTTGTAAATTATTTATGGCAACTTCTCTTAGGTGATGGGGATATGGGGCTAAGTATGTTCTAGGAATATGCTTGGGAGGAAAAACTAATGGGGGTTTGTGATGTATTTTATTTCTCTAAGGGCGACTCCAGGAAGTTGTAGGGTTATATACCCAATTTTTTTAAAATATTATAAGGCACCTCTGTAATGAGGTGGATATAGGGTATTAGTTTGTTCCACAAAAATATTTGGGAGATAAAAGTAATTGGAGACGGTCTTACATTTGAACTCTTTAGAAGCACCCTGAGAGCTGTGGGAGCGATTTAAACAATATCAAAAAAATTTTAACAATACTTTGTATGGCAACCTTTTTAAGGGACGCAGATAGGGTGTTATTATGTGCCACAAAAATGTCGGTCTTACACTGCACCCGTGTAAGGGCAACTCCGGGGCAGTTGTAAGGGTTTTTATGTGCAAAATTTAGAGAAATAAACTGAGGTAGTCTTGGTTTTTCGCTTATATCATGGTTAGTTATCTGGGGATTTTTCTGAGTTTCAATGACGATTTGCTAGCGCATATAACAGTTTAATGCTACCTGCGGGTCTATGTGACAACGGCGGGTTTCAAAAAACTTGATTTCAACCATAACACGGACAGAAGGACAGATTGTCACACGGATATCGCTAAATCGACTTCCTTATCTACAAGGGCCAAGAAAATATGTACTTTATGGACTTGCAGATGAATAATAAAGAAATTACAAACGGAATGACAAACTTATATATACCCTTATCACTAATGTGATGGGTATTATAAGAATTTCTGTTGGTATGGTGGGTTCATGTTTATGTTGTCTGATCCAAATAAGGGGTTTTAAGTAACTTTATTGCTATGAGGTGAATACTATTTAATGCTAATAAAGTTTCATTTGTACGTAACTTAACCATGCCAAAGTAAACAGCTGTTAGAGCCAAACTTATGGGCAACACTGTATGTGATTATAGGAGACTTACCAGTACGCCATAACCTTAACCTTAGAAAGCAATTGATTTTTGGTTTCCAAGGCAACGGTTATGGTTGTGGCATTATGGTAAGGCATATATAATTCAACCTTTAAGCATATGAAGTTCCATTATACATAAACATATGTATGTATCCAAAGGCTTGGAACTGGATCCATTCTTTTTTTATTCAGATTTTTAAGGATATTTTTTTTTTACAATTTTAATATAAACTTACCTGATTAAAGACTGCATTCGAACAACAGTTTTAACTAAATTTCAAAATATTTTTTATTTTTTCAAGTTTTTTATTTGCTTAAGGAAAAGAAGTTATTAAGAACGTTTTTTATAACTTACTTATTATTTTGTGTGTTTTTTTTTGTTTAAATAATAATTAACCGTTTCCTTTTTTTAAGTACCAAAATTAATTTATACGATCAATAACACTGACAATGTCAATTTAAATGAAATTGTTAGCAAAGCAGCGCTTTTATAAGCAAAACTGCCCTAAACTCGATCACACTCACACTAAGGTTGAAAAAAAACAACAATTAGCAGGAAGATCATTTGCAGAAAAAATAACAAAAACGTCAAAAATACATTTAGTAACAGAAATAAAACAAACAACTAGTTCGAGATATAATATATATCAGGTGTTGATTTTAGAATATGATAGTCGATATACTTAGGTGGAAGTTTTTTTTTTTTTTGGCAAAAACACACTAAAAAATTTCCGCTCATTTGTTTTTTAAAAAGTGCCTAAAAGCAATCAATGTAGGCCATCTAGAGGCAGCAACTACAGGGCTTAGTAGAACAAAATAAAATTAGTAAAAATATTGGAAATAAATATATTTAGATCACAAAATTTCCAAAAACACCTAATTAATTTTAGATGGCAGTGTTGAATTTTTAATACCCTACACTAAATAAATAAAAAATAAATAAATTCAATTTCTTACAAGAGTTAAGGTTTTTTTGTTTGGTCGTCGTAATGTGCGAAAATAATGAAACAGGAAGGAGGGCAGACTTTAAAACAAGTTTCAAAAGTATGATTGCCATACAAGCGTCGGTCTAAAAACTATTGAGGCTCCTTAAAATCTTAAAATAGGAACTAAATATTTATTGATAATTTAGAAAAGTGGTTCTTATTTCATCGTTATTTATATAATGTCGTTTGATAACTTGCAAGAAAGGTTACTTTCTACAAACATATTAATTACATAACAAACATAATCCAATCAATAAAGGTAAGTTTTTTTTTTAACGCTGTAGGGCTTAAGAGGTAAATAATATATGAAAAAATTATGTTATTAAATAGTATTAAAAAACAACTCTCATAAGTTTTGTGGAAATTTTAATTTTTTGTTATTTTAAAAAGCAAATAGACATGTGTTTTAATAAAAAAAAATCTTACGGTCTTATGTATACCGCAGCTATTGATTTTATAATTTTAACAATAACAGTTTAAAGTTGTAAACAACTTGTGTTCTGAATTAAAGTGTTTATGTAAGATTCAAAAAGGCAAACACATGAAGGAAAATAACGTATAATTTTTAGGTCCCTTATTATAACTTGCTGAAAGCTAATTTAGGAAGTTAGAAAACAAAAAGTTTTTTGTTAGCACAAGTGTTCAAAAAGCTAAATTATACTCATAATATCTGTAACTTTAAAAGAAAGCTTAATTAATTTATTCTTTTTTTATATAATAACCAGCACTAAGGGAATGACAGCTAAACATGCAGTGCATTGTGTTGGTACCAGGAAAATAGGTAAAGGGAAGCAGGATAGCGAGAGTAGTAATAAGTGGCATTTGATTTAAATTTCTCGATATTGGCTGTGACAGGCAAGGCATCCTTAGGAAGTTTATTCCACATACCAACCGTGCGGCTAAGGAACGAGTTTTCTCTGTAAGGCGTAGTGCGATTCACTGGCCAGTCAACCACAAATGGGTGTGCTTTTCTTGAAAGGCGAGTATCACGGAAAAAATCCTGGGCTTAAGAAAGAAGTTTCCTGATAACTTCATAGCACATTTCATGGTAGTATCAATAAAATAATCAAACAAAATCCACATTACGACGATATTTAACTAAATTGAGGAGGTTGATATTCCAACGTCATCCATGAGTACTTTCGCCAGTTGCTGTACGCGGTCAAGTAGCTCTAAAATAGACTTTCGAGCATCTGCCCACACATGAGAGTTATATTCTATTTTTGGCCAGATAAAGGTGGTACAAATGGGGGGAAGATCAGATGACATAAAATTATTCCTACACCGTTTCAAAAATCCAAGGCGAAATCCAGAAAAATGTGCTCCGTCCAACGGACATCAAACTGAATTTTCATACCAAGAACGTCAAGAGTTTTAAATAATTTTAAATGGGCAGCATGGCCCACTGCACGTTTATGGGTCTGAAGGCAACATTGGGTCTTACGGGCCTCATAGCTCAAATATCGAAAGAGCTAAGCCAGTAGTCAAATGAGTTTGAATGGCATATACTGCTGTCGTCGCCAAGGACAACACAGGATTCGAGGTCTGTCATAGATGATCATTAAGAAAGATAAGAAATAGAGTAGAAGATAGGACGGAGCCTTGCGGTACCTCTAAATTAATTTTAAACTCAATTCAAAGATATCCATCGCATAATGCGTTGATACAAATTAAGACAATTTATTACCGACGCCAAAATCGGCAAGTTTAGATAGGAGCGCACAATGCCAGACTACACAATGCTTTGGAAATATCTATCCCCATATGGTAAATACCTCGGAGTGGTTTATATTGCTAATAGGCTTGATAATGGACGCGTCAGCGTCGAAGAACATTGTTTTAAGACCTGTGCTGGTATGCCATTAGGCCCAGGAGACTTGCTTATGTTGAGAATCACTAAAACCCTCTTAACTGCACCTTGGAAAACTGACTTTAATTTGCAATCACCTTAAAAGACATTGGGCTGGCATTCACATTCTATATATGGTATGCTACCAAAAACCAAGATTGTCTGTGTTTTTTTCTCTAAAATTAGTACATTTAAACCTCAACAGCTACCCGGAGCTGCCCGACCACGGGGGCAATGTAAGATCGGCTCCCATTTATTTTCCTTACGATCATTTTTGTGGAACTTACTAACACCTTATTTTCGCTTCTAACGGGGTTGCCGTACAAAGTTTATTTTTTTTTTAAATCGCTTCCACAGCTTCCAGGGTGCTTCTACAAAGGTCGAATATAAGACAGACCAGAAATAAATTTTTTTCCAAACACTTTTGTGAAGCATATTTTAACTTCTCCGGAGTCGCCTTAAAAAAAGTAAAGTGTACGGCCGATCCCCATTAAGTTCAACTCCGAAAAATAGAACATACTTGCCCCCTGCCTCCATCATCTAAGTGGGCTCCCATACAGAGCTTGAAAAATTGTAATAAATCCCCCCGTATAGCTTCCATGCTGCCCGTGGATAAGTCTAATGTAGAACTGACCTCCAACTCATTTTACCTTGCAAACATATTCCTATAAAATACCTACTCCATATCTTCAGCCCCTAAGAGGGCTGCTATACAAAGTTTAAAAAAGTTAGGGTAAAAAATCCTTAAAGGGGTTAAAAATTATTAATATTTTATAAATAAAAAAAATTTATAAAAATAAAAAAAAATTGGGGTTTCGAAAAGCGAATGTGAAGGGTATATAAGATTCAGCACAGCTGAATATAATGCTCCTACTTGTTTCTTAATATTTTCTTAGCATATTTTAGGGGATCACATGAATATCGCTGTTTTTTTTAATCTAGTGCTTAAAAAAATTTTTTTTAAATTTCTTGTTTTTACTTCAATAATTTTTACCAGTCAATTAGTTAATTAAAATAAAAAAAATAATATTAAATTTTTTATTTATGGCTATTAATTGTAGTTCTTGTCTCTTATATTTAATATTTTACCATTTGAAAAAATTATGAACGAGGTCATAAAAAACATTTTTCCCATCCTGTCCAACAATCAAAGCAGCCGCGTAAACAATATTTTCCCGCCTGTTTATAATGCAAGTCTAAATAAATAAATTTACAAGCCAAAAAAAAAATCGTTAAAAAAATCCCACCTAAATCCACTTGACACATGGTTGCTTTACATGCCTAAATGACAATTGCTATGAAAACGATTGTCAAAAAATCACCATGTTTGATATGTAAGCCTGCTAACCTACGGGCTATTGATTTATACGATTTGTGCAAAACAGAGCAAAAACGTATAGCAACATTTAGACATACATACAAATAAAAGTGAAAAAATTTGAAACCGATTGCTAAACAATCAAACACATGTAGAAGCATTTGGACGTGCATCAAAGTGTGAGCAAGAGCTTTAAAAGAACTAAGAGTTTAATTGAATTTGCTGTATAAGTTAATAGTCCTTTAACACCAAAAATTTTTTTAGGGTAATAAAGGCACTTTTTTATTGTAATTGTTATACGAAAGCCAATCAGAGGTCAAAATTACAGCCTTTTCAAAAACAAAGTACCGATTCAACCTAGCAAGTCAGTTTTGGGATTGTGAAGATGCTTGTAACACCCAAAGTGATGGTCTAAGATCCACCTTTAGGCATACCGATCGACTCCAAAACACTTTCTGAGTTGATTTAAGTATGTCCGTTGCTCCGTCCGCCCGTCTGGCTGGGTGTCCATGTATTCTTGTAAGCAATATGCAGGTCACAATATTGAAGATATTTTAAAAACATTTGGCCAAGACAGGTGTTTTAGCATTGACACGAAGTCTTATTAAACTGTCTCCCCAAGTCTACTGGACGTCTTGTGCGTTGATACCACCAACTTGGTTATATCCGCATTGACTGCCAGATCCATATTGGCTGACTTTTTCTCGACTATTTTAAAGGTGGAAGTTACTGATCGCAATGCTCGCCTCATGATTGCGATATTGTCAGCGTAAGAGAGCAGCATGTAGTGTTTTGTGAATAGGGTGCCAGTTCTACACACATATGCGTATGATATAACCTTTTTTAAGAGGATGTTAAAAAGAACACACGAAATGCTATCTCCTTGTCTAAAGCCTCGTTTGATACTGAAGGACTCACAAGGGCTCCAGTTATCATCCTGCAGACTCGTACTAGTTTCGCAGGGATACCAAACTCAGACATAGTTTGAAACAGCTTTGAACGTATGGGGCTGTCGAAAGCGGCTTTATAGTCAAATAATGGATGGTATGTGTCGATCTGTAGTTCTTGGCTCCTTACCAGGATTTTGTGTAGTGTGCATATCTTGCCGAAAGTGAATTTGCCAGGTTTAAGGCGCATTGATATTGTCCAAATATGTCGTCGTCTTTTAATTTCAATCTTTCACAAAATACGCTGAATAGAATTTTATAACCAATAGGAGGAGAGTAAGTCCGCTTGCAGGTTGCTACAAATTGAAATTTTTACCAAATATAAATGCGTTCTTTTACACCCTGAGTATTTTAATAGGCAATGGTCTGCAAATGGATTTATCAAGGCAAAAAGCAAATCTCAACCTAGAAAAATTTTGTTAAGCTTGAGACTTTTTTTACCAGCAAGTGTAAACTTATTTATGGGCTAGTGTTAATACGTTTATATAATAGTATGATTGTATGCGTAACTGTCACACATAGTTGTCAAACTGCATGTATGCAAGTGACATTTTTGGACTGTCAGGCCAAAAACTACACGTAAAAAAATATTTTCCATGTTCCCATTTTTTTTTTTATTTTTATTTATCTTCACAAGCAAAGTTAATTAAATGCCTGCTAAGTATTTTAAAATAGTCATTAATTTATAACCATTTGTTATTAGTTTTTTTGCTTTCTTAAACAAAAATACGATTATTTATAGGTACATTTCGTTACCATATAGAAAGGCCCTAACCGGTATTTTGATAAGCCCAAATATTTGTTTATTTCGATAAATGGTCTTTTCATGTATCAAAATTAGTCAAAAAAAAATTTCGACTAAAAAATACGACTTAAAGCCTTTCTATATTGACGTAACGATATGTTTGTTTTACTGACTTTCAATAGAAACTTTCTTTTAATAGCCTTTAGTAGCTTTTTGCATAACAATTGTTTGCTGGGCCCATTTGTTGCTATTAATTCTTTTGCGCTTTTGTTATTACATGCATATTTGTTTGCCTTCTTGTTGTTTCTATTTGTTATGATATTTCTATGAGTTTTTATTAACCACCTTTTTTTTCTATTTTAATGCATGCATGCGTTTCCTAGCGCGCTATAACTGTCATGTCCATTCTCTTTTGCAACAAATACTGGAACAACAGTGTTTTGCACAGGCTTCATTCAATATACAACAAATTGTTGGATTTTGTTTCTATTTCTCCTTTTTTACCGCTGTCAGAAATATGCATTTTGTCTGGAATATGCAAACATTTGAATGTTGTATGAACGCTTAGAAATGACATTATTATCGCAAAGACTTCAAACAATTTTTGACACCTTTTTGCGGTACATTAAATGACAGCCAGTGCATGTGCCTCCATGCATTTATTGTGCTATTTTTTCAGCGTCTTTTTTCAACAATTGGGATGCAGATGCGTGTGTTTGGTTGGAGTTTATATTTGTTTTACAATTTTTGATTGCATATCACATTGAAAATGGTATTTTTGAGGAAATGTGTCAAAATGTCATTAAAATTAAAAAAAGGTGGTAGAAATATCGTAAATATGACCGCTTCATAGACATATATTTGTACTTATTTTAATGGTGGTTTATTTATTTTGAAGCTTTTACTTTTGAAAAGGAAAAAAGTACTAAAAAAACATAAAAGTACTTAATAAAGAAATAAAAAAAGTACCAAATTGATTTGGAAGTTTTATGGGTGTTTTGTTATTGCAGCAAAAACAAAACCATAACGGACAAAATCGCCAGATTCTTTGCTATAGATATTAGTTTTTTGAACATAAGGCTTTTCTTGCATTTCGTGCATTATGTCAGTCATATTAGCTACAAATTTTTTCAACTGCTTAACCGTTTTCGCAATGGTGCCTCCCACACGTTTGTCGGCACCTCATTATGGGTTGTTGGCTGGTTAGACTTAAGGGTGTTGGCATTCTGCTTAGATGTACATTTAACGAAATCAAAAACAGGCCAATTTATATAGTTGGTAGGATAGTTTTAACCCAATTTGCTGTATTTCTTAACCCTAGAATTATCATTTGTTAATTATTCTTGGTCGTAACATGTAGATATCCACACAAACATAAGGCAACTTATAGTATGTTTTGGTGTGTCCTTATTCTTGGCAGTTCGAACACTGTACAGAACCCGATTTAATACAGACTTCACATTAAGTCCTCGGATGCAAAAGCTTATTTTTATATCTATCGGATCTACGTACAACAATACCTTTAATTTTTCGTGTTCCGAAATTGTTTTTCGGTAAGCGCTCTTATGACTCACCTAAATTTTGGAATACAAATACTCCCACGTTTGATATGAGACACAAAAATATTATTTTTCCAAACTTATTCGACTAAAAACCTAATGAGGTTAAGTTAGTTTAGGTTAAAATAGCTGGCTCTAAACATCCCATATAGACCCCTTGGGTCCTTAGTGTTACCAGACAAAAAAAAAAAAACATAAACAGGCTTACTAATTGGATGTTATAAAATTCAAATCGTTCAACACTCTTTTGGTAAATTCCAGCAGACCTCTCTTTCTAACTCCGGATATTTCCTTTAGGCCTTGGAACAAATTAGATCCTAGATAGCTTGCCCTAGAGGGTACGAGCGCTGGACAATGACAAAGAATATTGCTCAATCGTCTCTTTATCCCCGGGTACACTACAGAGCCTGCAGTTATTTCTGGTCAGCCACCTTGTTCTTTTGGCATGAACTCCTTTTAAGAAGGACTTGTTACCATCCCCTTTAGGAATCTCCAATCAATCCTTTAAAAAGACAAAATAAATCTCGTAGGCTCCTAGTCATAAGATCCCACATTACCCTGGAGGCTCTACACGAAGTCGTATGTGGCTATGACCTTACCTGTTGAGTCTATGCCCCTATTGTAGAACTGAGGTGGAACACGAACATGCAGTGCTTTTTTCAAAAGCAGATGGACCTCTTTCTTTGCCAGTTTGTCTGCTATCTCGTTCCCCTCGATACCCCTGTGTCCACGAACCCAGAAATTGTGTACTTGTCTCTCGGAAATAGTCTACCAATAGATTTATCGCACGCTTGAACAACTGAGGAGCAGCTAATGTCTGCGGAGATTGCCCTGATCGCCAAAGGACTATCAATAAATATGTTCACCTTTAAAGATCCAGAAGACATACATACACCCAATGTGATCTGAAATCAATATTTTAGAAATTACAAGTTGATGAATAATTTAATTTAATATAATTTTTCGCTCTATAGACTTTTTCGACCTCAATGAACTTTTCGATTTTGTTACACAATCTTCCGCCATCAACGAAAAATCACACAATCATGACACAAAGTACAACAATTCATATGCATCAAAACTAAATATTTGGTTAAATATTTTACATTCCCTTGTTTCCGTATTTTTTTAGATCTGCCGGCGTTAAGAAATGTATTCTAATGAATAAAATGAACTAAATAAACATATGATTGAACATCCTTTCGCACATTTATGTTAAAACACACACTTATGCTAAAATATACAAACAAATGCTAAAATATACAAACGAAAATCATAAACAACGTACAAAATGTGAGTGATACGTGCTGTCAGGGGAACGATAAGGGTTGATTTAGATTTTCTATATGCTTGTAAATTTTTCTCGCATGAGATTTAAATATCAACACTCAAGCATGCACTTTATACATATTTTTGCTTAAAAAAAAAACTAAAAATAAAAAGCCAGAAATAAATTGGAATAAAATATTAAAAATTATGTTTGTCGCACTGGGTGTATTTCAAATTTAGCACTTGTGAGATAACGCTACATTCTTTAACAAATATTTTGTTTTTTTACTTTACTTTTTTGCATAAAGTTGGGTTTAACTGAAGTTGTATGTGTAGATGTATGTGCAGTGGTATGTGCTTATGTTAAAATAAGCATAAATACGTAAATTTTAGCATTGTTTTATGATTTCTTTTTGCATTTAAATCTTTTGCACTAGTGTGTACTATACAAGAAAAGGCAACTTGCGAAAATAAATATTAATTTAAAGTAAATTGTAAAAAAGGAAGTAAAAATTTCAAAAATGTATTTGTTGCTTGTTGCTTATTTTTTTTTTAACCTTTATGTCTACAACCAAAAATTGTTCGTCAAATATACAACCATCATACCCGGGTAAGCATTGCTGTTTGGTAAGGGATTTTTTTGACATATCGTTTGTTTTATGTTTTTATCGCCAGTTTTAAGGTGCGTTTAGACTGTGCTAATATTTGTGCAAAATCATAAAAATTTTGTTTGTCCTAGTGTAAACACTCGAATTTGTTAGCCACCAAATATTTTTCGACTGTTTGTTGGCTAAAAAAATCTTTGTTTGTGAATAAAGCTTTGCATAGTGTAAACACTTTGTCAGCACGTCGTTACAAATATTTGCCTCGATATTTTGTTTGTTCTCCCAATATTTTTGGCGGAACAAATAGCGACAAATAATTGTAAAAACGTGAGTTGCCAACAGTTATTTTTGACAGTGCTTAACATATAAAAAATGAAATAAATTGAAATGGCAATACTGGTCAATACGTTTGACAGATTGGTAAGTAAATTTTGCACAACCTTTATAATTATAAGATACGCTTCCTGAATTCTTAGGAGCCACAATCACCGCGTGCTTGCCATCAATGGCACCAAGGCAGTTTGGAAGATTACATTTTTCGCAACGCTTTTCCACTCCTCTTCGTTCGATGGAACCTTTAAATTAAAGAAAACGTAGTTGAAACATTGCAACTAAAAATACTGTTACCTTCATAAAATCTGCTTTTAAAACATTGTGAATAGCATCGCACACTTCTGGCACAATTCCTGATATCGTGCATGGTGGAATCCTAAAAACATATTGCAGCGACGAGAAACTTTCACCAGTGGCCAAGTATTGCAGTCAGAGCTAATCTTTCAGACGCAGATATTGGTTCCATCAAAAATGTGTTTTTTTTTTTTGTTATAGTCGGTGCCACTAGATACAGCTTTATTTAAAAAACATTAACATATATTTATTGTTAATATGCTGAATATTGTAATCAAGTTACCAAGTAATCGAAGTCATTTGAACCCATCCGCACGAAGTTTTTATGCAGCGAAGGTTCTTCAGAACGTAGTTCCTTCAGATGTTTTTGGCAACATCCTTCCATTTTACGACGCTGCACCCAAGCTTGAACCCACATTCTTCTGGATGTTCTTTTTTTTCTTTTTACTGGGTTTCTGAAACTGCTATAGCTCCAGCAGTTATTACTATCCAGTGATATCAGAAAACTACGCAGTTCGTGCTTCAGAAGAAAGAGATCACTCCGGAAGACCTAAGTATTATATAAATCGTTATGTAGGTGAAAAAACGAGACCAACAAGAAAATCTCGCAAAAATGTCAAAAGCTAGCAGGTGCACAACATTCAGAGGATATTACTATTTGTAATATATTCTCAAACTAAAAAAAAGTATGTAAACTTTTTAAAAATGTTCTAGTCTTTTTTGTACAAATAAAATAAAACTATAAAACGTAATTATTTCAAAATAAAAAACCAATATATTTTGGTACATTAAAAAAATCATGAATCTATAGTGCCTACCCAGGTAAGTCTTTTGTATGTTTAAGGGGTATGTTTCAAAAACGGCCCATAGATTTTCCCCTAAAAAAATTTTTGTTTTCAAATTAATTTTTAAAAGTTAAAAAACAATATTTTAGAAGCATATTAAAAATTTCAAACCGATATCTTACCAGGGTGTGAAGTTATATCGAATTGAAAACAGAAAACTTACCCGGGTATGTGGTTGTAGACACAAGGGTTAAGATTTTGTTTTGTACCTAAAAATATTTGTTTCCACAACATGTTCTTGGTAGAAGTATAAACCTTCTGTACAGATACATATCTGTAAAGCCCAATAATAATAGTTTAAGGACCACTTACAATTATACCCATCAACCCAGAATTACTTTCTTATTCAATTTAAGAATTTTCATTCATGCGTTCATATGGCTGGGTATTCATGTATGTACTCTAGTAATGAAAGTAGAAATCGCTTTTTCAAAGATACTTTGATGAGATTTGAGTCCCTCTAAAGCCCTACTCCCAAAAATAGCTTTGCCCTGATCAAATTGCTACACTCAGGGAAAAAACATGGTTGAGTATGGTCACGGGAATATGATCACGGACAATTTTATCATTGTATGGTAACGAAGGTCCTTTTTATGACTACCACAACCATAATATAGTTGTTGTAAGTTTTTGGCGCAAAATGCAACCATAGTTATGAAAAAATCTTTCATTATATGTTTGTGGTTATCATTACTTTGATTATAGGCAACCATAATCTTGATTATGTATTATCATACATATGTTGCTATTAGTTTATGGTACCCATCATGTATTTAATAACCCATAATTTAGATAATGACTGCCCATTACCAAAATAATAATTACAACAACCTATATTGGTAATTTTAATCATAAATATTTAATGAATTAATCATAAATATTTATTGAATTGAAAATTTACTACAACTATAGTATGGTTGTGGCAGTTATATTACTGATCTTCGTAACCATACAATACTCAACCATGTTTTTAACTTCTATTGGCAAATATCATTAAATAATATGTGATGTAGCGTATAATATGGCCGGACTTAGCTGACAATTGCTTTTTTAATTGTTTTTTAAGTAGAAGTAGTGCTTTATAATATAAAGCAAAAGTCGAAAATCAAGCAAACATAAGTTTGATTAAGATAACCAACAGATACTTCAAGGACCTTTCATACAGATTTAATTAGATTTTCGATTAGTTTTTATTACGAAAATTATCAACTTTTATTCGGCACCCATGTGTTCGATATAAAATTAAAGTAGGCTCTTCAAACAAAATGTTTATACAAAATCAGTGTTTAAAATATATTTTAATTATCAAAGTCGTTTTTAAATTGTCTATGAATATGGCCCATTATCTTTTAAACTTCTTAAATACCTTAAAGTTAAAATAAATTCTAACCTTCTTTAAACTGCCCTTTAAACACATTATTGCAACCACTTTTTGTTTTTCCCATACTCCAACTATTTACATTTTAACACACAACATAAATAACCTTGATTTTAAATGTGGCAAGAAGAAGAAGAACAGAAGGATATAAAAACAACATTAAATTGAAGCGTTACGCTTTTATATAAAACATAAAGAACTTTAAATAGCATAAACACAATAACAGAGCAACCATCAGCTGTTAGTAATTTAACATTTCAGGCTAAACAGCATCTGTTGTTTTAACATTTGCATAAAAGAGGTCCTTTACATAAAATCTATTATAAAATAAACTGTTAATAAAAAATAACATTTACAGATTGCAAATGCTGCACACTTTTCTTTTAAAGGACAAAACAAAATTTTTATTTTTTTTTAAAGGGCTAAAAGGCAAAACCAAACACAGCCAGCTGCAAGTTGATAGTATTTTAGATTGAGTATAAATAATTGCCTGCAAAGTTGTGTGCCCAAGAAACTTGTTTTAGGTTTATGAGATTTATTTCTTGTGCTAAAGATTTAACAAAAGAGTGGTGGATTGCACTTAAAAAAGAGTACTTTTAAATCTGTAAAAATAAGATTTGAAATTGTAATTTAAGCTTTTATCTCTGTGCAATTTTATATAGTAGAGTTTTTGTTCAAGATGGTAAAAAAGAGCAAACTTAAAGTGGTGTTTTTATTTTGTTTGTTAAAAGAAATTAATCAAAACAATAAATCAAAACAGAGACATTTTTAGATTCTTTATTATGGCTACTCTCTGGGGTGTTAAGGCGCATGTGATAATTTTATATCGCAAGAGAGTTATTTTAAAAGAGCAAAATTATTTTAATATAAATTTATTACAAATTGTGTTTCGCCAACTTAAGGAATACGTTATTGCAAGAGCTGCCTTATTGATAAGAGTTATTACCTACTAAAGTTAAGAATGAGCTGAAAGAGAGATACCAAAAATCCATTTGTTTGTTTATCTTTTTTGCAAATGCGCTGACTCTGTTGAGCGAAAACGACAAAAGTCATTTATCATTTTAATGTTGTCTGAATCAAATTCGTTTTGATATTTTAAAATTGTCACAATCTCTTTTATTTCCAAAGAGAGTTAGGTTTTTATCACTCTGTGTACGAGACTTTTTCTATGTGTGATATTAAGTGCAAGCAATCCCTCATTGTTAAACGTAAGAATGTTGCTTGTATGGTGTGTTTTGGTACTGATTATTGTTGTTTTTGTTGCCGTTGTTATTTGTTTGGGGATTTTTCGGGGAATAATTTTTTTTCTCTTGCAAGTTACTTATGTTATTAGTATTTGTGAGCATTTTGCCTTATTGTTTTTATAGTTATTTTATAAATATTCTACTGTTAAAGTTGTTATTGTTTTTGTATATTGTATAGCAGTTTTTGTTATTGTTTGATTTTTCTACAGCAGTCAAGTCAAAATCTTACTTTCATATGTGTTGTTATTATTTTCGTGTGTATGTGTTTTTTTTTTGTGGACTGCTGTCCGACTCTCGACATTGTCAGTGTCAAAAAGATGTTTTAGTCGGCAACATAACGCTTCAACGGGATCATGTGGAAAAAATTGTATTTGTTTTTTTATGTGTGTAAAACCTTTTTAAAAAAATAAATAAAAGAATTTAATTTAAAAAAGAGATTAAAAAAATAAATACTTAAATGCTAAAAAGGTAGCAAAAAAATCTAAAAAATATTGTAAAATGTCTTAAAATGATTGACTGAAGTGCATTTGTTGCAGGTTAAAAATTAAATAAAATGGTTTGCGGGTGTTTGTGTGTATGAGTGTTGCCTTTATTCTCTGCTTTCATTATAGCTCTTTAACACTAAGCTTCAAAAGCGCTTCCGTCCTCCGATTTACTGCGCAATGTTTGTGTCAAGGCATATCGATACAAGGTAGCCGCAATAAAAAAATTAAGAGAGTCGTTCTCTTACTCTTAATTTTTTTTACATGGAGTTTGACACTAAACTCGAAAAATTTTTCAATTTTGGTGTCAAAATTCATATAAAAAAAATAAAGAGTAAGAGAACGACTCTCTTAATTTTTTTAATAAGACCACCTTATATGAATATGCCTTGGTTTGTGTAATAAAACTTAATTGTCGTGCTTTATGGGATTTTTTGCAAAAAGAATTTTGGTTATTATGCTACCCATTCATAAAAGTAATTTCAAATGCCAAGTTAGTCGTTTAAATGGTTTTGCAAAGGCGACATCGAAACATCAGATGGCCATAGATATCTATTTAAATGGAAAAACCACACAAAACTACATTTAAAACAAAAAAGACGTAAATCTTGAAGGAAAAAAATGGACAACAGCTCTAGTCATATACATACATATGTACATACATAGATAAATATGTGGAAACAAATTTAAATTAAAAAAATAAACATTACGTTAAAAAATTACCCTGCTGCTGTGATTTATTTGTTATTTTAATTTAACTTAAACATTTAGAGCTCAATAATCAAAATAAACAAAAAAATAAATAAATGATAATACCCAATTCGTTTTAAAAGAAAACAACATATCAAAAACAAAATTCATACAAAAAATATGTATGTACGTTTGTGTTTACACCAAAAGTTCTAATTAATCATTAAATAAAAAAAAATCCTAAAACAACAAATTTTGCCCACCCAGAGATTTAAAAAAGAAAACACAGCAAAGCTAAGAAATTCTTGAATACCCCTTAAGAAATGTCAACCCGCTATATTTGCTTTAAAAAGTTGACCACTGTGACAGTTGATTTATTTGACGCGTGTGTGTATGTGAAAGGAAGGAAATATGATTGTTTTATAATGTACAGAGGAGTGTAAATGTCATTTCATGGACAATATGAAATAAATGACTGAACGAGCAAATGAATGTTTTTGATTGAAAGCTTAAAATGTGTTCTACAAAAACAGCCATACGAAAATAAAAAGCCATTGACACAAACATCTAACAAAACAAAGGAAAATATTTATATGACATTGAGTATTATAAAAAAAAAATTTTAAAACAAATACACAAAAATTAAAACAAACAAAAACCACTTTAAGAAATACAAATAATTTGTTATGTATCAAAAACACAAGTAAATCAACAACATAATTTGTTAAAATAAATTCATGGCTCCCCCTATTTCCACGTTTTCAATTTATCCACAACAAACAACACTCATACATAAACAACTCCCCCCTGAAATCAACCTCCTGTTGAATTAACAAGTGTTTTTCGTTTGTTCCTTACTAAATGCTTGTTGACTTGTGCTGTTGTTGTTCTATGTTGTACGTTCGGCGTGGTTGTAGCCCGCGTGTGCGTTTTTTATGTCTACACTGTGTTTGTGCGTGTGTCTGGTGCGTTCTGAAATACCCTTATTTGTAAGCGGTTTTGTAACATAAAAAATTTAAATATTGTGTAAATATTGAGTGTGTCTTATATCCGATTGAAAAAGAAAATCGCATTATGATGCTGCACGAGGCTGTTATGTTGGAAATCTATCGACAGGCTTTGAATGCAAGGTGAATATTAAGTGAATATGAACAAAAACAAACAAACATATATAATTACTAGAGTTTTTTTTTTATACACCAGTGAAACTATTTTTTTATCAGCAACTTTATGAGATGAGACTTATCAAATTTTAGTTTCTTTAAAATGTGTCAAAATTAAAAGGGCTTATTATTAAATAATTCAATTAGGAAGTTTGCACAAAGTTAATTGGTGGCTTGGTAAAACCCAAAAATAAATTTAAAAAAACTTAAGCAAATGTGACTGAAAAGTATTTCATTAATTATTATTCTCTAAACATTGTCAAAATAGCTAGTGTTTTCTTAATTAACTAATCAAATAATTTTCAAATTAACTTAAAATATAACAGGCACAAGCGCTATATTTGGATGTATGCACCAAATCTTATATACCCTTCACATTGGTACTTTTGTGTGGCAAGTAATATGATCCAACTAAGCTGTTTTTAAGGCGTAAATATTATAATAAAATATTTTGTGGCGCGGTTGATATCCAAAGTTATTCTGGTTTTGAAAATACGAAGCCACAGCCGTTCTCCTTCAAAAATTTTTTTTTTTTTAATTAAGAAATCATAGTAAAAGTACGTTGTTTCAGGTTTGAGGTCGATGGTTTTAACAGTTTCCGTGATCAAAAATTTTCAAAAAAATGGTTTATTTGTATAGGGTTATTGTTTCCCGTATTTCAGTCTACAGGGTAGGTACATATGTTTGTAAAATCATTTGTAAAAAGCTGTTATAAGTATTTTAAAAGAGGAAGCTTCACAAAAGTTTAATAAAAATATTATATCCGTATGGAGCCACCACTTCTTCTGATCCTATATAACTAATTTTTGTCCAAAAATACTCAAACTACCATGTCGCATGTTTAAAGTCGATAGCTGTAATAGTTTTCCAGATGTAGCACATAAATAAAGCTAGAACCAATCTCGTGAGATAAAACTGAAAAAATAAAGATAACGGCATTTGGTTTAAAAAAAAATTTGGTTTAAATTAAAATTGATAATTTTCAATTAAAATTTCTGTGTAAATTAAATGCATTGGCAGCTTAATCCAGTGAAATTTCCATTCGACTCAAAAGCCTAGGGGTTTTATGGTTTCATGACACAACATTGCAAAAATTTTAGAAAATTAATATTTTTGTAACAAAAGCACTACCCACATGATCCATGAAAATGCAAACATTATAATGAAAACTAGATAAAAACTGAAGCATTTCAAAAGCAGGCTAACACATCCATGGCTTCTGCCAAAAAAAGTTTTTCATGAGGATATTTAAGGATATTTCTGATAGCTTAACAACAAAAGGTGGACCTTGACATTTAACTGGGCCACAGAAAGACGAACAGGGCTAAATCGACTTCTTTATCCATACACAGGAAAAAAATAACGACAAAATATTTGTCAACTAAATTGTAAATACAAATATTTTATTGTTAAAATAGCCCCAACAAGCAATGTAATAAGTACAATTAATGTTTTTGTCAATAGAAATTGTAAACCGTTCCTTCAATATTGTAAAAGGCTATAGAAAATTTTCAAAATACGCTCATATAGTACAATTAACAAAAGAAATTGCTAAAATTTAAGTTGGTTGCCGAACCGTTTTTTTTAAACTGGTCTCATTTTACACAGAAAAAAAATTAGGACAAACGTTAACAACTAGCTTAGAACCAAACAAAATTGTAAACAAAATTGTTTTTTTTTTCTTCAAAAAGCACTAGCACCTAAAATTGTAAATACAATTAATTTTGCTGTTACCAAAAATTGTAAAGTGAGTTTTAAAATTTTGTAAAATTTTTTCAAAATACATTCATATACAATTAACTTAAGAAATACATTTTTGAAAATTTAAGTTGATAAAAAAAATTTTTTTTTATTGTTTTATACTTATTTAAATTTTTTTCTGTATATGTCTATTTTATGGGGATGCCAATGAATATTGTAGAAAAAACAAATGGAATGACCAACTGATATAAATCCTTATCACCATGTGAAGTGTATAAATACTACAACTTAGATGCAACTCTGTAAATTCATTATTTATTTGTTTTAGTTTTAATAAATTTTAACCTTTTTAAAAATATTCTGCTTTTGCTTCTTTCTTCAGTGTTAATACAATTTGTCAATTCTATCTTGCGGGACAAAAACGAGACGGAATGAACTTTTCACAATATGTTTTATAGAATTTGTAGAAATTCCATGATTGTACAAAAAATTATATTAAAATTGTTTTGGGATCCATCATCAAGTAATTAAGAAAGTTACAGTTGGTCAAACTTAGACCATGATATTTATTATACCCTTAACCCTAATTTGTATTATATTAAATTTCGTTTATACGTGACTTGACCATAGCCACAAAAAACATATCTTCAAACCAAACTTATTGTCAACACTGTATTTAATTATAGGTGACTTATCATAACGCCATAACCATAGATACCAATTGAATTTTGGTTTGGAAAGAACTTTTAGAAAATGTGAGGCTTATAGCACTTTCAACAACACGTAAAAAAATCTTGTAAAATAAGTAAAACTAAAACAAGCACCAATTTATTTTTATATCGATTATTTGTTCCGTTTTACGTGGAAATTTCCATTTGCAAATTATGGGGGGGCAGAGTAACATTTAATGCAGTTATGGCCACAAAATTTGTTTTCGCAAAAAGTGTTGTATGGAGACTCAGCTAAGATGCCAAAACACTTATCTCTGCCAAATTGTATTAAAATACCTCTAAAAATGGGGCTTGTACTTGGAAAATTATTATCATTTTATTTTCTATTCTAGCAAAACGAGCAATGCCATTGTGATGCATGTGACCATTTTGCTCATATTAAGAAAAACCCTTTTAGCAAATGGGGCGGGTGTAACATTTTTATCAAAAAGTAAAAAAGAGGTGCATTACTTATATTTCAATTGATTTTTCATTGATTTTTTTTAAATAGAAAAAACTGTTTTCCCCCATTTGGGACAGCTTATGGGAAATTGACCAACTCTTAAATTTCCAGAAAAAATTCCGTCTAAACAATTGCCCAAATCATAACCTGTTGTAGGTGTAGTCAATAAAACTATAATAAATTTTTTGGTTTCTATTTTTATATATATTCGATCTTAATGCAATTTTATAACAGTTTTATTTAAAACAAAAAAATAAATTTTTTTCTGTTGTGGTTGTCTTACGCGAAATTAGGTCTTCTTCATTTTGGTTAAATAAGTGATCAACAAATCTTTTTTTTCTCTCTTTTCTTTTAGCGAACTTGCCAGTCCACGTTGTCAGTCACGCGAATCAAACACATCAGCATCAGCCAATAATGAAATTCGTTGCCCCTCAAATGAATCGCATTACTCTGGCCATGAAGGTCATACACCAGGACAAACTCCAACACCTACAACACCACCAGTTGGTTTGCCGCTGCCAGCTACCTTAGCACCGGCTGCAGCAGCTGCACTTTTGCCACCTCAATCGGCTGCAATGGCTGCATATTTTAATGCAGCTGCTGCAGCAGCACAACAAAATCATTTATTGTTAACAAATCCTTTAGCATCACTGGTACAACAAGCAAGCCAACAGCAAAATGCACATTCACCAAATTCACAGCCAACCTTGACACCAATACCACCAACTGCAACTGACATCGTTGATACAGCAGCTTTAGACTTCAGCACAAAACATAGCCGACGGAGTTCTGATGAAGATGCTAATGTAAGCGAAGATGAAGAAGAGACGGCAGACGGCGAACATGAAGTTGATAATGCAAACGATAATGAAGCAGAAGACCTGAATAGTCCATTAGATTTATCAGTAAATAATGGACGAAAACGTCAATCAGACGAAAAAGAACCGGTTTTAATAAACAATCGGAAATTAGCTAAATTAAATGATTATAAATCATTGCCGGCATCAAGCACATGGGTGCCACCAATTAATCCCTACTTGGCAGCAGTAGCTGCTGCAAACATGTCACCAAAGACTTCTCTATCACGGGATTGGAATAACAAAACAAAAATAGCACCAAATGAGGCCACCAAAGCTTTAGAGAAAATGACTGAAATGACAAGACTTGGAGGCTCAGCTAAAACTGAGCAGAATATATCCTTAACCCAACATCCTAATAGCTCTGCAAGCACAGCATCCGCTACCACTACAACGTCAAATGGCCGACATAGTGCATGGCAATCACACTGGCTAAATAAAGGTGCTGATGCTGTCAAAGATGTTTTTAAATGTGTTTGGTGTAAACAAAGCTTTGCCACTTTGGCTTCGCTAACCACGCACATGAAGGAAACTCAACATTGTGGTGTAAACATTCCTCCTAGTGTAACAACAAATCAAAGTGCGGCATCAAATAGCGGTGGTAATCAAACAGCACAATCTTCCCATCATTCTCGTCATTCGACCACGCAAAGCAGTGGCACAGCATCAGCTCAAACAGCATCATTAACTGCTAATAATACCGCAACATCTGGTGGAAGCAAATCTGATCTAAACATGCTAATCAAAGAAACGATGCCATTGCCACGCAAACTAGTGCGTGGACAAGATGTGTGGCTGGGCAAGGGAGCCGAACAAACACGTCAAATATTAAAGTGTATGTGGTGTGGACAAAGTTTTCGTTCATTGGCTGAAATGACAAGTCACATGCAAGAGACACAACATTATACCAATATTATATCACAAGAACAAATCATTTCTTGGAAGTCTACCGATGAAAAGGGTTCACGTGATAACAGCAGTAGCAGCAGCAATAGAGCTGCTTCAAATGCAGCAGCCAATAATAATAGCACGGACAAAGTTAACAATAGTGCTTTATCTCCCAATGTCAATGCCGCAAATGCAAATTCCACTGTAAGTGCAGTGCTGACATGCAAGGTGTGTGATCAAGCATTTTCTACTCTTAAAGAGTTAAGTAATCACATGGTAAAGAACAACCACTATAAGGAACATATGCTAAGAACCACAGCAGCAGCTGAAAATGTGCCAACTATGATCAGAGGACGGGGAAGGCAAACGCGTGAAAAACGCAAAAAGTCTTTGCCTGTGCGTAAGCTATTAGAAATGGAAAGAGCCCAACATGATTTTAAGGTGGCTGGCTTAGATCAAGCGCTTAAGCCCTTAAGAGATTTTGCAGTTTCAACTAAGTTGACTTGTGAGACATGTGGAGAAAAGGTTGAAACTTCTATGTTTGTAGATCACATACGACAATGTATAGATCGCAGTTTAGCTCTATCACCCAGATCTCATAATAATAACAATAATATAATGAAATCTCCTTATGGAACGACAACACCACAAGAGTGTTTAAATAGTCCACCGACCCCGCGTAGTCGCAGTGATGGACGTAAAACTTCAGATGGTAATATTTCACCTCAGTCGTCTGCCAATACTAGGGCTGATATATTATGTCCTTTAGCTCCTACTGAACCGGAAAAACCAGCTAGTGGTAGTTCGGTTTTAAGTGCTCTCGAACAATTGATTGAAAAAAGTTTTGATTCTAGACCGCGGCACTCTTCCGCTTTTGGAGATTCTTCAGCTGCAAGTACACCACTAGGCTCTAGTATACTTAAACGCTTGGGTATTGATGATAATGTTGATTATACCAAACCTTTAATGGATCCGCAGACTATGCAGTTTCTACGTTCCTATTCAAATTATCCCTCAAATCGTGATCGCAGTGCCAGTGAATCTAGTTCGGTATCAGAACGTTGTAGCAGTCGCTTAGAATCGTTTACGCCTGAACGTTCTCATGATCTCAGCAGGCAACCAACGCCACGCCTAACACCTGACAGGAATTTGCAATATATTAAGGAAGCAAGGGATAATTTATTTGCAACCAAAATTAAATCCGAGCCATTGGATAACAGTGATCATTTACAAGAGGCCGATATCATACCGGTAAATGAAATACCAAAGAAAATCTTCGTTAAAAAAGAATTCAATATAGCCGAAGAGCAAGAAGATTTAGAGGAATACAAAGCTAAGGGAAGGGACATAAGTCATAACTCTCTAACACCCAGTTCAAGAGCCATCAGCCCTAGCATTAGTGAACGCTCCATAACGCCAAAGTCAAACAAGTCCAGTAGTGAAAAGAAGCCAAATTTTGGTTTAACCGAAAGTAGCAGTTTGAATGCTTTATCATCCATGTTCAACAATCTTAACAATATGAGTAATACTGTAGTAAGCAGTGCATCAAAGGAAACCAATAACAATAATACAGCTACCACTTCAGGTGCTAAAAAAGCAAATGCTAATCCTTTGGCTGCTTTGCAAAAACTTTGTGAAACTACTGATACGCCTGCAGCTAATACACGAAGTTCATCTAACAACAGCAATTTGCCAACCCATTCAGCTTCTTCCAATTTGGCATCAAATAATGTTGGCAGTAGTAGTGGTATAAACAGTGGCAGTACAGCCAGCATGCTGGCTTTTAGCTGGGCTTGCAATGATGCTGTTATTACAGCAGATTCTATTATAAAATGTTCCTTCTGTGATACACCTTTTAGCTCAAAGGGCGCTTATCGTCATCATCTTTCCAAGGTGCACTTTGTCAAGGATGAGCCATATCATGATATGGGAAATATGAAATCGCCATCTAGCTTAACAGCTATTTCACCCAAATCAATGACTTCTCCTAAAAATGCAACTACAGCCAAAAGTCCAGCAGCACAGCAATGTTTTCAATCGGCACCACCGTCCAGTGTTGCCACAACGTCGGCAAGTAATCCCTATGACGAAAGTCCACAATCGAAATTCTTAAAGTACACCGAATTGGCCAAGCAGTTGTCAAGTAAAAATGCTTAAGGAAAGTGGGGAAAAAGTTTGAAAGTAGGTATGGATGTGTGTAGGGTAAAATATTTTAAAAAAAATATGGATTCATAGTGAAAGCGTGAATAAGGTAGCGCTGTTTGTCCATAGCTGCTTTGAAGAAAAGAGAAAAATATGGAATTAGAAAAATTGTTTATTTGACTACGTAAATTTTTCAAGTATTTTTTTATGCTTAATTCAATTCATAAAGAATTCAGTTTGTTTTTTTCCAAAGATTAAGACATAATATACGTTTAGAAATATTTATAAGAAGGTTTAGAACCACAAGATTTTTTTCTTCTAGACAAAAGCAATTAATTGAAATTGGGATTAACCGTAAAGTTGCAACCTAGGATAGACCCAGAAGCTACAGTTTTATTTAAGACAAATTGAGGAAAAAATTTTATTACAACTTTTAGAAAAAAAAACTAAAAGTTTTTGAAAAATTTTGCCTAAAATTATTCTGACTTAAGTTTTAAATTTTTTGTTGATGATACCATAGAAAATATTTTCGAGACCAGATTCGGATTTTCGTCACCCGTAAACTCTGACCGGTTGTTAGTGTTTCGGCCCTAAACAACAGCTTGTTTGCTTACCACCGTTTAAGAAAGGCAAAGTGTAGCTCTACCACTTCCATCTTTCGCTAATGGGACCTTAGTTTGCAAACTTTAAAAACACTTTAAGCCTTTTCCTTATATTATGACCTATACCAGCACTAATTTAGTTTGTTTTGCTCCCACCATCTGTCAAACAACTTTCAAAACAATTAGCTTTTGTATTGATTTTAATATAAAAATATTTTACTATTAATTTTTCGTAAGGCTACTTACTGCACATTAAAAATTAGGTAAAATGATCATAAAAATCTTTAATTTAAATTCTTTTCGATTTCTAAAAAACATATCCTTTTTTAAATTCTTTACATTTCTTATACAAAAAAGCTGAGCTTATAAGCTAAATTAACTTTCATCAAGATATTGAGTGCCATCCACGGCCCCAATCAAACAATATCCAATGATTTATTTTAAGCCTGATAAATTGTAAAGGAATTTGCTAACGGATAACAAAATCTAACAAATATTAATTGGTTCTTTGCCGCTACGATCTTTGTTTGCCAATAAATCATTTCATCTAATCTTAAAACCATAAATTTATGGTAAAAAAACATATTTTAACACTCCCACATGGCTAAATGAAAAATTTTAAACGAAAAACGCATAAAACTTAAAAAAAACTTAAGAAATAAATGCAAAAACAAAAAGACATAAACGTTCCACAATTAATTGCCACACTTAACTAACTTGCTCACCTTTAAAACAAATGCAAGAAACAACAACAAAATTTCCCTCAAATAAGTAATATGTACTTACAAGTGTGTATATGTACATACACGAGTGTGTGTGTTAAAAATTTGTTTTTGTGTAAGTTTGTTTGTTATGAAAAGAAATGTAAACAAACAAAACGCAAAACAGGTACTACTCATTCCAGCAAGCTCCTCCTCATTAGTTTGAACAAACAAACATACTCATGCTTTAAAAGTTTTAATGGCTAAAAACAAAAAAAAAGATACATTTCGATACATACTGACAAACATACATAAAATAAGTGTTTGCTTAAGTATATGGCCACTTAATATTGATGGTCTGTTTGCTTGGTCTGGTCTTGTTTGGTTGCCTGCCCGCCTGCTTGCCATCAAGCATTAACCCAGTCACAAAAACAATGCAGTAGAACTAAAAAATTCATTCGATTTACTAGTATACACGTTTAAGAGACCAAAACAAATTAATTGAAATTCATTTTCAATTTTCTACAAAATGTTATTGAGCGAAGAGCATGAGGTAATACAAGTGCTTTGCAAATCAACTATACCGGTCTGGCATCTATAATGATATTCATGGTTGCCAAGGCTAGTCTTGTGATAATAAAAAGGGATTTTATTTTTATTAAATAAATAGAAAATGATATTTTCAATTTAAAATTCAAAAAAATGCAAATAAGAAAGTGAGGCAGATTGGGAAAATATTTCATTCATTTAAATTTGATTTAAGTTAAACTGATATAAATGAGACGCGTGATATCAGAAACAAATCAGGTGCATCTCACTTAACTTCGCTTCTTAAATCCCCTTGTTATAGCCTTTAAAAGAAAAATAAAAATCGGAAGTCTAAATAATAACAAGTTAACATATATGGAAAAGATCAAGAGCTGACACCCTCTTGACTTGACTGGAAATATGGCAGACGCATGGTCTCTAGATTAATGACAATTGATGTTGAACTCAGCCTCAATGGATTACTGGCTGATAGTGAATCGCAAATAGATTAGGGTTCCCTCTAAAACGCTGTTGCAGTTGTAGATTTAAGCAAATAGAGCAGATGGGGTTTCACGCTCTATGCGAATGCCATGTCTTAACATGCTTAGGAAGGTGCCTCGTTTTTTTTAGGCAGTTATGTACTAGATTTTTTTTAATAACAACCAGCTCTCAGGGAACGGCCCGTATACATGTATTGCATCGTGTTGGTATCAAGAAAATAGGTTATGGGAAGAAGGATATAAGAAGTAGGATTTGTGGGCATTTGATTTAAGTTTCTCAATACTGACTGTGATAGGAAATTCATACTTAGGTAGTTTGTTCCACATACGGACTGCGCGACTTAAGAATGAATTTTCTTTATAATGCGTTTTGCGATTCACTGATCAATTGACCACAAATGGGTGTGATCTTCTTGAAAGACGTGCATAACGCACATTCCATTTTAGTATCGGTAAAACAGTTAAGCAGACCCCACATTGCGGCGATGTTCAAGTGAGTCGAAACGGTTAGATACCAAAACGTCACCAATGAGTACGCGGTTAAGAAGCTTGCAAGTAGACGTAGAGCACCTGCCCATACAAGAGAACTGTATGCAATTTTCGGTCGGATAAAGGTGGTATAAATCTTGAGAATATCAGGTACCGTAAATAAGTTCCTACACCGTTTCCCTAATATTTATACCATCCATTAGGACAGACGATGGGCTTTTGTGTGTCAAAAGATAACATTGGGTCTTACCGGCATTAAAGTCGGCCCTTTCCGCACGGCCCCAATCGGAGATTAGCATTAGATCACGGTTAAGGGTGCCATCCATATTCTGCCTCATAGCCCCAATTTCTAAGAAGCATGGCTTGTAGCCAAATGAGTCATTTACAATGGAATAGGTAGGACCTGAAGCCCGACATAGGAAGTCATTAAAAAAGATAAGAAATAGAGGAGAGCAGTAGACTACTTGAGCTAAGGGTATTTAGGTGCAGGTAAAGCGGCCTTTTGAGATACACCTCCGCCATAGCTATGACCAAGTATTCCAATTCTTATGCCAGACATTAGCTTTAGGTTGAGTTAGGTTACTTAAGGGTTTTTTTTCTATTTCTTGTAATTTAAAATCAAATGACAGCTTATATGGGTCTCAAATTTTACAGTGACTCAGTAACATTGTGGGATTTTAATACGTTAACTACTTTTCAAGATTTTCAGCTTAGGGTATGTAATCCGAACATTTCCCATATTTATACCTTACAAATTTCCAAATAATTTAAATCCTTATACTTGTTTGCTTCCTAACACAAGCATTGTAAGGAGAGGGCGAAAATTTGAAAAATTTTTTTGGCTCTACTAATATTACCAGCGGATAAGAAATATATGTAAAGCTGGTAACTCTGGATTGCGTTAAATGAAACTCTTACTGTTATTAAGAAGGCCAACAGAAACAAATAACATTTTCCAAAAACAGAAGCCAAATCATTGCATTCGATTCGAATCTAAAATTTACTCGACCGATCGAGCTGCCATTGCTTTTAAAATAGGATTTCTAACAAGGTTTTTTTTCAATTTCTACTCTACTTTTTTGCCCCAGATAATTTTTTTTATTTTGTAAAAAATAAATCAAATAGACATTTCAAGTTGCAACAACATTTATTTATATTTTAATACTATTCTTTCAAAAAAATAAGGAAGCATTTGTTAACAAGAAGCCTTTACTATAAACACCCACCCATAGACAATTAATCAATTATAATGACTTTGAAACACACAACAGCACACATTTGGGGGCACATTCAAGCAAACGCAACATACATTTACTCGTATAGCAATGCATAAACAAACTTCACAACAAACACATGTCTGTTGCGGAAACTAAAAATAATTCAAGAAAGAATATTTTAAAGAAGAAATGCAATCAGAAAATACGTAAGAGCAAAGTTAATTTAAAACTCTTATAAGAAATTATGGACTATTTCTCTTGTAAGCTTTTGAAAGGGGAACTATTTCCCCTTCTTGAAAAAGCTTTTTAATAAACTTTTCAGTATTTTGTACCATTATATTAAAAGAAACTCTTAAATAAGGAACACTTTGGAGTATGCCTGTTTTTACAAAAGCTTTTCTTCTCAAGTGATTTCCGTTGTTCTAAAAGCCTCTTTATAAAAAGTTTTTTACTCTTGTGTTGAACAACATCTGTAGCCATCTCTTTCTGGCACATTCCACGAAAGCGTTTACCAAGAGTGCAACAATATTATTGAAACAAAATGCATTTTTAACTGTAAATAAGTATGTACTGCTGTTTGATTAAAACAAGAAAAGTGCGCAAAAGAAGCACTCACTTTGATTTTTGAAGAGAACGTTTGTTAACAATATTTTAAAGGAGGGCAAATAAATGTCTGTTTTGTGTGCTTTTATTTTTGATGAACTGCTGTCCATCAATTTGTACAACATCAAGCTGATGATAGAAAGAGAGCGCAAGCAAATGAAACAAACGTATACATGCTGCACTCACTCAAAAACGGTAGTGTGATGAAATGCCAAATCATATTGTACAATATTACCAATACACTGATGTGCAGTTTTTATCTTTTTTTTGGTTTGAAAAGTTTCAACCCGTTATAATAAACAACAACTATACAATGACGACGACATCATGTTTAAATACATACATATATATAAAAAAACAGACACATAAAGAAAATTGTACAAAACAAGTTGAAAGAGGACTTCAAAATAGCAAATCAAGTATAATAACAACAGCTTTTAACAAAAAGGGGTGTGGGTTAAAGAAAAAAAGGAAAGTTCTTAAAAAAAAACATTTTTATTTTGCTATGCATAAATTTTAGAGTTTATTTAGTTGTGTGTGTATGTTATTTTATCTGCTAAGGAAGAAAATTCATACTGTGGTTGTGTGTGTGAATTTTTATTTGACTTCTTTTTGTTGTGTGTGATAATTTATGAGCGACATGTGCAACACCGTTGAGTGATTAATATGGATGTACATATGTATATTAATTATTCAAGGTGAATATTAATATTGTATATGAAAGTAATAAATAAGAAATAATTACAAGAATCTTTATACACATACATACATACATATAAAACTACACCAATTAAGCGGATTTTTTTTAACAAATACTTTTAGATGTAAAATACGTTTCGCTTAAAAACTGGTATGTATATTAAAAATCTGTTAAAAGAACTAATTTGTCAAGGTTACTTTAAACTATTCCCTAAAACTTCTATTTAACACTATTGCAATATAATAATATAAAAAAAATTTAGTTTTTTTTTCAAGAACTAAATTATAATTTTCGGGTTTGTTGGTATTTTTTATTCCTTATGAACTAATAGGCATATAACGAAGTCGAAAAAAATGTAAATAGGGCAGCAGTGTGACCGTTAATAGACAAAATGGCAATTTGCAACCTTATTTCCGGCCTGAGATTTTTGGTGCGATTTTGTTAAACTTGTAATATTTTGCAACTTTTTTAGATTTTTTGCAACTTTTAACACTTTTTTGTTATAACATATATAAAAATAAGTTTTTTACGTGCATATGTATGTATGTATATGTATGTGCACATACATACATGGCATAGAATGCCAAACATTTAAATTATTATTTTTATGGTGGAAATGGATAGGAGGGCTATCAATATGAGTAAAAATTAACGTTAAACATTATTCAAATCTGTTATAAAATAAGATATCGTAATGAAAGCAAAGCAATTTTGTTTTTAGTAAAGTTAATAATAAGAAACATTTAATTAAAGCCAATAGTTAAAGTTACACGTTGGACGGCCTTATGTGGGAAAAAATTATTTCTTACATAAAAAATTTATCAACTTACTTGTAAAAGAACATTTCAAGGGTCAATATACAAATTTATTGATGACCATATACTTAATAATCTGATCTCCTGTTTTATAAATTAAAATAAAAATATCTCCCTCGTCACATTTAAAAATTTTTTTTTAATTTTTTTGTAAAATAATTATTAAATATACAGAACTAAGAACACTTCAACCCATAAATGTGCAATTCATAGAATTTGTTACACAGAAGGTAAAAATTAATTAAATATTAAATTTATTATGTCACAGCCTTTTTGTGGATTTTGTACATAAATCATATGCTTTGATAGTCTACTTCTTACAAAAAGCCCAAAACAAACTATCCTTGGAAGCCACGTTTTTTTGTTTGGCATAATTTAAAAATGTTTAAGCTACATAAGAAATGTAAAAAATATGCTTACACCTATCACAGTATAATTGGACTGCAAAAGAGGTGAATCAGGTATCCCATATTTTTTACAGACTCAAAGCAGCTACGACAAACGGTTTGTATTACTTTATATCTTGTTTAATTCTTAAACCAACATTAATTTTATAAAATTAAAAAAAATTGTGCCAAACCATTTTCGAAAAACTAAATTTAAATAACAATTAACCAAGTATACCAAAATTATTTTTAATTTAAAAATTTTTAACATTTAGAAAACAAAAAGTACGAAACTCATGTATACGTAAAAAAAATAAAATAAACCTCATTTTTAAAAATTCAAAATTATTTGATATATTTAAGTAGAAACTAAATTGAAAAAAACAACAACAAAAAGGTCTTCTCATAGATTTAAATAATAATATAGAGATAATCGGTTTTAAGAAAACTTTTGAAAATATGCAAATAAACAACTAAAGTATACTAAATAGAAATTATCACAATAAACTTTAATTATAAAGTGTAAATATGAAAAAAAAAATAAAAATTTAAACTTAATAACTTTTAAAACTAAGAAGAAAAGAAGCAATCAGTTAAAATTAAACAACCTTATAAATTGATTGAACTTAAGAGTAAGTCCCTACATCATTAAGATGTTTACATGTTATCCACTATTTAGAAATCAATTGCCAGTTTTTATCTTAAAAATAAGTTTAGGTTGAATAATGAAGCACAATTTCTTATTTAATTTTATTACTTTCTTAATGAGATTTTCCTTAAGATTTTGTTTGAACTTCTTCCAGCGTATTATTTTTTTTTATTCAATAATAATTGATTTCTTCTTTTCCCTTTGTTTTGAAATCAAAATTATATCAGTAAAAAAATTAAAATTTAGAAACCCCTAGAAATAATAATGAAATACAAATGATGAAACCCATGTATACGCAATATAAAAAATCATTTTGTTTAGGAAATAAGTTAAATATTTTTAATATAAAACAAAACTTAATTATTAGACTTAAAAAAATCCTATTTGATTCCTTTATAAAATCATCTACTTTTTAAAGCCTTTGGTTTTTATTTTGAAATTTAAACACCACTGAAAAAAATTGAAAAATAGCAATTGCAGTAGTGTTTAACATGATAAATAAAAAATTTAAAATTGAAATTTGATAATTTTTTGGAAATTAAACTGATTTAAAAATTTATTACTTAGAAGCATATTTTTGGGAAATATTTTTGTAAGTTTTTAGAAACGTTTCAAAGAGTCTGTTTGGATCTAATTTTAAACTGCTATTTTGCCACTTGTTTGAAGTTTAACAAATATAAAATAAAAATTGCCATTATTTTCTAAACACCTTTAATAAAAAAGAAATTCATTTAAAATAAAAAATAATTAAAAAAAAAATTCTAAATTCTCTAATGTTTGCTTGTTTTGTTAAAACACCACGGCAAATCCTTTAAGCTTTAACACTTTTAAAACCTATCACCTGTAACTCCTAAATATATGCTTTACAAGTAACAGTTAAATTTATTAGTTTTTCCCTCTTAATATATTTTCCTTCATTTATTTGTGATATTATTTTTAATTGAATATTTTGTTAGTTTTACTTATATAACCTCAAGGTGATTACAAGAAGAAAAAAATACTTAATTAATCTTAATGTAAAAATATGTAAAATTTTTACTATTCTTAAGCTAATATTTATTATATTTTTAAATAAAAAAATAATTTTTTTAAATATAAAAAATAGTGATGTAGCTGCAATAAAATATAATATTTTGTTTAAACTAATAAAAAAATTGATTTTTAGAATTATGTAAGAAATAAATTAAATCCAAATAATAAATTTCAATAAAAAAAAAATACAAGAAAAAGCTCAAAAAAATATATTCATAAATGAAAAAAAATAAAGCTGTGTTTTAAAAATTATGAAAACAAATAAATTAAATCAAGTCATTTTATTTATTTTAAAAGAAAAGGAGGAAGAGAGGTTGGCCTTTAAAAAATTAATGATATAAAATATTTTTATAAGTTTTTCTATTCTTAGGTGAACCTATTGTTATTTCGCTTTTGCCTAAATTCACTTATTTTTTCAATTTAATATTTTAGAACTGTTTTAACGAATTTTATTTTAAAAGGTTGTCTTCAATTTTTCCTTGTTAAAAAAAAAACATTTTTTAAAATAATCTTAAAATTCAAAAACTTCAAATAAAAACTTCACCAGCCAAACTTATATAAGAAACTTTCTTTGTTAGCGGTATGACCAGAGCAACCAAAAATATGCAAAATCTACTCGCCACATTAACTTTTAATGTGGTTTTTCTTCCGTTTCAGAGCTTTTTGCAAAATTTTGGCATCGCTTTATTGGTACATATCTCAGCAAATTTTACATTGAACATTATATTTTGTCACACTTTTCCTTTATTAGAATATCTTTTCATAAAACCCATTTTAAAAAACATTTTTAGTTTTTAATTTAAGTTTGAAAAAATCTTAAAAAAAATCTTTCGAGTATTTATTGTTACTTTTTTATGTTTTAGCTTTTTTAATAAGTTATTTATTTTAAAGCGAAGCCCCTCTGTTTTTTTATTTCATTTGAAGAGAAGTCGATACCTGACTAGTGTAGAGGCTGTTAAATTAAAAAAATTTTTAAAAACATATTTTTAACTTTTTACCGCATTTTTTATGCGAATGAGCCCCAATTTTAAGAGCATGTTTTTGGGTGCCCTTGTTATGAAAAAACAGCTGCTTATTATTTATTTTAGCCTCTTAAAATTTTACTAGCGGAAACTATCAGAAACATTTTTTTTTTGTTAGAAATTTTACGATTTGTTTGCTCTCTGGTTTTCTTTAAATGATCAAGCCTGAATTAAGGCTTATCAGCACTTACAGAGAAATGCATTTTTAAAATCAATACATATGTAAGCATAATCACGAATTTTAAAGACAAGCGTGGATGTTTTACGACTTTATGGATGAAATCGTATATGATGGTGCTTTAAGATGTAGTAACCAAGCAACGAATGTCTAGATTAATGAAGTTACTTTTTCTAACCTTATAGTTTTGCTGGTTTATTGTCAGTTCAGATTTAGCACAGGGAACGATCAGTTCCAAATTTTTTTTATAAATTCTTAGGACTTAACGTTATTTCAAATAGACAACAAACCTATTAGTTAAAATATCTAAAAGACATTCATGATTGTCAAAGTAGCCTTAGTAAAAATATTGCAAAAGCCGCTAATCATGCTTCCGTCAGACACCACCAGACGTAAAATAACTTACAACTGAGCTAAAGGACTAAACATGCTAATTAAAAATTTTGCTGCAGGCACATAGACCAGTATCATTTAAGGAACACTTGAATGAAATAGATTCCATTTTTAAGAAAAATTAATTTATTATTGCAAACAGCCAAAGGTCCTCGAATACCCTTGTCTGCGCCAATTAAGCCTGAAAGGATCTCGAGGCAAAAATAACGATCAAAAACTTAATCGGACCGAAAATATGTGCTGATATTACTAACAATCTGCCTGCTATATCAAGAAATACGACTAAATTTGACCTTTACAATAAAGATTTTAATAAAACTAGTAACAAAATGCTTTTGAAGCTTCCCTGCCTCCTTTTTTTTGAGGCTTATTAAGGCTTAAATTTTTATCCTCTTAAAAAAGATGATTCCTTAGTCTGAAAAGGAGTTTCGAAGGTGTGGTTTCACACATATCTCTTAAGATTTGGACAAATTTTGTCAAAAAGACCTGGCAGCGAAACTAAACCTAAACTGGTCTGTAAATTTCCATAATCTTTTAGAAAATTATATAACCGCCCAACAGCTTTCGATCAAAGCAGATAAATATATAAATGGCAATCAAACAAACGAGGCGTCTGAGGCATCTTCTTGGATATATTCTGTACTATTTTGCACAGCAAAGAAATTAACATATAATTTAACGCACACATCAATATTCGCTGAAAACCGAGTCCCTTTCAGGATAAATGGAAACTCCCAAACAAATTAAAACCATTTCCAAATATCATTCAGGGTTGTTGTTAGTTTTCTAAATACATTTCATAGGTTCCCACACCAAATTTTCCGTAGACTTCAACCAAATTCTTTTTATGATAGATTTACTAAACTTATTGAGAATTACTGTAAATAAACCAAAACATTCAAGAGCTCCTTGAAAAATCCAACAAACATGTTTTCGATATTAGCTGTTTTGATTATAAGGTCTACTGAAAACCATACTATTTCGCATTACAACAATTAAAGAGTGTTACTCAGGATTTTATCCTAATTTTCTTAGTTTATTAATGGAACTTGTTTTATGGTAAGTTTTTCAATATGAATATTTTCTGCCTACATATTATATTTTCAATAAACATTGGTTATCATTACAAGTATTTGTATTCCCCTGATAGTGTCTAAAAAATAATTGTTCAAAATAAAATTTACTTAAGATATTCCGCGGCTGAACAATTAGTCTGCAAAATTGGCTGACATCTGTAAAATCAAGCAATTTGCAAGAATTTATAGCCAATTCTGTCAGATATGTGATTGCTAAGACTGTGTATGAATTAACGCAAAATCTGTAGGACGTGTCATTAAAAAATCGTATCCGACATGTCTAACTGAAATCCGATAAACTCAAATGAGGAATCGAAAAAAAAATTATATTAAAATAAACTGTGTTTTTAATCAAAAGCAGTTTTATTTTTTTAATTGTTTTTAATGCATTAAAAAAATTTATTTAAATTTTTTTTTAATCGATTTTCTTATAAAACCACATATGTAGTTTTCATGAAAAGCATGTTACCGTCGCACCACCGCTTCATTTGGTTTTGTAAAAGCGATGCCCCCTTGGTTTTAAGTGGGGAAAAATAAGCCAAGTCGAAAACAAGAAAATAAAAAGAGCGAACCAACATATAACCAAAGCACAAGAGAATGAATATGAATATGCATGAAATTGATCAGGAATCTTTAAGACTTGTCGTGCATTAAAATTTCTCACAATCAATTGTAAAATATCCATACGAATCAATTCATATTTTTATAAATCTTCCACACCCTATCTGGGTTACTTTTCAACATAATACAAATATTTTTATGTGATAAATTTGCTTGTTAGCGTATGAAGGATTCTTATCAGCAATAATAAGTATACGCAAGAGGTAAGTACTTCCACTATTATTTGACTTAATTTGTTAAGTTAAATAATTAGGGGATTCACAAGGTGTTCCATTTGTCCTATTATCAAATTGTTATGAAATTTCACAATGGTTTTGTTTCATACAAAAATAGTTCAAAAAAATATAACGTCGTTTAAAATGCTTATTAAATTGTCACAACAACTCCACATATACCTGCGCCGAGTGTCCAATAGTTCGCAAAGGTGTTTAAACCATTGTGAAATTTTATAACAATATGAAAATAGGACAAATAGAACACTTTGTGAATCCCCCAAATATCTTAAATATTTAAATAAAAAAAATAAATAAATTGTCTTTAAAACAAGGGCATTGAGCACGCGAATGTTAAAATTATGACATTTGTTTTAGTCATTTAATATAAGTTCAACACTAAGAAAATTTTTACTTTTGTGGTTTGAGAATTACCGCCAAAAACATTTCAAAAATTGATATTATTTTTAAACCTAGAAAATTTTCTATGAAACAAGAACCGAGATTTTAAATTATTTTTATCTTCCTGTAGACTGGTTATACTTCCACTAGTCGCACTGTAAATTTTACTGTTTTTATTCATTTGGCTAACGATATGTATACATATTTACAACTTAGCTGCCAATTTTGTTTAAGCCATTGTGTTGTAATTATAAGCAAACTCATTTTAATTTTAAATCCCAAAATTTAAACAATAAATCTTTAACAAATTTGCAAAACAAAGGAAACACAAAAACTTCTATAAAAAATTTTGCTTCTCTTTTTTTTCCTTAACAAATCCATCCATATGTCCACCTACACAAACTTTACTATCATATTCACAAGAAATTTATTTAAAATAATGTTTCGTTTTTTTTTTGCAAATTTTTTATTCTTTTTAGTTTTAGTTTTTCCCAACATTTCCACATAGAGCACTAATTACACAACCCTCTACTCATATATACATATGAACATAAAGATACATATATTATGAGTAAAATGGCACAAAAAAATTTGCACACATACACAAATATAAAGTCATAAATACACATCGTATCCAATGGCATGAATAAAGAAAAGTGTAATAAAATTTGATTTATTGTAGACAAGATTCGAGCAGGATGTTCTAGTGGAAGTTCGTCTTTTTTTCTGCTTTTCCTTCACATCTCTTACTTTTTTGCTTTTTTGCAGCAACGAATAAATGTTTATTTGTTGGTACATATTATTGTTATTATTGTTGTTGTTGCTATGTAGGTAAGGCGCTTTTTGTTGCTGGTATGAGTTCTGCTTATTATATATATTTCACTCACACTCTGTCAAAGACAAAACAGAAAACACAGCAGCATATTTCATATGGCAATGACGACCGTCAAGGCGTATGAGTTATGAACGATCGTAAGGATGATAATAAACACAGTGGACGGAATATGCCGTGATCGAAAAAAACTGGCGTGTTTTAATATATTTTTAAAAGAATTTACAAACATAAAACTTTTTAATGCAATGTTTTTTTTTTATTTTTAGAAAAATAAAAAGTCAAACAATTTTTTAAACTTTATATTGTTGAATATTTAACTACTCATAAACTAATTTACTTTATTTGAATTTAAAAGCAAAATAATTGAAAAATGTTTATGAGTTATTTGCGAGTATCACAAAAACCAATTTTGTATATCGAGACATAATAGTAAAAAAAGTTTAAGAGACCAAAACCAAATTTTACAGAAGGGCTTGAATAATTAATTCTTGGTAATAGTTCCTTTTCATTCATAAAGTGCAATCAATGTCCTTCTCATATCGGCAGAGTAACAAAAATTCAAATGAATAATTGGAAAAGAAATTGTGTCGGCTGAGATAAAAAATTCTTATGAAGAAGGACTTTAGTTCTGTCACTTTATATTCTTTTCTTTTACGGACTTTGGAAAGATAAGCAAATCTTTATCTGAGGAATTTTATTGCTCTTTACACAATAAACGGGACTCATCAGGTTGACTTTAAAAGTAAATTGGTTCACCAAACTGGACCTGCATGATAGAAAACATATGCTAGTAGCGATCCCTGATGTAGAAGGAGCCTTGAACAATTTGAAGATAGTGGCAATATATGGGTAACCTAGCTGTTAAAAATCAGGCTTATAATTTTTCGCCAATTAGAGGTTGATCGTAAGAGGGTAGCAGCCAGGTGGAAACCATGACGGAAAATTTTTTTAACGTGCTTGTGATTTCTTACTGTCAATAGTTTATTAAGGAAGTTTGATGCTGCATTTAAATAAGTGGTTTCATATGCAAGTGATCTGCTGATTATGCTCAGCATAAATTTCTTTTAACGGTCGAGAAGCTACTGATATCGACATTGTGTGCAATGGTGTCAGGGAATGGATTAGGTAGGCATGAGTCCCTAGAACCAAATCTTTTCACCAGAACGTGTAAAATTGGGCATTCAGAAGCCCAACACCTGATTTGATTAAAACTTACAGCAAGGTTAAGTATTTTGGGGCAGTTATTGACACTAGGTTAGGTTAGGTAGAACAGGCAGCCGTTGAAGGAAAGGATACAGCTCACTTGGGTCCGCTTAATTCGGTCCCTTTGTGTTACCTTGAGAGGCAGATAGAATAGGTTGAGACGGAAGGAAAGAGGAAATTTAGAGAAGAATAGATAATAAAAAAAAACAGAAGAATGAAGCAGCCTTACCAGCGTCTCTGGTGGGAATCGAACCCACAACCCCCTGACTGGTAAATTTGCGCACTTACCACTGACCTACCGGGGCACTAAGCTATCATGAAAGAGGAATATTCCGAAATGGACAAGATGTACCTTAGTGCAAAGATTTTAGAGCAAATAGCAACCGACTGCAACTAAAGGTGGTAAACTGTATAACTACAATGATTGTAAGACTAATGCTGACAGACTGTTGAAGTTTTTGGAGGGAGGTGCTAGAAAAGGGTTGCTCTAGTGCCATGAGAAATGGCACTAAATGTCATTCTCTTCATGATAGCTTTTAAGAACTGGGTAAGGCAATAATAGCAAGAAGTTAGATTTTTCTAAGCGAGTCAGAAATAGGATCTTAGTTTAGTCCGGGCATCTAGTACGAAGTATATCGTCATGAGCATCAGCTTTGGGAGAACACCGCCGATTACAACTCGTGGATGAGGTCACCGGAGCCGGGGTCTATTTAATGGAAGATAACATCAGATTGCCCTACAGACTATCTAATGAGTTCAGTGTGTTCTAGGCGAAAATACGGGCCATATTGAAGGCAACAAATTTTATATTGAAAACGCACGATTTTGGCTTTGAGGGTCTGCAGGAAGGCCCTTAGTTGGATCATGGACACCATCAATGTAAAACTTTGTTGGGTTCTGAAAAAACGCGACATAGTTGACAATAATACTGCAGAATAGTTCACTTGCAGTGGATCGGCCCTAAATGGGACATATAAAAAAGAAACTGGAAGGCCATTAACTGGTTACTATTATTGAAGTTAAGGACCTACACGCTTAACGTGACGTGGGAGAACTAAAGCTTTGGCAGAGTGGCTGAAGCTTCGTAGCCATGCCTGAGCTCAGCAAGCACTAGATTTATCCCGAACTTGGGGAGAATGGGCCTAAGGACCGTATTTGGCGTTATAAATGTTCGCTGTTAGGGCTAGGACGAGCGAATGGAGTCGCGGCACTCTAGAATATTGTAGAATGTGTGAAAATAAAGGGAATTCAGGACGATAGAGCATGTTGAATTTCACTGCCCGCGATTAAAGAGCCATATAGTTAAGTGGTTGGATATAGATTGGGATGTAGACAACAAAGGGGAAGTTTTCACATAGAAACCTTAATTTTTTTTTTCTTTTTAAGTCATTTCCTTAAGTTTTGAAAAAGTTTAGACCATTTCGTTTACCAATAACATGTTGCCTTCCCTAGATTTGATGTTATAGTATAAGTAACTTAAACCCACTACTTTAACTATTCCGGTGTTAAGACTTGTGAGTGATTGAGTTATATACTTATTTTTCAAATCCAGGAATATGTATTAGAAAAGATTTAGATGTAAAAAATCAATTAAAAGGTTAGAAACCAAACAAGTAAATCCAGCAGAGCCGAGTCTGCTAAGTTACATACACGCGTATATATATATTCTCTGTGTGTGAGTTAATTAACATTAGTGTATGTTTTTATTATTGCATCTTTACTAAAGGTAGAAAGACATCAGGAATCTTTTTTTAAACTTAATACAAATGAAAATATATCCTGGTCTTAACAATGGATAACATAATAATAATAAAAACAGTAGAATTTTTTATTTGTCAATTGTTTTGCTGGTAAATGTTCTGCTTTATAAAAGATTTTAGTTTTATTTTTGCACTATTTTTTGTTGTTACTAATTTCCTTTGCCAGCACCTTCAAATGTATAACACACATGCTATATCTCATACACGTTAGCAGGCTGCTGCATAAACACATAAAATTGCAAAAGTGCAAAAAAGGATTCATCATTTTATGAATAAATGTTTATGCATTTGACTATTTGTGTATTGTTTTACATATCGGTCCTACCGCCCAACTTTATGCGCGCGCCATACATCATCATTGTTTGGTAGTAACATTACATAATACATCCATCTTGATTGTTGTTGCTGTTGCTGTTGCAGCAATATATCTTGCCACTCATTGCACAAGTTTTTTTTTGCTTTACTTCTTCTGTGCTTGCCCGCCCACATATGCATTGGATTTATTTTATGTTTTGTTTCGTAACTTCTTATATATTTTTTTTTTGTTTTCAAGGATAACAACATTGCAAAAACATCACATTTACAGCAATGCAAGAACTAAGAAAAGTTTAAAATTTTGCAAAACTCTAGCAACTGCCACTTGAACTATAAAGAAAAAAGACAAAAAATAAAGTGCAATATGAAGAATTGTTAGAAGGGAAGTTGGTATGCATCAACGTACAAATAATTATGTTTCTAATAATGGCTTGCTTAGGGATCTGTTTAGTGTTATCATTGAAAAATAATAAGAAAAGCAGAAAACACAAAGTACACTTTTACCCAAACATGTCAAGGATGACTCCTTCACACATTCGGTGTTTATTTGATTTATACTACTTAAAATTTTCAGATTTAAAAAAACAAGCAAGAGGAATATATTTGACTGTGCCATATCTTATATATCTTTTATAATGTGTCAGGGGGTTTTATCTTAATTTTTTTTAAATTTGTATGGCAACCCCTTTTGGGGGGTGGTGATAAGGGGTAAGTATGTTCTAGGAAAATATTTTCAAGAAAAAATGAATTGTGTTCAATCCTGCATTTGACCTAACCACGGGCACCCTGGAAGCTGTAGGGGGGGGGGGGGGTTGGATTTATTACAATTTTCCAAACTTTGTATGGGAGTTCCCTTAGGCGATAACTATGCTCCAGGAATATGTTTGGTGTTTGGGAGGGGAAACTAATGTTGATCGGTCATTCATTTTGTATATCTAGAGCCTACTATGGGAAGTTATGAGCGTTTTGACATAATTTTTGTAAATTTTGTATGGCACTCCTTTTAGGTGATGTATATACGGGGTAAGTATGTCATAGGAATATCTTTAGGAGGGAAAACTAATGGGGGTCTAGGATACATTTTATTTCTCTAAGAGCGAGTCTGGCGAAGTTATGGAAAATTTAACCCTAATATTTTTTAAGTTTGGTATGACAACCTTGTGAGAGGCTATAGATGGAAGGTAAATATGTTCCACAAAAATGTTTGGAAGGAAAAACTAGTCGGGGTTTGGTCTCCGATTTGACCTTGGTAGGGGCACCCTGGATGCTGTGGAAGCAATTTAAAATAAATTTTAAAGAAATCAAACTTTGTGTGGTAACACTGTTAGGGGGCGGAGATAGGCTGTAAACATGTTAAACAAAAATGTTTGTGAGGGGAAAAACTGGGAGTCGGCATTACATTGCAGCCATATGGGGGCATCTCCGGGGCATATGTAGAGATTTTTATGTACAAATTTTAAACAAATAATCATAGGCAGTCTTAGTTTTTAGCATACATTTCGGTTCGCAATCAGGCGCTTTTCTGGTTTTAAATAGCGATTTACTCGCAGATATTTCTGATAGTTTAATACCATCTACTGCTCTATGCGATAGGGGGGGACTTTAACAAGTTCATTTCAACCATAACACGAACAGTAAGGCAAACGGAAAGATGGACAGACGGACATCGCTAGATCGACTTCCCTATTTAAAAGGACCAAGAAAATATATAATTTATGGAGTCGCAGATGGATATTATACGAAGGGCTTAAAAAAGTATTTTAAATAATAATATGTAAAGGTATATTAAACTTGTATCCAGCAAAAAATTTTAAAAATTTTAACAAATGCAGAGTTAAACCTTTTTGAAAAAGCGCTGGCCAACTGCATAACTGGACTCGATTTCTTTACAAGACATTAGACTAAAGTAACTAAAAATTTTTCCCTGAGTTTTTTAAGTAATTACACAACTAGATATATTTGTTTTAAGTTAAATTGTAGTGCAATTGGTAATGAAAAAAGAAAAATTGGTAACTAGAGGTCTGTAGCAGATAAGTTACAAAGTAACTGTTGAAATTTCTTTTAAAAGGGAGTATGCATTTGTGTTCGCTCGCCGTATGAGATAACGGAAGTTAACTTGTAGGTTTGGTAATATAACAAAAACAACCACCATATGTACTTTGTGTGTGCTTCCGATCAACTAATTTTTCGAGAACGAGTATAGCCGTAGTTGATGCATCGTTAACCTGAATTTTTTCGTTTGAAAGGGAAAAATAACAAAAAATCTCATATATAAAACTGTGTCAAGTAACAGCAAAAAAAACACATTGATGATTAAAACGTTCATGGAAAAAAGTATTTTTTATCTAAAGGCACTACGAAAAAGAGTTCTTACTTTAAAATAGTCAAATATAAAAAAAGTTCAGGTATATTCGTGCAGCTCTCTATTACGAATCTTAGGTAAACTGCGTTATGTTTCAAATTTTTCGAATTGCAATTTCAAATTTTCTACTGGGTAAGTATTTGTCTAATTGGATGTGGGATCAGTTCTTGTGATGACTTTTTTTTTAAATTTGTATAAAGCCATAGTTAAAGATTTAAAATTGACGTTAAGGGACTAAGTTGTGATTGAATGTAACCGTTGAAAGAACAAAGTAACGTCACGTAATAATGAAGAGTATTGAGACCACTTTTTTGTAGCAACTTTCATTATCGAGCAGGGTCGGTAAATAATACCATGATTGAAAATGCTTTTTTTACAAGGACTTTATGCCAAAAACTAGCTTTGTCTGGCCAGGATCATGCAGATGGCCATATTTTATTTAAACCGGACGCCGAGAATGCAAAAGCATTAAAAAAAGTTTTGAGGTTAATTGCTTAGAAAAAATAATTAAATTTTTTTGGGAAAAAAAACCCAGATCGGTTTGCTGAATTTGTATAAAAACAACATAAACATCATTGACCATCAATATAAATATGAATTTTTTTCTTGCTCAAAAACAAAAAACGACTTAAACCATGGCTTTGTAAATGAACTAAATCATAGTAAATACTCGCACATTCATACATTGATAGGTATGTGTGTAACTAAATTACACAAAAAATAGTTAAAAATAGAAAGAAAAAATATGAAAAATGTTTGTTAAGAAAAATCCTTGAATTTTGATATAAAATATTAACCAAAGCAACATAAATTGAAACAAACAAAGATATACTTGTTTATTTATATGCTGCATATAAGCTTATTTTTATACACAACAAATGTAAAACACCAAATACAACTACCCGCTAGTTCTTTGGCGGACAATGGGAAATCCTTTTAACAGCCTATTGTCTAGGTAAAACCCTTCCACTTGGTAATGATTATAAAAGACTTTTTGATGAGTAGTTGTTCTAATGATATTGAATGTTTTAATATTATACATATTTCAAATAGGATTCACAAGATGCCTAGTTATTGCTAGGGTTTACTTTAATATAGAGCTGAATCATTGCACAGTAGGCAATTTGAGTTGTTTTCTTGACATGAATACATTTTTCACTAAATAGGAAAAATCTTGTTATTGCTAATCACTATATTAAACATTGAACTATATTACCATAATTTTTTTCTGTTGACAGATTGCTATACATGTAATTCATCAACGATATAGCGTGAGCATAAGCGGTTAGAAAAAGTCTTCTAAGTTCCTTACTCAAACGTTGATTACTTCGGCCCAGCCGTTTAGACGGTCTTAGATTTTTTAGAAAAAATCGAAAGCAGTCTTATAGTCCACAAATAGATGATATATGTCGATCTGCCTTTCTTCGGTCTTTTTCGGGGGTTTTCTTGTAGTGTATATATCTGCTCAATTGTGGACTTGCCAGGTCTAAAGCCGCATTGATATGGCCCAACTATCTCGCCGACCTTAAACTTCAAACTTTCACCCAATACCCAATACAATAAAATTTTGTAACAAATTAGAAGGAGACTTACTTATATCTCTGCAGTTAGCACTTTCTGTCTCTTCTCTTTTTTTTCTGCACAGGAAATAAAACGCTGATATTCCGATCCCCGCGCATGCGTTCCTCTTGCAAGATTGTACAAACAAGCTGATTCATACGCATTATCAGCGTGTGTGTTTGTCACATATCAAACCATATTACTCTTCATATTTTTCTGTTAAAATAAAGTTATGGTTCGTCCACGACATATCTTAAACATGAGCTTGGGTTTTTATTTAAGTACCTTAGGAGTAAGTATTCTAAAGCTTGAATACAAAATAATTTATTGGACCAAGAAAGGGGGTAAACTGCCTGCTATGAATGGGATAGATATTTTTACAGCCCAGGGTATCTTGTGGAAAATTCATATCTTTAAATACGACTTTTTCAAAAAGTAATAAAAGATGCGGAAGGAGGGTAGGGCCATTGGAATTGTCGATTGTGCGGATTTTCCATCACGATGTAGAGTGAGCATCGCATGTTCACTGTGGAGACATTTTCTAAGAGTAATGATTCTTGCTCGTGGACAATTTTGCTTAAAGTTTGTTATTCACCGAACACGTGATGGACCGAGTGTAAATTTAATTCGTTCGTGGGTGCAGAGATTACGCGCAACTGCTTCGGCTATGAATGCCCCACGGCCAGGGCCCAATCGATCTTCAAGGACTCCCGAAAACATCGAACTTCATAGTTGAAAGCAATTTACGTGAAAATGCGCGACTCTCAATACGAAAAACAGCAGCCTAACTGGGACTTCCAACATTGATTATTATTTTTGAAACTTTAAAAAAGGTTCTGAAGTTTCGTCATTTGAAATTGAAATCGTTAAGGAACTGAAAAAAAGTGACTTTGATTAACGCATAATTTTTTGTGAAACGATGTTGAAGCGTTTTCGCACTGTAAGTCCCATTTTTTGGGTTTCATTTTCACTTAAACGGCTACTTAAACAAGCAAACTACCATTACTAGTCTCCGAGAACCCGCAACTATCGACTAAAACATCAAAAACTACCTTATTGCTCCAGGGTAACTGTTTGGTGTTACTTATCTACGCGTGAATTAATTGGACCATTTTTTTTCGAAAATTTTCGAGGCCATGCGACGAATGTCAACGGTAAAATCTATCGACGCATGAGGACGGAATTCTTTTTGACAAACCTACCACGTGATGCCACGCCCACTTAATATATTTAAATAATAAATAAGACTATTTTTTTAAGCTTTAGGTCTATTTATATGTTTATTTTTTTGCAAAATTTTTTCAATATTTCGCCACTCCGTTGTGTGGCATCATCAGGAGGTTATTTCAGTTAAATATTAAAGTTGTTATTTTGGTTTTAAAATTAGCTTTTGGCTTTTCGAATAACGATTATAATATTAACAATATTTTTAATATAAACTTCAAAATATTTTGTCAAAGAATATTTACAAAAGTGTACTAAAACTAAAATATTCGAAAATTAAAAAAAATTGTTATTACAAAATTTATACTATTAAAAAATGTATCCATATACCAATATAAGTGTGAATGTCAAGTTCAATCTATTTTAATATAAAAAATCCTAATATTAAGAATAATAGTGTTACTAAAAAGTAATAATATTAAGTGTTATACAGAGAAACAACATATAAAAAAATAAAGAAAAAACCACAATACATGCATAAAAGAGTTTTGAAGAATCTAGTTAGGACAATAGTTACAAAATTTTAATATTAGTGTGTATATTAATTTAAGCTGTTATAATATAAAAGTGTAATGTTAAGAATGCTAGTGTTACTAAAAATAACATTAAGTGTTATATACAAAAAACCAATAATACATCTATTAAAAAATGTTTAAAGAAATTAGTTTAACATTGTATGTTTAATATGTATTAATGTAGTTACAAAAGTATCAGAAATTTGTGTAATAAAGTGTAATTTTTTTTTTTTTTTTTTTTTTTTTTATAAATTAACTTATGAAAAAACATATACATATGTATGTATGCCTAAAAAACCATATTAGTCAAAATTATATATGTGTTTATATAAATCCTATCTCTGTTATTTTTTACATATTAGATGTCTGTAATTCTGGGCAACATTGTCTGTGTCTGCTTTAAAATTAATTCTATGTGTTTTTGGAACGTTAATAATATTTAACATTTCTAACATGTATCTACGTTTATAATTATTTTCTTTATCCAATATTGAAACATTCTCAAAGTCTGGGTTGTGATCGAATTCCGAACAATGAGAAGATAACGCTGTTTTCTGTGAACTAGTGTCCCTATATCTCTGGTCAGATTTATGTCCAGCAATTCTTGTTTTAAGTTTATTTTTTGTAGTTCCTACATACACTTTCCTACATTCCTCCCTATCATTTCCCTTGCAAGGTATCTTATAGACTATATTCGCCATATCCAACTTTTGTATTCTATCTTTTGTTTTACTAAATAATTTACCTAAAGTATTGTAAGTCTTAAAGGCCATGCTATACTTCTCACAGTCAAACACTTTTGATCTTTTAACCCTTTCTGTCACTCCTGGTACATAAGTAAATGATTTATAAATCTTCGGTCCCCTTTCATTATTCCGACTATCTGCATTTTAGTCTGTAAATTGATTAATTAATTTAGAAATAAGTCCCCTGGGGAAACTGTTATCCCTTAAAATATTCCAAATAATCCTCTTGTTCTTCCTATGAAATTCTTTGTCACTTATTGTAAGCACCCTTCTCACCAAATTCCTTGCCGTATTTGTGATAACTTGTTTGCTATGCTTAGAATAATAATTAATTATCCTTCCAGAAGCCGTTGGTTTTTGATACCAATCTACTTTTAAGCCGTTACCTTTCCGTATAATTAACGTATCTAAATAAGAAAGTCTTGAATTGTCTTCTTTTTCCATTGTAAACTTAATACTTGGATAAAAACTATTTAAAGTGTCTAACATATACTCACTAGAGGAATCAGAAACAATACAAAATAAATCATCCACATACTTAGTCATAATTCTTGGTTCTATTGTCATTTTCGCAATACAAGTATCCAATAATTCTTCCATAACAAACAAAATATGACAAAATATTTTGAAGTTTATATTAAAAATATTGTTAATATTATAATCGTTATTCGAAAAGCCAAAAGCTAATTTTAAAACCAAAATAACAACTTTAATATTTAACTGAAATAACCTCCTGATGATGCCACACAACGGAGTGGCGAAATATTGAAAAAATTTTGCAAAAAAATAAACATATAAATAGACCTAAAGCTTAAAAAAATGGTCTTATTTATTAACATTAAAAAGGTCAAAAAACTAGAAAAAATAGATATTTAAATAATATTAGTAATAATTTTAGATTTAATGAAAATCAGTCCAGATATTAAGCTTTGATTGCGTTACAGGAACAAAACCTCAATCAAACATACTTCTAATAACTATAATGCAAACAGGAATTAAACTAACAAATAACTGCAGGGTACACATTATATTTACATATTTAAAAGTATGCACATGAAGCGGTAAATCATATTGGTGGCCCTAGCAGTAGTACCTACTTTATTTAAAATTTTTTTTCGTATATTCTGAATGAGTTCTGTTTTTGTTATTTCTTCTTTTGTGATTTTTTTTCTTGTTGGACTTTAGGTTTTAAGTAAACATTAAAATAAATAAATGACTTGACAGCGACAGTGCTACAAATTCTTTGCGTTTTGTAGAATATTCGCAAAATAAAGAATAAGAAGCAGAAACGAGCCAAATGTAAAAATAACAGAAACACAAACTCTCAAACAATGCAGCTAAGAGGGGTGATTGATAAGTGTTTAAACAAAGCTAAGATAATTCAAACACGATCTAAGCAAGTAAAGGACAAATTAAAGTAGTTGAATGTGAATAAAATTAAAGGAATTATTGTAGCTTCTGGAAATATTTTGGTTTTATTTAAGTCTGACAGGACTTTTCAATGCACCTACCTATGGAAATGCCTAATACAACGCTTGGACATGTTTTTGTTTTATATTATATTTAAATTTTTTTTTTAATTTTTTTTCTTTTTATGCAGTTAGTTTCAGCTATATTTCTATTTTGAGATGTGCTCTTAGAAAATTGTTATAAATTTTGTTAAGGATATGCGACTTGATTGCGATTTGGACCCAAAAACAACACTTGACATCACACAGCAAACAAACCAAGAATTGTGGAAAAATTCAAAACAAAATCGCCGTAATAAAGTAAATGTAAGAATAGAATGTGGCAGCAGAAATAAGGACAAACAATAAGGATTTCATAAAAATGGCGCAATTTAAAATGTCACAACATAAATTCTATTTTGCGCTTTGGTAGCGTTTATGCACCAAGATCTTTCCTTAACTTTAGCAAAAGTCCTAAACTTCACAGTAAATATAAAAGAAAATATTTCTACATTCTCTGTGTGTGTGTGTGTGAGTGTCTCAGTTTAAAGTGCAGAATGAAGGACATTTTAGGTATGTAAGTGTTCGTTTGTTATAGAATGTGTCCACTATGAAAGATCCTTTGCTCTAACGCAATGGATTACGATATGAATACACGTTAGCATTTCTTAGTTCTATTGTTGTTGTTATTTTTTCTTCGTTATTGCAAAGTGAGCTTTAGTATTGTTTAGTGCAGAAAACAAATAGTGTCATTTTAGTTGTAATGTCCAACTTGTGTCAAAATAATTCTTAAATAATAACAAATAAACAAAAGAAGACTAAAGCAGCCAAATAAAATAACTGAAAATAAGACTTAAAATACAAATGACAAAAGGAAATGTTATTCTTGTTTAGGATACACAAGTTTGTTTATGTTCCTTGAAAAGGACGACGTCTAGGTATTTACTTCAGATAAGAACAAATTATGTATTTTTAAATGAACAAATGAGCAAATATTTTACTTTTTTCTTTGGTAGTTTTATATTTGAAAATAAATACTCGGAAATCAACTGAATGCTGGACACACGAAAGCCATCTTGGCACTATATGTTTTTAAAATTAAATTTTCAGTTTAAAGAAAAAATGGGGAATGGCCTTTTTAATAAAAAATCCCAGCAGAATATTTAAACTTGATATGCAAAATTTTTCTTATCCAAAATCCTTACAATATAGGTAAAGACAAATTAGGTTACATACGGTGGTATTGACAAGTACAGACCCTTATACATCTGGAACCCCCTGGGTATGTTTTACGTCTCTTCAAAAAAATACATTAGAAAAAATTAAGAAAAAGACAAATAGAATAAGGAAAAAAATTAAATATACTATTAGTAAGAAGAGTCTTTGATCAAAAAGAATTTTAAGTAAACTCTTTTCATCCTCATATATCCCACAGCTATCTGCAGTGCAGCGATCTTGTTTGTATATCCTAACCCTAACCGGACAGTGTCTAGCAATTACCAACTCTTTATATTCAAGAGACACTTGGACGTGACAAAATATAATTTTTGAGGGAAACCGGAGCAGAAATATGTGTAACTCCAATATGCCTTTTTTAATGAAAATTTTGGGCAGATTATTTAAGTGGTCGTGAGGCAATATTTTATCTAAAAAAAAAATAATAGTTGAAAGTAAAATCAGGGCAAAGCTAAATGTATATGTAATACATCATATGTAATTTTTACAGGTTAGTCGTTTAGAATAAAAAACATAAATTTTAAGCATAAACTAAGTAACTGCACACATTTTGCTTGAAATATCCCTGAATAGCTCAGGGTGTCTGGTAGTAGACTTATATTTTTAAACTTTAATTAAAAACGTTATAATTGACACAAAGTTTTATTAAGAGCATTGGACAGAGTATCGAAGATTCGTGTGGATACCTGCCGCGTTGGCCCAATCCCATAGAGCTCTTAACACAAAGTAAATGCAATGCGTCCACCAGCGCCCCCATGGATGATATTTTGCCCCCATGGCAAATTATCACCCATGGGTACCAATTCGAAGACATACGTTTGGTGAGGAGCGGAGCCTATCTAAAACTCCTACCGATCTATGGGTCATGGCAGCCGGCTGCAATGCAACTCCACATCGAGCAGAAGCTCTCCCCGCGACTTAGGTTTAAACCACAACCACCACGTTGCTCCCGAAGGGGCCTCAACCGTTGTCAGGCCTCAACCGTGGTACAAGCTTCTGGTCAGGCCTCGTAGCCAAGGTCAAGCCAAGGCTACTTCCAGTTGAACTCCAAATAGTTCAGGGACTGGTAAGCACTCGTGGCCGAAACCACCTCCAGTTTCGATTCAAAAGTCCGGGACTGCAAGAGCATTGGATAATAGAATGGAAATGCGGACCTAATTCCTTGAAGCGTATATCATCCAGATGTCTTCCTTTGATTTGAACACACTGCTAAAAACGGAGCCTTTTGTTCTGCGCGACACGGTGCAGTAACCTTGGTTCAAACGAGCTGATTTCTTGACGAGTATTTTTTGTAAAGCCTCACGAGATTAAAGATGGTCATTTTTAACCTTTACTGTGAAGTGGTCCCATAAAAGAACTATCGGCGTTAGATCAGACGCTCTCGGTGATCATGGGGTGCCACCAAAGCAACTGATCAGATTTGATGGAAATTTTCCCAAAACAAATTCATTAATGCTCTGCTGAAACCACGTGTGTTATAGTACGTCGTAGTTTTTACAGTTAGTTGACATTCGCCGTCTGAACCCGAGAATTTTCGAAAAAAAAATGTCCATTTATCTCATGCGGGGATAAGGTAAACCAAACAGTTACCCTGCGAAGAAAAAGGGTTTTTAATGTTTCAATCAAGAATTGCTTCGCTTGTTGACGTGGCCGTTGCAGTGAAAATGAGCCTCGCTGCTCCAAAAAATGAGATTTACAGTGCAAAAACGCTTTAACATCATTTCACAAATTTTCTTGCGTAAATCAAAGTACCTTTTTGAGTGCTTGAACGATTTGAATTTTAAAAAGATAGAACTGCAGATGCTTTTATTAAATTTCATAAAACTCCGCTCTTGGAAGTCCCAGTGAAGACACTCTCTTTTGTATTAAAAGTCGGCAATTTTCGCGTAAACTGCTTTTGACCAGTTCAATGATTTCGGGAGCCCTTGAAGATCGACTGGGCCCTGGCCATGGAACATTCATAGGCGATGCACTTGCTCGGAATCACTGCACCTACGAACAAATTAAATATATGCTCGGTCCATCACGTATTCGCCGAGGACCAAACTTTGAAAAAGATTGTCGACAAGCAATTATGTAAGAATCATTACTCTTAAAATATGTCTCCACAGCGAACGCGTCATGCACACTCCATCACTTTGACATCGTGATTGACAAATCCGCACTATCGATAATTCCAACGGCGCTACTCTTTCTTCGTCTATTACTTGTTGAATTAATCATATTAAAAAAATATTAATTTGTTATCAGACAACCGTATTAGTCGCTTTAAGTTATACCATTCATTTATATTTTTTTTCAAACAAACATTTTGAACTATTTGAGCTATAAGCAAGATCGTGAGTTAAATGGTTACATCCGTCACAATGGATTTACCCTTTTAGGTTTTTAATTACCTCCTTGGTTTCCGAAATTGATTGCTAATATCTGAATGAATGAAAAAAAATCTTTCCACAAACAAAAATCTCCACCCTTTTTAACTTTCCATTTTATTTCATTAAAGACTTCTTTATAATAACTCACCTTGAAAATGTATGTGCACCTTAGCAAAATGTGAACGTCCCAAGAAAACACATGCAGTTTAATGTTGCAGCAAACAAAAGTGCAATGTTATGCTTGCTTTAAAAGCAAACACATACACAGGTAAGAGAATTTTATTGCTTGTTTTTTACAAAATGGCGATGAATGTCAGTGATGCATATTCGCATAAGCACACACACACACTTCTTTACTTTAACGGTTTGATAGAAATAAAATAGGGTTTTTTGAACTTACATATTCTTCTTCTTCTTTTTTACTTCCTCAAAAATATACAATGACTTCTAAGATGGTTGCCATTAAGATAGGGGTTACCCATAAAGGTATGCAAGGCAACATACAAAATAAATTGTATCATATTTCAAATAATGGAATGATTTTCTTCAACGAAGTTACCTGAGAAGGAAGAGTGGTAAAGGTTTAGTAGAATGTTTGAAAATATACGATGATGGTTGTGCTTAGTATTGCTGTGCATTTTTTGATCTATGGACTAAACGAATGAATATTTTGTTATGTTTTTTTTTTGTATTTAAATTCCTTTTTGTATTTTTATTATTATTTAGTATTAATTTTTTTGTCGCTGTTACAATTTATGGCAGTTTATTTTAGTTTCTTCTTTGCACTTTGCTTCTTGCGCTGGTTCTTCAAATCTTTAGCCTGTCTTTGCCATTGCTTTAGTTTGCTTCAAGTATGTTTGGGTCTTTGCTTGTTATGGCATTTTTGTGTTGTATTTGTAACAATATTTATGGATTTTCATTGGGACACAAGCATAGAAGAATATGGTGGCTTGAAATAGTAATGGAATCAAGAAGAGTTCACAATCACTTTTCTTCTTTTGCTATTAGATAGTTGTAGTGTATTTGTGCAGTTTACTGAGCATTTTTCTCTGATTTGCTATGTGTGTGTGTATATGTGTGTGTGTTTACGTGTATATGTGTGTGTGCGCCTATACTATAAAGATTGCTTGTAAAGAGAAACTCCGACCAAGGAGGTGGCAGCACCATTGAAGCGTTGTTTATGTCAAAACGCAAATGATTTATTGAACTGACAGCAGTAAATTTTTGTCGAGTCGACTCGTACTTCAATACACAAGTCACAAAACTGCAATTTTGTTTGTTCGTTTCTTTTAAGGAACTTAGGTGTTTTACAATATGAGAGGCCCTAAGACTAAAAGGGCTTTTTTGCAGCTATAGCTCTAAATAAATTAATGACGTGTCCTCAACTAAGAAACCCAAGAGAACTATGCTAGTTGAAAGAATTTTACGAAAACACCTTAATGTAAAAACGTGTAAAGATGTTGAGCCTTTTTTCTGGTGATGCGCGTACGAAAGAATTTTATAATTTTATAAAAATTTATTTAACAAAATTTGTAGAAAATCTTTCGCTTAGGACCTTATCTAAAGGTGAGCTTGAATCTGTTAAAAACGCATATGATGAGTTTATACTTCTAAGAGGGAAAATCTTAAGTTGACTCTGAAGGAGATAAAAGATCCTGGACTGAGGACTGAGTTTGAACGCGGACCAACATTTTATTTTTAGCGTAAAAAAGGTAAAAAAATCGAGAATTTTGAAGGGGTTTGCTTCTTGTGGTGACGATTGGAACTTTTTAAAAAGGTTAACCATCTCAATGTAGCCCTATATCAGAAACTGAATAAGAAGCCCTCTTTAGAAGAATCAAAAGTAAAAGCTCTCCGACTCTGTTCGAACAGGCTCAAAAGTAAGCCTTAGTGCATTGATGACTGGCTCCACAAAAGTATAATTTAACTATTACCAATCTTTGTTTCAGTACAGTAAATGCATTACGTACATATTGTCTCTGAATACCTGGATAGAATTGCCTACAGGTTAAAGGTACTTCACTGTTGCCAGATCATCAATTCTAATCTAATTGAACATTCTAAAATAATTTTACAAATATAGTTATAGAATGAATTAAAATACAGGACGAAACATCCTTATAAAATACCAATATCACAACACAGTACAACAATCAAAGTGTCAAGCAATAATTAGATGATTGTCCTGGCTGAGACCACATCTAGGTTTAATATCCTAAAACATCGGTACGGGTAGTCATATGCCAATAAAAGCAGTAAAGAATGAGAAAATTAATTTTAGAACAGTGTTATAAAGTTAGAGGATAATAAGGAAATTCTCGGAATATGACTTAGTACGTATTACGAGATAATCTTAAATTCCCAAATTATCTTTCAAATGAAGCAAGAAAGCTACAGACAGTTGACTTGGGTAACCAGAAGCCTTTTGTTGAAATAAGGACTATGTTGGAGAAGTGTGCAAAACTTAACCATTAAGAAATTAAACAGTTCATAAAATGAAAAGTATCTTAAGCAAATCTTGAATTTCTTAACTAAATAACCTGAAAGCTTAAACCTTCAAACACACCTCTTTGGATGCAGGCTGTGAAGAGCAGTGATTACAAGACATGTAGTTAAGGCAGCAAATCGATTAAGAATTTCAATTATCCTTGCATAGGCCAGAGTTTAACATTTTATATCAATTGTTGTACCAGATTGGATTTACTTAATAATTTATATACCTAAAGAGGAAACGTAACGGTAAACTTACCCCTCAAAGTCTTTTTTTTATTTCAAAGGGCACATATCAAAACTAACACTAGATTAAGTGTATGTCTTGCCACTCTTGAGCCAATTTTATGCTTCGTGCTTTCGACCAATCTTACTACCTTGCTTTATTCAAAATTCTAGGTATCAATTTTAGTTCTAATTATAATCTGCAAACTTTGCCTTAAAAAGGTAAGAAAGGCCCTGTTTATTAGCCACTTTCTTTGCCACTTTTTATTAAACTTACACCCGCTTTTCATTGCCGTCTTGGAAATATTTATGTGTTTATATTTTCATTGTTTTGTTTATGTATGTGTATGTTAGTGTGCATGCTTCTATGTAAGTATATGTAAATCGTTAGGTATTTCATATATATTTTATTTAGCATTTGTTGCAACTGTCTCTCTAGGTTATTTTGTATCATATAGTTTATTTATGTTTCTGCCACTGTCGTTCTTTCATATATAGTTAGAAGAAAAAACTTATTTGGCGCAAGAAATGGCACCGATGTGAAATGAAGTTTTGATTTAGTTCAAAAATTTTTATCAAAGAAATGTTGCATTTTTATTTTATTTGTTGCCACCATCAGTACAACGTCTTCTATTTCTTACGCCGTTTACTAAAGTTATTTACTAACACTACTATAGTCATTAGTTTTCTTTCTTCAATAAATCACGACATGGGATGTCTTTGATACGATGAGCATAATACAAATGCATTCACACTTACACATACTAACATAAGAGCATCACTTTCTATACGTTCTTCCTTTTTCATATTTTTTTTAAGTTTATATTTTTGGTCTTAAAACGTTTATAACTTGTATTTGTGACGATAGTTTTTAGCTGTTTTCAAAATTTGTTTGGTATGAGTAACAAAGTTTTGGGTGGGTAACCCTTCACTAGTAAACTGCATTTAAGTATTTCAACGATTTCTGCTCCTCTTAATGTTTTGTTATGGTTCATCTTTCTTATTCGCTTGTAATGGAAATTTTGATTTATGTTTCGTATCGTTTCTTAGGTTTTCCTTTTATTTTCCTCAATGTTATAATGCAAAAGTTCACACCATACAAAATATATTAAATATATCATAAGAAATGGAATTTATTTGAAGTTTTAATAACGTTACTATTGAAGGATGTATACAACAGGAGTTTAAGTGTTAGGGAGGCTCAAATTTACTTTTTAGAAAAAGGATTTTTAATTTTGCTTAAGTTCAATAAGAAGAATTGGTTTTTCCAGTTTAATTAAAATCACTTTTACGTAAATGTTAAAAGTTTTCATCGTAAATCAAAAAAAGAAAAACTGATCACCTCTACTGCATATGAATCCTTTGCGTGCATTTTTGTGCATGCCTGGCATAGATATATGTTGACATTTGTTATTGAAGCGGAAGTGATATTATAGAAAACGATTAAGTTAAAAAATATTTTCTAAAAAAAATATTCAATAGTTTTCCTTAAAAATAAAATTTTGGAGAATTTTCCTAAACAGTGTGCAAAGATTGAAAATAATTTTAAAAATTCAAATTTCTAAAATTACTATGGGCACACAGTGACATTCTCTCCAATATTATTTTTAAAGAAATTTAGAAAAAAAAATTTTTGTTAAAAAAAATTATTTTATTTTTAGTAGAAAATCTTAGGAAAAGATAAGCTGCAAAAACCTGCTACCTGTCTTTCATATATAGAACATGATATTATTATTGAAGGGGATTGCAATCTGAATTGAATTTTTTAAACTTTTTTTGTTAGGAAACAACATTTATAATTTCTTGTAAATTTGCAAACCAGCGAACTAACTTTATTTGCACACACAAAAAGAATACCAAGTAATGTTTACCTTAATCAAGCCGTAGTGATGTTAAAATTATGGTGAAGCACGGATTTTCTTTAACCTTAGTACGATTTATCCATTACGAATTTCTTACTCTAAGCCACATTTAAGCCAAAAAAGAACTTATTTATGTTTGAAACCATACTTCATTTTAGCTTAAAAAGATTGATTTAAGCATAAAAGATATTTATACGGAATTTATAAGTAATTTTTTTGATTTAGGAAGCTTTATTTTAGAAGAAGAATTTAATATTAATTTTTTTTAAGTTTTTCTTTACAAGCAATACCTGGGATTTGAACCTGGGACTATTCGAATTACAACACCAGTGCTTTATCATTATCCACCAAGGCACTTCGTTTTTTTTATGTAAAAGTATATATAAAATAATTTATTTTTTCCCCTCAATATTTTCAAGTAATCCGACAAGACTTTATTAAAAAAAGTTAAACAAGAACATCTAAGTAGATGGTTAGATCATACCCTACCAACATGGCAATTACGTCAAAAGGAAATCCCTTGAACTCAACCCACAGGGAGCTAGAAGAAGACAACGTCCTGAACATTCGCGTACAAGCCAAGTTGGAATCGAAACAAAAATGGCTGGCTTAACCTGTAATGAGGCCAGAGGAGCAGCATCAGACAGAGCTCTTTGGTCAATAATTGAGAATCTATCTATGTTACTCATTGCAACAATATTATGGTTGTGTTAATAATACTTAATATAAACGATAATATTTTTAATTAAATTACTATCATGAAATTTTTGATTTCTTAACGAGAGCTGTGGTAAAGTAAGCTTTTTCTTTTTTCTACAAAAAAAATTTAAAAAAATAGTTTCATGAAAAGTCCGCTCTTTTAAACATCTTACAACCTGTTAAACACATCCTTTTAATGAGATTGGATACAATGACCCTTATGTTAACCCATCAGAATTGATAACTTTTATTTTGAGAACATAAGTCTGGCACTGCCTGAAATATTATAAAAATAAAACTATAGGAAAAAGTTGATTTGATCGAGGCATTATTTACACAGATTACAATGTCTATTAAGTTTGCATGTGCCCTGAGTCAAGACAAAAATAGTGAGATTGTTTGAACATTTGTAAGACTGGGATTTAGTCTGGAAGGGAAAATTTGACCTCAATTTTAGATCCTTAACCTAAAGTTCCATTTTGTCCTCCACTCGAGGGACATATGTGAAACAAAACTTTACATGGGGCATTTGTCCCAGAGAACTCTTCAACAAGTACACTTTACATTTGTTTGAGGTAATATTTTGTTATACAATTTTATTTATTTATTTATTTTTTTTTTTAATACAACAAATCTGTTTTCAGTGTTTTGACATAACTTTTAGCGTTTTCATTAAGCACTGCCAATAACTTTATTTTATTATTAAATTAAATACACTTATATTATTATGTTATGTTACAAATATACCTATGCTTATGCTTGTTTATAAAAATAAGGTTTTCCAATTGTTTTTAATTTATTTTTCATTCAAACCAATCGTTCTCTAATTGCAACTTTTCGGGCAATTTTTTCATTTAATGTTCGTATTAATCGTGCAAGTGTATTTGCTATTCACTGAATTGTTGAAAATTTGGAGCAAACGATTTCTTTGCATAGTGTTCAGGAGCTAATAAGATAAAAAACCCTTTGAAATAATGCAAATATTGCTGCTGTTTAGGCAAGTGTTGCCGAAGACCAAAATTTGTCGATTTCAAGATGCTTTCAACAATTGAAACTGTCTTAAACCATAACCTGGTGGATTTTGAGAAAGGATTTGGGTCTTAATTCGTATCAAATTGTTCTTACTCAAGAACTGGAGCCATTGGACCACCGTCACCGCAACAATTGAATGATTGGGGGGAAGGTTTTGAGATTCGATTGTTTCAAGAAATTGTGATATGGAATGGCCTCCAAAAAGTTGTGATTTAATGCAGTTAGACTATTTTTTGTGGAATTAAAGGAAGTTATTGGTTTTTTAAAATAAGCCAGACTCTCTTCAAGCTTAACAAGTCAATATTGAAAGTGTCATTAATGACATACGACTTGATTTAGTGGAAAAAGTGTTCGAAAATTGGGTTCATCTAATTCGTTCATTCAGAAGATGCTGTGGGGGCCGTTTTATTTAGATAAAGTTCAATTATACTTAACATTAAATAAAAAACTTTTAAATTTCCTTAACAATAAGTGAGGGTTTTGTAAGAAATCATAACACTCTTATTTGAAAACCCTTTATATATTAGTATAAATTCGTTGTCATTCGCGTTGTTGTTATAGGTAAATGAACATGTCCCATGTAATGTCCTACATAATAATGATACATAAACACTGCAATGATCATAAAAGTTATATAATTGCTCTCTAACACATTCATAAGTACAACACAAATTGGATACGAGTTGTTCCTAAAATGATTTTATAAAAAAACAACCAGAATTAAATTAAAAAAAAATGGCTTTTGTTAGCTAATCCCCGGTAGCCCTTCTTTCATAAAATTTTACCCAAAAAGCTCAATATATTAATACAGTCCATGTTATTGACTGCAAAGTTATAATAAAATTTTTATAATGACTTTTAATATGACCTCGTATTTCAGTATATTAATTATACTTTAACACATATACACCTTGCAGATAGATTTTAATATATACACATGCTAACTAACACACGTAAATAAATCTAACAGCACAAACAGATTTATGTACCTCCATGTTTTGGTTGATTTGCAGTAACATGCCTATCATCTTGTAAACTAATATTTGCCTAATAAACGAGTTAATTATAGCTGAATTATGGCCATGTTTTTAGTGTGTTTATGTATTTCTTAATGTATGAGTGTGTATAACTGTCATGGTATAGAATGTACATATGTGTCTTACACATATGAATAGCTACACAAAGCTATAAATACCATGAGTTACGCTGATTTATGAGTAACAAAGGATTAAGATTCAAAATGTACGGCACATATAACATAACTAAGCTTAACATAAGTAAGCATAACATATCCAACAAGCACAACTACAACAATACTAAAAAGGTTTTACTAATTAATACATACAAAAACATGAGCAAATGTTTACATAGATATATACAAAGATATATTTACTAAGTAAGGTGTTTTATTTCATATCAAATGTACTAGCAAATATAATAAAATGACTCCCAAAATCTATTTTAATAGAGAGAAAAGAAAAAAGGATTCTTTTTAAAGAATTTTTACACCTTCGAGCAATAATGCGAAAGGCTCTTTTGTTAAAAAAGGATTCTTTTTAAAGAATTTTTACACCTTCGAGCAATAATGCGTTATCGGAAGTTTTAAGAAAGGCTCTTTTGTTAAAGAAAAGCAGCTCAAATGAAGACACTGGTTTAAAAAAGGATTTTGTTGAAAAAGTGGTTTTGCAAAAAGAGGGGATTTTTCAAAAACAAACATAAAGAAAACTCGTTTTAAACTTGGGACTGATACTAAGTATACGTAAGTATAGTAATTTCATGAAAATTAAATAAAAATCAGAAGGTAGTAAATACGAAAGGTACTTTTTTTGAAAACAGGAGAAGCATATTAAGACACAGTTAAATCTTTAAGTCCAGAATATTAACTCTGGATGCTTCGAGAGTCATATCAAGTAATGTTTTAAAATAACATGTTTAGAGGCATTAAAAACGCACAGCACTCTAAACATTTTATCCCTGATTTCTTTTGACCTTAATATAAAGGATATGTCTACTGGTACTATAGGAAAGAAATTCTCCATTCCAGACCATCTTTCTGATTATGCTATAATCCGATGGCACCTTACAAATGGGTCAAGATTTTTACTCTTTCAGGAGTAAGTGCTGTGTGTGGTAATTTTTGAAAAAAAAAATTTAGACAGCAGGTTTTCAAGTCGCCTGTTTTAAAGATGGATTGTAATGTATAGTCCCCAATATGTATTTGGAGTGTCTTATCGTCTGCCTGATAAATGCGATATATTTTAAAATAAATTAATAAAAAATTTTGTACCAACTTCCAAATTAAACTATGAAATAACTACCGATAGAAAATTAAAAAAACTTTAAACTTTAATTATAATAAAAACATAAAAAACAAATAAATCCCAATATAACTTTGGACAGAGTTATTTTATTTTATCGTAGTGTTAGGAGTTTTATCTTATTTGCTTGGAAGTCATTTTCGTAAGTGTTGTGTCTTATAAAATACTTTTAGTTTTGTTTTAAAAGATATTGCAGACAGCCGGTTTTCGGTAAGAAATACTTGAAAAAGTTGGTTTCAAAAAAAGTCGTGGGCAAGCTTCCTTCAGCCGGGAACAAGAGATATAAACTCAAGTGGATTTTAATCGCCGACCTCTGTATACTCATCGGCCGGCTTCTGCAATTTTAACTAAAAGGCTTTTGCAAAATTATTCAAAAAAAAACACAAATCTTTATATCGTTCTTGTATGCATTGGAATTTGACTAAGACTTCACACCTAAGGTGTGATAGAGTTTAAAAAAAGAAAACATCACTTAAACCAAGCCTGTATTTAAAAAAACAAGATTCATTAGCCTAAACGCTCAGCCGAGGGGGTGGTTCAAACCCACTTGAGCTTACGTTTCTTGCTTTGGCTGAATTCCAGCTGCCTGGCACACTGTTTTTTGGGAAAATGATTTCACGTTGTTTGAATCCTATTTATGTAAAGAAAACTTCTTTGTATTTATTTCAATTTTGACTTTTTTTCTTGAGATTGTTCAGATTGTTAAAAAATTAATTTTCATTTTATTTAATAAACCTTTAAAACTCTTTAAACGTTTCTGCGCTAAAAATTTCTAAACGAATACATTTTAACATTCTTTTAACGACACTTGGCGCATTTCTGCATATAAAAAAAAACATTTTTTAAACTTTTCTGCTTAAGCTTATAGAAGGCCAAAATTTCTGGGCAGATATATAATAGACGACCTTAGAATGATATCCAGGTAGAACAATCAGTCGGAAAGCCTTTCGGCCAAGAGTTCGCCCAAGTACTTTTAGTTTTAATTCAACAGTCCTCATTTGTGATGCATATATAAATTGGTATAGAGCAGCCGAAACAGAGTCATTCCTGGCCCTAAATGACAACGTTCAAGTAAAGCAAACTGTTATATTAATGAAAAACTAAATATATTGACAAAAAAATCTTTATAATTGAAGAGGACTTCTTCTTTTAATTTTACTATAATTAAAACTAGTACATCAAATCATTTAAGATCAAATTTTAATCGCTTCTACCTGACCCTGACATATTTTTTTATATATGCTAATATATGTTAAGATACTTTAAATTTTTAACTGCAATTTAAGGGTCCAAAGCATATAAAAGTCCTTTATTAAGGTCAAAACTGTCTACTTCAGCAGAATTCATAATTTGTTAACTTTTGTACCTATTTCTCCATTATAAGAGAAAGGAAAATTAATAACTTGCTATCAGTGATAAAAGCTTTTTAAAGAAATTGTCATAAAGTTAAAACAAAAACAGGTCATCCATTGCGCTGTTTCCAGAACATACTTTATGTGTTTTTTTTTTATATTTCTCTAGGGAAGTTAAAAAGAAGAAGTATAATATTCTTCACAATATTCGTAACTCTCAAAAAATTTTATTTTTAAAATAAAATTCACCTTTAAAAAAAGTTCCAAAAATCCTAAACAAAGATTTGAGGCTGTAAACAAATTACAAAGCTAAATCTAGCCTTAGAAAATGCTAAACTGACAACACTGAAGCTCAGCATTAAGTTTTGATCTGCCCCTGGTTGCGTATGAGTAACGCCATGAAATATTAATAAATAAAAAATACGCCACAGCATCTATCTACCCTTCATTTATGCATATTAATCTTCCCCACTTTTAACTATACTTTTTAATTGGTAAGAAAAAAAAACAAGTTTTCCATTTTTTACTCCATTTAGTTTTTTTGGAAGTGTGTGTATGAGTCTGTGTGTAAACGTTTTTGTTATTGCCGCTTCAACTTCTTCTCTTAATGAGATACAAAACACATAAATTCTCAAATGTGTCATGTATCGCACATTATGTTTTTTTTTTGCTTGATAAGCCAGAAAACTCTTCTTTAACTTTTGTAAAAGCAAAAAGATACGCATATATATGTAGTATGTTTGATACATGATTGTGTGCGTGTGTATGTACATACGTGCGTTGTAAATTTGCTTAAGGCGATGACGGCGTAATCAAGTTTATTAACAAAAAATGTCACAATAAAATAACAGTGGAAATTAATTATAATTTTAATTGGTCACAGAAATATTTAGGGCAAATTTTGAATCCAAATTTGACTCGATCGATTAAGTTTTAAGTGATTTATAGCCAAACATTTCGGCTATAAATTTAAATTTGTAATATGTTTAGTAAATTTATGTATTGGAATTAATAATAAACATATGTACCTCATTGTGAGTAAATTGAGAGCCTGGAGTTCTTATTTTTAGAAAAAATTATATCCTTACCAGATTATGGTCCTTAGAAAAAAAGGATTACTATATTCTTCCCCACTGTAAATTTTCAAACTTTTTCTTTTAAAACAAATTTATCAAAATGAAATGGGTTTAATATTTTCAAATTACACAAAAAAAACTGTTTATTTATTTTACCATCAAAAACAAAATGAAACAATATTCATAATTTATTTGCTTAGAAGCAAATGACAAACAGATAAGGTAGAACATGACATTAAATGTTTTATATTACAGGTGTGGGGTTGATTTTGAAATACATACATATATGTTTGGGTATGTGGAAAAACACATATAGATTGGATATATACACATACATACAAACAAACATGCATATGTGTTCATATGCCTGTAGGAAGGGTAGTATTTTAAAAATTATTTGCAGTTTTTAAACACATTCATGGTAAATATTTAAAATTATATATAAAAGTTTAACATACAAAACGTTTAAAATCTGTTTTTGTAAATTTGGTTAAATCAAAGTAAACTAATATTTAATGCTTTGTAAGTTTCGATTACTATTCTTTCAGCAGAATTTAATAAAAACTATTTAAACTTTAAATGTAAGCAATAACATACTCTGAAGTTAGCAAGAACATCATAAGCAAGAACTCTTAGATAATGCTAGAAAAAGATGAACTGTCAACTGCCCTTGGGTTCTTACAGTTACGATGAAAGCAGGAACGATAACCCGGCGACTCCAATCTCAAAAATTCTTTATAACCAAATTCATAGTGCCTCGCACTTTCTTGACAAATTTTAGGAGTTCTGCCTTACCAATCACAAATTTATCTCAAAGTTTTATAAAAAACGGGGCCCTAGAGCGCAAGAGTGCTGGATGATTACATAGAATCATAGCTTTCCATTCGTCTTGCCCTTTGCACATAAATCGTGCAGCAATGCCCCGTTATCATCCCAGATAAAGTTTTGAACTGCTCCTTGGCAAAGAAAGGAAAAACCTGGCTGCTTCCAGGTTATACTTGAGATTTCATACTTAGACTCACATGGTCCTGTTTATTCTATATAAAATCGTATTTACCCAGCCTTCCCTGGCCTTCTTAGCAGCTTCTATACCCCTATTGTAAAACTAAAGCCGAGCACCAACAGTTCAGTCGCCATCTCATACCTTTCACAATCCTGTGTCCACAAATCATGTAAATGTGAACTTGTCTCACAGTAAAAAATTTATCAGTGAAGTTCATTCATGCTTTATAAATTGAAAATCAGGTAAGGTTATGGGGCATTGTCTAAAACGCCACCTGATTATCAATAACAAAATTCACTTGAGAATACTTCGATTGAAAGGACAGAACAAATTTATTTTTATGACAGAATTTTTTCCTGAACAAAAATGTAGTTTTGAGGGACTCTTTTTTACTTAGACTACAGCTCTGACGCCCTTTCATTTTAGACCCATCTGTAAAAAACCTACAAGTCCTATGGTCTCAAGGAAGGCCCAAAACCGAGCTATTTTCCTTCTTAGTTACGTATTTTACAATGAAGGTCATCTTTAAACCCTTATATTAACTGCCTCAATAGTTCTGCCATAACTTTATATAGTTTTTGGGTTTCAACCGAGTTTTTGTTTCAACCGAGTCGCAGATTTCTTTGTGAGAAAATTATTTGGTTTAAAGTCCAAGATAACATCCAGCAAGGCTGTATAGGTGCTTCGTTGAGCTTATGTCCTGCAAATATTTTTGGGCTTTCCAGGCATCTGCATTTAACTTGCTTTCCAGTGTGCCCTCTCCTCCCCTTCTACCAAGAAACCCATTATGAGAGATAGCCTTAGCCACTGAAAAAAGACTTGATACGTAAGATTAGCAAAAGACACGATATTCTGTCTGCATTTTCATGCAGGTATAAAGTTACTTTCTTGATATTTTACTTTTTTATTAAGGATTTTGTCTATTTTCTGTTACTCTCCTCGCATAGACAGTAATATCTCTATTTCAGAACTGTTTGTGCTCGAATACCTTTCGGTGATATTAACAATTACATCGTCAATGCCAACGGTTTTTGTACCGATTCCCCCTTAAGCCACTTGAGAAGTTCGTTTAGGATAAGTGTCAATAAAAGAAGTTGGTGTTCCTCCAAGAGCCACTCCCATCGTTTTTTTCATTCCCTATCACCCATTACAGGGAGAATATATTTTAAGTTTATAATCGCCTGATAGCTTAACGAGTGTCGTCTGTTGCCCCAGAGGCAGACAGAATTCATGTTATCTGTGTCATGTATAATTTCCAAGATCTTAAAAATAAATGACGAGGGAATAATAGATCTTTGTATATATCTTTCATTCTTCTAAGATTTAAAAGGACCTAGGAAAATTTTGACCTTTGCCGTGTTAAAGTATTGCCAGAAAAAATCTGTCTGGCCTGGATGGCTATTATAGTTAAAACGAGTCTATTGCCGCATCAGTTCTTTTCTCAAAGATAATATGGCAATCTAAATGCAACACTGTGTCATGATTTATGTCTGGCAAGGCAAAAATAGCTGCACAGCCTGGAAAATCATCATCTAGTAATGCGCTGAAAGGTTCCTTATTGTTCTTTTTTTACTCTTCATTTCCCTAAGAGATTTAAGGCATGGTATGCTCGTTGTAAAAACTCTTTTGTAAAACTCGCTTCATCGTACATACGTAACGCTTATACGTTTTTAAGCATCTTTGAAGAGAAAGGGTGCTGTTGCTTTTAGCAAAAAATATTGGATTTGCTGTTCACTTTAATAATAGAAATCAGATTTAGTCTGGCACTACCTGGACTTATAGCAGTTATTTAGTTTTAAGATTTGAACACTTTTTATAGGCTCACAGAGGTGAAGATTCAAAAATAAAATTTTTTTAAAAAAACTTTTTTACCGGAAAAACTTTAGTAACTCAAGAACCCAAAGCTAAGGAACCAATTTTTTTCCACCTTTGTCTTCTTGTTCTTCCAGAGAGGTTTCGAATTATGCTTTTCTGGTGTTAAAAGACAATATTAAATCATTAAGTACATTATATTACACACAAATTAACATTTTTTTGTATTGGGACTTGCAAATATGTACTCTAATTTAATGCAGTGATGTGTAGTGCCTTTAAGAATAAGGCAAATTAATATATTAATGGTTGCCGAAATACACGCAAACTTATGGCAAAATGTTTTTTACAGAGTCCAGTGCTTCAAGATATTATATAACATTCTGTTTTTAACTCCCATCATAGATTTTTTCCTCATTGTCCTAATAAAAAGTGTTAATATTATCGTATTTTACATTCTTAAAATTTTTAAAGAAAAGTTGTTTTAAAATGGCCTTTTTTTCTTTTCGTAACCCTTTCGTAACTCTTCCAAAATTTTACAATGATGTCAGTTTAAGCAACATGTCTAATTACGAATTCACCACAACACTTTAAGTCATGTTTGCAAACACAAAAACAACAGCAATTTCCACACCTAAAGTTAATTCTGCTGCAAAATGCTAAATGGCAAAAGCTATTTAAAATAACAAGTTAAGGGTTTAATATACAAAGGACTCTCAGACTCTTAACATACTTCACATTCACATTTATTTATTTGAGTGGGTAAAGGATGTTTTTATTTTAGCAAAATAACAACAACTTAAGCAATAACACCATAAAAGTAACAACATTTAGCTGAAGCAATTTCATCAACAGCAACAAAAATAGCCAAAAGTAAGGGCCACAACAAAAGCAGCAGCATAATCATCATCGCAAAATGCTAAAATATAATAGATTCACAAACAACATTTATGTATTTTAGCAAACATCACTAGACGAAACAACAACAATGAAATATTAAGGAAAACCTCAGAATTTTTTAAAAGAATTAACAACAACAGAAATATAAACAGTAAAAGATGAATAAAATAAGACCAACACTAGATTGAGAAGAAAACAAAATAAGAAAGAAAAGACTAAACAAAAAGCTCAGCTTGCAACATTTTATGCTGATCCCTGTCAGGATACAAAATACACATAATCTTCAAAAATAACAAACAAAATAAATTTCCATCTACAATGTTGTTACAAAATTTATATAAAATAGTAAAGAGTAGCCAGGGCAACAACAACATTGCGGTAACTACAAAAACAAAAGGATACCATCATTTACCAAAAGCTAAAAAGGACATTTTATATAAAATAAATGTAAAACCATGATGGCAAAGGTATGTAAGGGTACAGTATAATATCTAGCCAACAAACATCAACCAATAATGCAGGCGCGATTATGTCCAAACAGGACAATAGTTGAAACAACGTAGGTAACGTCGCAATGTCGCTCTTATAGTAGCAACAACTAAACCAACAATTCTTTTGTTATTTAATACAATTTTTTATAACGCAAAAATTTATATTTACTTAAATATTTATATAAAACAGCAACAATATTTTTTATAAAAATATTTACCAGGTTTTTTTTTTATATATAAAAAATAACATTTGCGCAAAAGGACAACATGCCATTCTACCTTAAAAAAATAAGGCAACAAAAAATCATATAAATTTTAAAACAAACATCAGTAAAAAATGCAAAGAAATAATATAAAAGAAAAAACATTTTATAGTTAAGTCTACATAAGAGCAAATATTTTAAATGTGTGTTGGTCCAAGGCGTTTTAAATAAGTAAATCCTTTTTTTTTCTTGTTGTTCCTCTCAAATAATGTGTGATTTGTGTCAGTGCTCATAAAATGTTTTGTGTTGCATTTAGTACATAGATGAGATAGCTTTAACCCTAGCTTTAGCACTATTATTTTTTATGAAAATTGTAGAGTTGCTTGATAATTAAATCTTATATGGAAATTAGTTTTATTCTTAATGCAAAAAGGTCTGCAGTGACTGTCTGCTGAGCAGATAAGCTCCTTGTACAAATTCGAGGCTCGGATTGTATGGCAGCAGCTCTAGCAGCGATAGTTTCCTGCGTCCAAAATGAGGGATCTCGATGATAAAGTTTGAATCAGACGTGACTTAACCGTAACGCCATAGCCATAAAAATTGAAAATGCAATTGGTTTCCAAATGGGTTCTAATTGAATTCTATTGGATTTCAGTTGGATTTTCAATAGGTACGGCTATGGCGTTACGGTTAAGTCACGTGCGAGTCAATTTTAAAGCCTTCTTGCGATTGTGCCACGTTTGTCAAAATTATTCAAGAGCCTCATTATAGTCCATCTGCTAGAAGGAGGGCCGCTAAATGTGCTCCTATATTCTCTTTGGACGGAGACTACAAACACTTTAGCGTTAAGCGGCACACTACTTAAATGCTTGTTTCATCGTCACAATTCTCCACTTTCGTAAAATCTAAAAATTAATGGATTTCAATCAAGAAATTCGTTAACCCAATTAAATTTGTATTGAACCTAAGTCTGCAAACAAATTGATAGTATCAATTAAAAAAATTAGTTGAAATGGAACAAAATTATCAATCAATTTTTTAATTAATTCAATTAAAACTTTTAGTTAAATTTTTAAAAAAATTAAAAAAAAATATTTATTTAATAATTTAGTTAATAGCTTACTATTTGCATATATTAATTAATTATTATTTTATATTTATTAATTTATAATTATTTAATTTTTTATTACATATATTTTTGAGTTAATATTTATTAAATTTATTACAAAGGAAACTAATTTTATTACTTTTACTTCCATACATTACCAGTCTCAGCATCGACTCGAACCTGCGGCCTTATGAATGTAAGGCGGACGCTCTATCCATTCAACCAACAAACCACCCTGCTTTTTAAAGTGTAAATACTACTTTTATTTAACCACCCCCACAAAATAAAATTCGGACAACTTAACACACCTTAAAATCATATGCAAGGCAAAACAAAAAACAAAAACAAAGATCAACAAAACAGAAAATGAAAAAAATATCAAAAACAAAAAAGAAGAAAAAAAATTAAAAAATAAATTTTTACCGAGTCAAGGATTGAACCCGGTACCATGAGATATTCAGGCTAAGACTCTTACCACTAGACTACAGAGACATTAGATTTTGCTTGTCTAAATTCTAATTTATATTATCGTTTGTTTGTTGTTTATTTTAGCATACTTGAAAAACGAGGGCACAAAAACGGTAAACTTCAAAATTACTATACAAAATGACTGCTTTTTAAAAGAACTTTTCAATAAGCATCACTGATATCAGAATTGTTTGTCTACAGAGGGGAAATACCTTTTCTAAAATTTACTTGGATCGATGAAATGATAAAATATTTTAAAGTTTTGTTTATATTGCTCATTAATCTCACTATAAAATACTTACTCTCACAAAATCTAATTTACTTTGCATTTAATATATATCAATTGCTTAACATGCAAAAGGCTCTAGGCCAAATTTTTTGAGAAATTTAGATTTTATAGCAAATTGCATTGATTACAACAAAAAACATAAATAAATAAATAATTATATTAATATATAAATGTAACTGACCTTCTAAGGGGATGGAAATAGGGAATAAGTATGCCCTAAAAAATTTTTGGAAGGAAAAATGAGTTGGGCTCACTCCTACATTTGATTTATTCAAGCTGTAAGAGGGGATTTATTACAAATTCCCAAACTTTGTATGGGATCCCCTTAGGCGCTCGTTATGGGGGTTAACATATTTTAGGAATATGTTTGCGAGGGGAAACTAATAGGTGTTGGTACTATACTCTACTTTTCTAAGGCCAACTCTGGGGAAGTTATGGGCGTTTTTACATAATTTTTTTAAATTTTGTATGTTGGGGAGGGAAAAATTATTTTTCTTCTTAGGGCTACTCTGGGGTGGTTGTAGGAGATTTTTCCCTAATTTTTTTTCAAATCTTGTATCTTAGTCCTGTCAGGGGCTGGTGATAGGGGGAAAGTGTGTTTAACAAAAATGTTTAGGGTCGGTCTTATATTTGACCTTTGTAGGAGCACCCTGGAATCCGTGGGAGTGATTAAAATAAAAAATATATTAAACTTTGTATGGCAACTCTGTTAGGGGCGGAGATAGGGTGTAAGTATGTTCGAGAAAAATATTTGCGGGAAAAAAATTAATGGTAGTCGTTTTTACATCGCAGGCGTTCAGGGGCAACTCCGGAGCAGTTTTGGGTTATTCATTTACAAATTTTAGAGAAGTAAATAGAGGCTGTCTTGGTTTTTGGCTTATATCTAAGTCAGTTTTTGGGCGATTTCACTAAATTTCAAAAGAGATTTTTTCGCACATATTCTTTACAGTTTGATACTGCTCACGGCTCAATCCGTGATCATGGAGCTTCAAAAAGTTTATTTCAACCATAACACGGACAGGAGGGCCAACGGACAGAAAGACATGGCTGTATCGACTTCCCTATCTATAAGTACCACGGAAATATATACTTTGTTGGGTCGCAGATATATATTAAAGATTTTAAAATGGAATGGCAAACTTATGTATACCCTTATCACTAATGTGAAGGGTATTAAACATATAAACTTTATTAACTCTGTAATTTCATATTTAATAAAACTTTGCTCCTAATTTCTTCAACACAACAAAGGAATAATTTTCAATGTTACAATACGTGGGGTTACTGAAAAATACTTATTATGAAGTGTGGAAAATGCACGCACACAGGTATGTATTAACACACATACAAGCAGTTGGAAAAAAGTGCTTCCAGCATATGAAAAGGCAAAAGCAATTAATCGTATGATTTATAACTACTTGCGTAAACGCAAAAAAAATTAACCGTAAATTGCAGTTAAAAACTTTTGCTATAAAATAATTATTTTATATAATTTTTAATACACATTATTACAGAAACAAAAATGATTTTAGAGAATAAAACCTATTTTTTACTTAAAGTTTAAATATAACAATTGTCTTTACAATATTTAATTAGTTGTCTGCTTTTAATGTCTGCAGTTGGGATCATAAGGTTAGACAGAACACAAGCCGTTTTGTACTCACGTAGTCGCGGAAGGAAATGGATAGAAATAAGGGCTATATTAGTTTAACTGGATTCTAAAGAAATCAGAGAAAAAAAGGAAAGAAGTAAAACCAAAATGCCTAACGAAAATCGAACCCATGGTCCTCGGATCAGAGGACTTGCTAAATAGATTATCTATTCTAACAAACCTACCTAAATGATAACAAATTTTCCACATGAAGCCAATTTTTTAATTATTAAAATTTCTATGCTAAATCCTTGAAATGACCAAAACACATCAAGTGTTTATTAAATTTTCCATTTTGACATTGTCTTTATTTACTTGAGCCCTTATACACACACATACACATGCAAGTACGAGCATCTTTCTTGAGCAAAAAAAATCAAAACCAACAACATGAGCTCCTTCATCATAAATCTGTTTAAGCTTCTATAAGTGTATTTGGTTTCAGAGTAACTGTGTGTAAGTGTTATATAAGTATTTACTATATGTCCATACACAGAAAAAACTGAGTTGTAGAATCTGTAACAAATTTCAGAGAATCAGTAAATATTTTGTCTGGCTGAGGACCTACAACGAAAATTGTAAATTTAGACAAACAATTTTGCAAGAATTTTAGTTTCTGTTAAAAAATTTTGCTGAGCTGGTTAAATATTTTATTTGTCTAGGCGAAAATTTCGTTTGATTTAAAAATCAAATAAAAATATTATTAGAGACTATTAAATAAATTGACTAAAAAAATAAATTATTTTGAACAAGTTTTTGTTTGAAAAATTTTTTTTGTAGTTTTTTGTGTGTATATTATCCTATTTAAGTAGAACTGTATGCAGACACACATTTATGCAAACCTTTTCGAAAGTATGTGTGTGTGTGTGTGTACTTTTTTTTTTTTGTAAATAAATATATATTTGATTCCATTATTTTATTTCAACTTTACGATCATAAATGTCCAAAAAGGGTTTGATTTATTTAACAAACTTTTGTACTTTATTGCCGGGTATGATGGTGAAAATGTGGTTGAATTTTACGTTTTATGTCCATATACATATATTCTCTTTGTCATAGCTGCTATTTTGTTGTTGGCCTTTTTTTCTATAGTTCATACGCTTATAAGTCGTAAGTAACACAAAAGCAGATTTTTCGACAGTAGACATAGACAAAGATTTAAGATGACACAAGGACACCACTGCCGAGGATAAATGGGAGTTTACGGTTTTCGTTTGCAGCTAAAATACTTTTAATCTATGTGTGTGTGTGTATTTTTTTTATATATTAAATAGATATATATATTTAGCTGTGAACCATTCATAAGCCTTAAATATTTAGAAAATTTTGGTGCAGAAGTAACTAAAGAAAGTAAATGCAACGGTAGTTTGTGCGGTTTTGAAAGAATTTGTTAAAAACAAAATTGCATTGTTTTAAGATCTTAAGAATTTTAAACATTCTTAGCTACATACATATGTATGTTGAGAATAGTTTTTAGGTTTTTGTTTTTTCTTAATTGCTTAGCAAGTTTTTATTTATAATTAAAAGCACTGATATAAGACAGAGCAAAAAATAAAACACTTTCATAAATCCCTTTTGAAAAAAAAAAAGGACATTTAAATCTGCCAAGTAAATCAAAAAAAATCTTCCTACAAATGTAAGCAACATTATTTCCCAGTAAGGTTATCCATACTTACGTACTGATAACCAAAAAATTATTTTTCATATACATACGTATATCATTCTCAATTGAAAAATTTTTCAAAATATAAATTTACGACAACTTCATTCTTCTTTAGGCTCAAGTTCAATACTTAAGCTATACTTACAATACCTGAGTTGTCGTCTGAGTTTAACAACTGAGACTTATTTTTATAGTGTAATAACATGTCTATTTTCATATGTTAATATCTTTGTCTAACCTCAGTTGAAAATAGAACGTTTTCTATTTTCAAATTATTTAATGTCTGAGTTTTCAATTAAAGTTTTTAAAAGTTACCGGATTAAATGCTTTTTTTGTATTGCCATACACTTTGTACCAGTTTAACAACTTTTAGAATTAGCGGACTTATTATAAATTCTTAGATGTAATGTAATACTAAAAATAAAAGTTTTAAATTGTTTTTTGACACTCAACTCAGATGAGAACTTAGGTAGTGCAAATATAGCTTTACTAAGTTATAATTTTTTTCAAATGAAGAAGTTCATATTTTTTAGTTAGAAAGGAAAATTTTTGAAATACAGCTACGATTTTTATTCTCAGTACCCTTTGTTCGGTTGTTAGATATTACTTTGGTTTAAACATTGTGTAGATAAAATATTATAGCCTTTCAATACCAACCTGATAGATGGTTTAAGCGCTACACTAGATAGAGTTAGTACATAAAAAAAAGAAAGCTTTGATGTAGTTTGTTTTAATGTGAAAAAAACTTTGTCCCGACTCACCGCGGCACATAGGCCAGTGGGTTAAAGGCTGATGTTTACAACCAAAGTAATAGCTATAGAGAGTGATAGCGATTTGCACCGATCCAAATGAAGGGTAGTCTCCCGGGGCAAACTCTTGTCAATAAAGCAGTCGATGTAAAACTTCCCAGCATCTTCTTTTTTAACAGCTTTTAGAAAAATTTAAAAATGTTTCGATGGCATATTTGTTTAATATTAGAAACGTTTTCCATTTAAATTATAAAGTTGCGTTTGATGATTTTGGCGGATTTTAGCAGCTCATTATAGAAATAACCCTTTCATTACACCAAATACACAACACTTCATTAGCACCATGGATTCCTGTCTCTGGTATCAAGTAGGGTAGATAGCCAGACCCAATGTATGACCTACTACGCTTAGAGGGGACGTTATAGAGCCTATTTATAATCACAAGTAATAGTTAAGTAAAAAAAATAATTACCTCTTTGGCCATCAAGAAGCATTTCGAATATGCAAAATCATCTCCCACCGCATAAAAACCTATTTTCCTGCTTTTTGCTAAATTCCCGCAAAACTTCTTGTTGGAGAGCTTCGAAGAATTTTCCAAATATAAGTTAAGTTTGTTAATCATATGTTTGAAGTAATAGCAAAAATTCTTGATCCACTTGCCGCTCAAACTCGCCCCCTCTGCCGCTCACCACTTTACCGCTCATTGCGTGGCCTCGGCCTTACGATGAAACACATCTATAAGACTCATTTAGTAAATTAAAGTAGAAAAGCTTAAACATTTTTAATTACTAAGTAAAAATAAATGACACACATGTACCCCCCTAAAATATCAAAAACCGCCTTCATATTGGCTTAGGAAGGCCATCCCAACAGTATTCATTTTGCTCCCACCCGGCCAAAACTAAAAATTGTTTTAGAAAAAAAGGCCCCCCCCCCTCAAAAAAATGTGTTGCTACGCCAATGCGCCTTCAAGACTATCCTATCCCACCTGTGGAAGATTCCGCATAATTAAATAAACTTCCGAGCTATGACAGTTGATAGCAGCCATACTATTGAAGCCAAATTTATCAAATCAACATTTAATATGATTTGTCAAATGACAAATGATCGAATTGTAAGTGGTGGAAATTTACTTTCATATTCATCTAAAAATCATTTTTGGCAAAAGAGCCTTTTTAAGATGCATGGGTACGTCACCCAAACAAAAACTATCGAATTTCGACAGTAAAACTCCAAAACTTTGAACTGGTTGATGGAGATTTCGCTCAATATTTTCCAGAGGATAGTAGGAGCTGCTGATTCTAAACGTCTTTCTTCCAAAAAAAATTTTTTGTAAATAAATTGAAAATAGACACTAAGAAAATGTAGTTTCAACCAGGTAGCAATACGTGTCACCCAGCTTATTAGATCTGCCCTAGCACCTTAAGGGCAGGGTTGCTTACGAGGAGGAAATATAAACTGGGAGCTTAGATCGTGAAATTTTGCCAGACTAGTTTTCAGTGGAAAGTTTATTAAAATCGAAATTCTGTGTCGATAAACCGCAGATCATAGTGGATACTAAATTAACGTTAGCATCTGTCAAAATCAGCTCAAAATATTTTCCAGTGGCTTTTAAAATTAAGGGTTTTGAAATTGGACCTCCCCGCAAATTATTATTAAATGCATTAAGGTATCAAGAGGCACTTTTAGTTTACAACTTTTTACTCTTTGTCTAGGATAAATTGAAAAACAGGGAATTCCTTTTAAAAGACCTTTAAGATTGTTTTATAAAACAAAAGTTTCTGAAGAAACTCTTTTTACACGCTGGAGATGGAAAAAAATCAACAGATATACAAACAACCACACACATGGACACCGAATACCCACCACAACTTAGTTTTTCAGTTATAAATATTTAAATGCAAGTTTGTCGGCATAATGGAAACGTAAACAAAACAGGGGCGGTATATAGCAGCTACTAATTACTAGTAATTTTACAATTTTGTTGACACAATGCAATTAAAAGCACCTGCCGCCCACGTAAATTTAATTTTATTTCTTTTCTACATTGTTTGTTTTTGTTATCATTAGTTGTGCATTTGTTAATTCTGTTAGTTTGTAGTTTTATATGTCTATTGGAGAGCTGCACGGATATACTTGAACTTGTTGTATACTTGAGTATTTTAAAGGATGAGCTCTCTTATTCGTAATACTTTTTTTGAACGTCACAATCGTCAACTATATATTCGTTGTTACTTGACAGAGTTTTTTATTTAAAATTTATTTTTCTCTTTTCCTTATAGTCGAAAAGGTTGATGATGGAGGTATGTATCAACTACCGCTATAATCGTTCTCGCAAAAGTAGTTATTCCGAGACAAGCACAATTTACATATGGTGGTTGGTTAAGTTCTGTTGGGTTATGTTGGCTGTTTTTGTTACAATATTAAAGTATATACCAGACGGCATACATCGTCACACACATACAAGCAGCACACTATTTTATTGCCACAACAAATTACATATTCTGCTAACAAATATTGGCACAAGAACTTTTTGTAGTTTTTATTTGTAGTATTTTCTTACTTGCGTTCACCTTTTTAGGTATTTATTTGTACAAAATGCATTAATGTTGGTATTTGACAAACTACAATTAAGTTTTCTTTCGCACTTTCACACTGCGAGCAAAAACAAGTGCATACTTCCTCCAACGTCAAATTTCAAAACTTATTTGAAAGCTTATCCGCTGCATACCTCTAATATCTATGTTTGAAAGCCAGATTGTCTATTTTTTAACTTCTGTCTGCGCTGTTCTCTGTTCTGTTCTTGTTGCCCTTGTTCTTTGTAATGTGGGGGCGAAAGATGTTGTTACAATTAACCAACACCTGAACTAAGAAAATCTACAGCAACAAACACCTTAAGCGCGCGTTACATAAAATAAAATTAAACAAATAAAAAAAAATAAAAAAATTCTACAAAATGAACAAACAAAAGCATTAAAATGCATTTTACACTTAAGTGCCCACACGCACACATACTTGTTCTTACTTAAACAAGCAAATAATTCGTTTACACTGTTTTATCTTACGTTGACAAACGCTGTCAACATCAAACATTGGCGTAACCATATAAAGAGAGAGTGACATTTATTGCAATGAACAAACAAATTTTTTTAATCGCTTTCCTTATTTTGTAGAAGTGGCTTCTTTTGATTTTCGTAGAGCCTATTGCCTTTGGTCTGATTTCCTTTTATGTAATTTTAGGCTTGTTAAACAGAATTTGTGAGTAAAAGCGTGTAATGATTATTTGCTTTAAACATTTTCTTCTGCTGTTTTAACACTGAAAAATTTAGTTTCATTTAATTTAAAGTTTAAGGGCGCTTTAGTTGGTCAAGCCTACCATATAGCAGGTTAAAGTGACTCCCAGAAAAAGGGTCTTTTTGGATCCAAGGTAAATTATGAAAGGTAATTTTTAAAAATTGGGTGAACCCCTTTTTTTATAAAGAGATTTTTACCTACAAAACTATATTTCGCTATAGCTGCAGTCGCTAAAGTAGGTAGGTAGGCATGTAGGTAGATGGTTAGAGCCAGTGATGCATACCAGTGGTGGTGCGTCATTTCATTCGGAGGCAATATGATGTCCATTGTATTGATCTGGGAAATAAAGAAAATAAAATGTAAAGATTAGTGTAAGACAGGAAATGGAACAAGGATAGAAGAAAATGAAGATCAAGTAGAGAGAGATGAATGGTCAATAAAAGAAAATTTCTATGTACCCCCATTTACCCATTTAAGGCCCTTAGCGCATCCTAGCACCTCCTAGAAGTCATGGTCCTTTGAAGTCGAAGGGTGATTTATGCAATATTCAAAAAAGTAATGGCACTATCGCCTGATAAGCGCCGGGCATTGCCAGAGACTCGATTTCGTCTTCGTCTTTGCAAAAGATGCAGTTATAAAGCGTGCCTGGTTGTCACTTAAACAACATTGACTTAATGTTGCAGTGACCGATAAGAACAACGATGAGCAGCCTCAGGTCTTTTTTTATCCATGGACAAGAGTATTCTGGCCCTTGCGGCTGACGGTATCACTACAGAGATTTTGATACCCTGCAGTCTCAGTCCAGGGCTTGATCGCCTTGTCCTTGAAGTGTCGCTCAATCCTACCATAAAATTTGCACAGTAAAGGAAAAATCAAGGCAGTTACCATATTGGCATTTACCTGAGATCCACTTCGCGCCATTTCATCTGCAGTCTCAGGTTCGGATATCGCAGAGTGTTACGAAGCCCAGCAGAGTGTAATACTCTCGAGTCCCTGGAGTGATGATCTGCATTCTTCGATCAGGCTTGCACCCATAGCCCTAAGACAAGTTGCACATAAATGGTAATGCATTCTTCCCTTGTGTGTATGCTTACGTCCAGTTGATAGGGTAATTAACTACCTAAGCGTTCTCCAACCATACCCACCTACCTTTGTTTTTTTCTTGCCGAATGACCATTGAACACTCTATTCTTGACCACAGAAAGCAGGTCTAACTTTAACAAAAATACTACGCACACACGCCGCCCAAGTTATCTTCAGAATAATCTTCAATAATAATAAGTAAAAAGTCAATAGGCTTTATTTTATCATAAGTGGTGATGAGGAGTACTGATAAATTTATATTTTTGTATATTTTCTTTACCTTCAATATTCTCCCAGTCATTCAATTAATACGCTTGAAGGTGGGTCTAAGATTAAGATTTTTGGGTGTTACAAACAACTGCGAAAACGCATAATATATTCACTACATATAATGGGTATAAAAATAAAAAATCTTTGCAAGTGTATAGCAACTAAGTTTTGCATTGAACTATTTTCATCTGTATAATTACATTTGAAAGCGTATGCAAATTTGCATCTTGTTTCTTCTTAAAAATATTTTCTTCTCAGGTAAGAAGTGCACAGAGGAATGCATTACGAAATGGCAGCACCTTAAGCGTTGCTGCAAAAAAATCCTGACTATTTACAAACATACATATAAATACATACGTATGGTTAGGTATTTGCATTGAAATCCATATTTTGCACTTAAAAAGGACTTTTTGTGTGCATGTAAGCTGCTGGTTAAGTTTGCAGTGACTATCTAAAGATGCCTTTTTTCATTTGCGAGTTTTAACTTAAAAATGCGTTGAGTTAATTAATTAACTTTTGAATGCAAATATTTGTCTTTTTTAAATCGGAGTACCTAGCTGCGGTACTTGACTAGAATTATCGGAGCATGTATGCACAGTATGTAGGTGTATACGCATATAATTTTGAAATGCGTGAATGGAACTTAGTACATCTTGACATATAACTGTTGGGTGGCTTCCTACGTTTTCAAATAAAAATAAAAAACATTTAAGTTTTATGGTCCATAACCATGTACACAAACACAACATGCAAACATCTGTTGCTTGTTAATACCCTTTACATTAGTAATAAGGGTATATATAAGTTTGTCATTCCGTTTGTAATTTCTTAAAAATTCATTCTCGATCCCATAAAATTGAAATTTTTGAACCTTATATACAGTAAAGTTCATTTAGCGATGCCCGCCTGTTCGTTAACCTGTTGAAATTAGGTTTCTAAAGCCCCTTGATATACTTCAGACCTGTTTGTGATATAAAAACATCAGATATACTTGCGAAAATTTTGCTGTCAAAGCTAAGTAAAATCGCCAAATAACTGACCGGGATATGAGCCAGAAAACACGACGTCCTCTGTTTTTTTTTCTCTTACATCTTTATATAATGCCCTTTACAACTGTCCTGGAGTTGCCCCTACACGACTCCAAAAAATTTTTCCTGACGAATATTTTTGTGAAGCATACTTATAGCCTTTCTCAGCCCTTAACTAGGTTGCAATACAAAGTTTAATTTTTTTTAATCGCTTCTAGGTTGCTACTACAGAGGTCAAATATTAGCCCCACCCCAATTAAATTTTTCTCTCAAATATTTTTGTGGGACATGCTTACCCCCTACCTAAGACTCTAAGAGGGTTTTCCATACAAAATTTAGAAAACTTAGAGTAAAAACACTACTACTTCCCCGGAGTTACCCTTACAGGAATCATATTCCTTGAAAATACTTACCATCTATCTCCATTGCTCCATACAAAGTTTGGGAAATTGTAGTAAATCTGCCTCTAAAGTTTTCTCGGTGCCCGTGGATAGGTCAAATGTGGGATTGACCTAAACTCATTTTTTGCAAATATTTTTTACCCCTTAAGAATTAAGGATAAGTTTAAAAACCCCTACAATTTGTGAAGGGTATGTAAGATTTCGCACAGCTCTTATTTTACGTAAAAGAATACGAAAGAGGACAAAAAGACGCTCTAGCACAACTGCTGCTAATTAGTCTATCTGACGTTGCTCCATTTTTGGAGACAAACAAATTTATTTTCTATTTTTTAATTCGTTAAAAAAACAATTGCGGTATGCACGTTCTGGGGATTTAACTTATTTGGACTTTTTTCTTTATAACACAACTTGTTGATATTGTCGGCATACTTAAGAGGCTTTAATTTGATTTTTGCTTCCTCTTTTTTTCTTTGGATTTGATTAGATTTTCTAGTGTTCTCACCTAATTTAATTGCGCTTTTAAACTATGTGGCAAAGTATGGGTCGGCAAAATCCCAATATTTAATATTGGCTTAAAATAATAAATTAAAATTATGTAAGATAAACATACTAATAATCTTGTACGACTAACAAGAATTGTGTATCAAAGAAAATTTTCTTTTAAAAAATAAAGTCATATTTTGGTAACTTTGGATTTATCTTATCTTTATTTGCTGATATAAATATATTTTATAATAATAAAATAATCAAAATTTTTTATTCTGCCGTTTTAAGGAAAAAGTATACCTTTTTTCAGCTCTAAATAAATCTGCCAAAAAATTATTTGGAAATTTGTTTACGGATATAAAGTTAAGAGCGAGAGTCAGTCTTACTTATTTATTGGGTTTGTTTGAATTTCATATGTTTTTACACCAAATCATCAGTAGACTTTAACCAAATTCTTAAAAAAACCTTAAAAATTATTCGGTCCTATATATAATTACCCCAATAAATTTATTGGGAATTAATTTAACAAGCCAAATCATTCAAGAGTTCTTTGGAAAACCCAACAAACTATTTCTTGTTAATCAACTGTTCTTATTTTCGTTTTTCCTTATACATCTGGGTAATTATTATTTACCAGCAAAAAATAATCGAGATTTTGTAAGCAGCAAATACTTTTTCTAGTATACTAATCCGCTTCGCAGCAAGCACTTATCTATTCCCTTAATAAATGCAATAGTGTATGGCAGTAAATGTAAAACTTTTACTGATTTACACACTCGCTTACTCAAGTGCATACTAAGAAGCAGTACTGTAAGGCAGTGAGTAAAAAAAACAATAGTTTTTCGACAAGTAACGAACATAATAACTCGGTAAAACATTTATTACGATGACGCAATAAATTTAAACAACTAAAGAAGCACCAAAATTACATGAAATAACTGAATACTCATAGCGCCGAAATAAGCACTTAACATGAAATGCAACTAAGTGGGACATCGCGAACAAATATCATGCCATACGTTAGTAGGTTTGTAAGCTTTGCTGTCTTAATATTCCCTTACAAACCTACCTACGGCGAAGCAGAAGTTTTTGCTGGGGACATTCACTTAAGTGTAAAATTTATTTAAATATTTTTTTTTCGACACTTTTATACAAATCTCCTTAGCAAATCCAATAACAGTAAATTGCAATTGGTAACATAAAATACAGACATTTCCCTGAAATTAGAAAAAAAATCCAATTCCATATGCCAATATAAGCATTGAACTCATTTAAATTGACAAGAAAACTCAAAATCAACTTATCTAAACTAAAGGTTTAAGCAAATAAAAAAAAGAAAACACAGAAAATCACATGTTAAAGCAACAAATTGTAAAAGATACCGAAGCTTAAGCAAAACCTGACAATAAGATAAAATGCACACATGACTAAGACTTTATACAATCGTTTTAAAGTGGCTTTAGCAATAAGTGGGAGAAATGTAAGTAGACAATCAAGTGCACAAATAAACATAGACTGCATGTATTGGTGTATAAAACCATATAAACGAGGGTGGCTTTATAAGTTTATTCACTAACCAACTTGGGGTCGGGTGCAAAGATGCTTCCAAAATCCTTAAGAATTAACGTAAGGCAAAGCGAAACTAATAAAATAGTTGGTGCGGCAATATTGAGAGTTCTTAAAATACAACAGAACCACGAAAAGTAATGATGTTTTTAGGGAAGGTGGAGAGTGGGCGAAAAATATGTGGCATTTTTGAAAGTGAAAATGAAAGAAAAATTTCCTTGGCATTTTAACATTGCTGGCTCTTTCAGCAATGTTGCCATAAGGGCAATCATTAAAAGCGTAGCATGGGCGTAACCTACCCAACTGGTTAAGGACGGGAAATGTACCCTTCAAGAGCACAGGGTTTTACAAACATAGAGAGAGAGAGAGAGAGAGAGAGGGAGAGAGAGTTATTTTTAAAAGAACTCCCCAAAAAGAAGTACTATTGCCACTTATATCGACACTTCTTTTCAGTGGATTTCATGCGATTATTCAAGGCCAAGCCATGGGAATAACCATGTAGACGGATGATATTGCACTCATTGCTATTGGCAAGTGTTTGAAAACAACTACACTATTTAAGATAAGCCACTGGGCGAGAAAGATGGGGCTGAGTGCAAACTCCGAGAAAATTTATTAAGCTATCTTTACTACACTGAGATTGGATAGTACCTATCTGAAACTAGGAGTGATACTGTATATCAGGATGTGATTTAAGCTCAATTTGAAGGCAAAAAAGATGGCCAATGCACTTTGTTGTGCAGGAAAATACAAAACAGAACGACAAATGTATTTTCCTTGTTTTAAATTGCAGTATCCAGGGATACTCTCGTGCTGGATCCCACTGGAAATTAAGCTAATTGCAGGCATGTTAAAAGTGCGAAGATATAATTAAGACTGTGTACAAGTGGCGCTCAGTGAAGCACTCCTATGGCAATGGTGGATGAAAACTTTAATTTAAAGCTTATCAACCTTGTTGCGAAGGGTGTTTCAAAGAAACCTGCGTTTCGATTATGGTCAACCGGATAGTTAACTTAATTGAAAAATGTTCTTGGCAAAATAATTAGGGATAAAAAATTTTTCAGATCTCGAAACTAAATTTTTGGAGAGCAGAGTGTGACCATGAAGGAATACGGCTGATGGATCTTCGCCAAGACCGAAGGTTCAACAATCTCTTTGCGGATGGTGGCGGAAGCTACTGTCTTCTGTCAAACAAGAGGTAAAAAGAGTTTAGCAAACTTTCTCATAACAACAGTGTCTTCAAAGGCGAGATTCTTGTAGCCAAATTTGCCACTAATATGCTCCTAAAATATGAATTCTTAAGTAGATATGTTTACGGGTAAGTCAACGTAACTGGACGCTAGCTGCTTTTTTATTGTCCAATAGTGCAAGGAATGCATTGGTAGACTATTGTCCATTTGTCAGTGCAAACAACAATGGACTTACGTACTCCAATTTAGTTCTTGAGTTAGATATAGACTCTGGTGTGAGAATCGGATATGCGGGGTCCTGGGTAAATACCATTTAAGCTCTGAGACGACGAGTTTTTTCTCTGTTTATGTTCATCAGCAATAGAAGAGTTTTAGTTTGGATGATAGCAGTTAATGGCAGACAGTATGATGATTACTGATTCTGTGACGGTATCTCTCTTCGGCACTCGTGAACCACAGGGTAAAATGAGAAGGGTCTATTTTGCCGAAAACGCGGCGAGAAGAAAGAGAGCTTGGAAAATCCTCTTGTTACTTGCATTGACAAAGTTAGGCTTGAATCACCGGTTTCTCATATCTTCACATTTGGTGGCGCTGGCTTAACCCTGTTTAATTAACCTTCTTTTTTTCTTATTCATATATTTTTAACTTTGATCTGCCAAATAAATTTACAAACGACCCTCCTATTCCCAATGATGAACACCATACTTTTTCTATTATATCCCCAATAGCAGACGGACTTATAGATTATTGCATGAAAAGAAATTCGAATTTATTTACTTTTTTGTTGTACACACATTTTTTTTAGTTGTTGCACATTTTGTTGTTGTCATGGCAATTCGTGTACATGATGTTGTGTTTCCATAACAACAAATCTGTGATTGTGCCCATCAACTCAAGTCATACAAAGTCATCAAGTTTTCAGTTTTCTCATTCGTTCATTTTACTTTGGAGTATAGGATTTAACCCAAACTAGCAACCACTGCAATATACCAGCAGATATATGTACATATGTATGTTTGTGTGTGCAAGATTTCTGTTTTCATATCACAATCTGTTGTTGATGCGCATCATGAAAATGCTTGACATCTACAATTCTGACGAATAAATTTTTTGTATCACACACACTTACACCGACTCTTTAAAATCCTGATGAAATTTCTCTACATACTAAAGTATAAGACAAATCAGAACCAGAAAGAAGGGTATGTAGCAGCTTTGTTTGACCAACCATTGAAAGATATAAATTGCAGCAACAAAAGGAACAAAATGCAAAAAAAAAACAGATCTTAACAAGAGTATAAAAACTGTAATGGAATGTTGAAGCACATCACAACGCATCAGCTGACAATGTATTGCATTCTTGTTGGCTGCTGGTGCTTTTCATTCCTTTTGATGTTTGTTTTGGTTTTCTTTTGTGTTTGAAATCTCTTGTTATTTAGCTCCATTTATAAAACCTGCTAGTGCTACTGATACCATGGCCAGAGCAAATTTTTCATGGATGGGCAAACTAAAGTTATCATCTTTGTTTAGGAAATTGGAAACTATTTTAAAATATAAATTCATTAACTAATTAAAAGCAGGCCAAAGATGTGACAAATTTATTTTTTTAAATATTTTTTAATAATTCTAAAAGGCCATGTTAAGTGTATCATTTTTGAGGAACAAACTTCTCGCCCCGCTTGTCCTAACTCTTGATACAGTGGGCCAAAATTTTAATATTTTGGTAAAAGGGAGCATAATAATAAATCAAAAATGCTGTAATTGCAAGAAATCCTTTTGTCAGAATTATGTATAACGTGGAAGTTCAAGGGGACAATTTTTTTTAAAAGGTCTTAACCCCTTTTTGCGGAGTTTTATATTAATATCCTACACCCCTTAGTTTTATGCATAAATTTGATCCCTTTTCTGAGAAAATGAAAAAAATAATTTTAAAAAGAACATTCAAGGAATAGTATGTTTTACAAAGTTTTTGGCATAAAATTATAGTGGAGGTCACCAAAGATATAAAAATTGTAAAAACAGTTCGTAACGGTTTAGCCCAATGTAAGAAACGTTTACAAAAATTTTTACAAACATAAATATTTTTGTGAAACATACCATTAGAAGTTTAAAAAGGTAGGGTTGAAATTCGTACAACTTCCCCGGAGGCGCCCTTAGAGGAATAAAATGTATCATAGACAAACATTAGTTTTCCTTCTCAAACATAATTATTGAACACACTTACCCCCTATCACCATCACAGAGGGAGTTGCCATACATTATTTACAAAAATGATGCAAAAACTTTAAGTGTATTTGGGTTTCCCCTCCCAAACACATTCCAAGAACATACTTTTCCCCTATTTCCATCGCCTAAGACGGCTTCCATACAAAGGTTTTGAAAATGTTATGAATCCCCCCTTAGAGCTTCCAGGTTGCAGGTCAATTAGTCAAATGAAGGACTGACCCCCAACTCATTTCCTAGACTATACTTACCCACTTTTCTATCCCATAAGGAATAGAGATTCGGCACAGCCGAATACAGCGCTCTAATTGCTTGATTTAATATAATGTGCCGTCCGACCAAAATACTGTAAAAAAAGCTTAAACCAACAGGACTTTTTGGAAGTTTTGTGTTTTTATTTATTTATAGTTGAACTATTTGTTTTTAAGACAATTTTATTTACTTTATTTAGGCTCAAGTTCAATATTTACTAAAGGTACCTTTACATGCTAATACATATATTATGACTTGTCAAAATATGTTGTAGAATAATACAAAATCTCATCATCTAAAAGCAAAATGTATTAAGTGAGAGCAAATACGGATACAAAATTTGACAAGTGTTCGGTAAATGTTTATTTTCTAAACCATTTTAGAAACTTGTGTATTCTCATCACATCAGAGGTGTGAAAGATTGGCAGCACTTACAACATCTAATAAAGGTGGCTACACTTAATGAAACAATACACAAACAATCAAAATCGAAGCAGATTTTTTTCATGTTGTTTTTGTTAATATTGTAGAACCTTAACCATATGGCGTTACCTCAAAAGGAAATTGACAAGTAACAACCGATTTTGATTTTACCAACCTCATCCGTGTAAACATGAAAATTAGTTAGAACAGATTTTTATTCTCTTTTTTTAAACACGGAGAGAATTTCATAATATTTTGATTCTACAAAATCTAATTACTTTGTATTACCGTGTAAAGGTACCTTAAATAAAGAAATTAATATGTTAGTTTTTACTACTGTATTAGTGTTAGTTAAGAAAGGAAATTTTTATTGAAAAAACAAGATTTTTTTAACCGACACTAGCCGAGTAGAATGCATTTTTGAAAAACAGCTACGATTTTCATCATCTTAGTACTCTTTGTTCGGTTGTCAGTTATAAATTTTGTTGTAAACATCAGCCGTTTAACCCACTGGTCTATTGTGACGTGGTGAGTCGGCACGAAGTTTCTTTCCTTGTTTTTTTAATAAAAATTTTCTTTCTTAACTAACGTAGTACTAAAAACTTAAATATTAATTTCTTCATTTGCAATAAAATGAGAATTTAGTAAATATTGAACTTGAGCCTAAATAAAGTAAATATAATTGTCCTAGAAGTTTTGTTTTACAAAATCATTTATTAAACGTGGCATTTCCGAGTTTAAGCCGCGCTATTGTGTTCCAAACAAAAAGCCTCAACTTGTTAAACAGTGTAATAACAGAATAGATATTAGGGAAAGTTATTTTTTTAAAAGCTCTTAATAATAGCTTTAAGTCTCTTGTTTTCTTCACTTTATATAACTTTTTAATACCTTTTAGGGTAGATGTTTTACATTAAATCATGCCTTCATAATATTCAAATATCTTCAATTCCTATTTTGAAAGTAATTTCTTCATAATTTTTACTCTAAAAGCAAACTTTATAAATTTACCCAGATACCGGTAAAATCTGGCCCCCTTAAGAACTCTAGCTTGTTCTTCTCTGTAATTGTTCCTTATGTATCGCAATCACATTTTATCTTCCAGACCATATACAATTTCGGTTTTTGCTAGATTTTGTTATTTTTGCTGTCTCTTTGAAAAGCTAAAAGAAAAATTCTTGTAAAACATTTTTACTTTTGGTCATAAAGATGAAGAGTTTTACTTTATAGTCTTTTTGTATTTGTTGACTCCACCACCGTTAGGGGCATGTCCAAGAACACACAAAAACAGATGATGTTTGCTTTGTATATTTCATATCATATTGCTACTGCTTTAACATACTTCTTCTGCTGTTATAGGTGCTGCTGTTGATGGGTGATGATGTCACTGTGGTCTTTTCTTTTTTTGTAAGATATTGCTCTTAAGACTGTTGTTGATTGTCATTTACTTGCAGCTTACAATTGCCAACTTGGTAAGAGACACAATTCTTACATGTTGTACAATTCGCTTGTGGTTGCTTCCTCATCAATTTTTTCAGTTGATAAAAAAAGACGGTGATGATAACCAAAAGGATGCTGGTGAAATTTTTTAGTAAGTCATACTGGTTCACATGGTAAGTTTTTTTTTTTTTTAAATAGAATACTATTTTCGAACGTCTGTAATATTTGGCATTTTTAGTTTAGATTTAGCTGCTTAAATGTTGTTCACTGTTTCGTTTTTGAGTTTCACAACCAATTAGAACAATTGTTATTGAACTTTCAAAAATATAATTAATTAAAGATTTAATAATCTTTAAAAAAATAGTCCCCAAAAATTTTCTGCACATTTTACTGTTTGTAAAACTATTGTTGCTGGTAATTTCTATGTTCACAATTCATGTTGGCATCGCCATTCCAGATATACAACTCCAAAATCCGCTATGCTGATCTGTTTACCACGCACAATCATCTTGCACAACTAGTGACTGTACCAGAGGGCATTTCGTGCGTTAAGTTGCACTACATTCATACCTCAAACCTCTTTCATTACTTCGCATCGGGAAAAGTACGAACCAGAAGTTCTTACGTAATTTGTAAACTCGGGCCATGCCCCCATTTGCTTCTTCTTTTAATTCCCACAATGCTTTGAACACAGAAATAAACTGTATTTTTTGCAAAGTTACCGGCAACTTTCTTTTTTGGATGGTAGAGTCAATCTCAAGGTAATAGTGCTCAGAACTATACATTTACTGGAGACATATTTCTTTATTTCATTTAAAAAGATCTTAAGTAGTAATAGACAGAAAAATTGTTTAGCAAGACTTGTAAAACTGCAGTCAGGTTCAGAAAGAAAGCTTCAAACCTTTGACATTCCGATAAGAAGGACAATACTAAATCCCTACCCTCAGCGTCTGTGTGCAAAGCTTCTTTCTGCTCCTTATATCGTTTGTTAAAGGAGTAAGCAAAACACTGTTCCTTTAATCCATTCTCTACTATGGGATGACAAATAACCATAACCATGTTGGCTCACCTTTTGGCTGAAATATTTGTAGGAATTTTAAATTTTTTTGGAAATTAACCAACCGCTGTCCTACCTTGAAAAATGTTTGGGATTTTGCCACACAAAATCTTCCTAGCTCTTAGAGAAAAAGGGGTTTTGTCTGATTCTACCAATAGTAGCCCTTCTAGACCTCATAAAATACCAGCAATGTTCCAAAATAATGCTCTTTGCCACTGATGCGTCTATTAGCTCACCTTTTTTAGAAACGCATGCAATTCCAGGGTACTCTCCATGTGGAGGAAAGAAGCTTATTTTACACCCATACCCAAAAGGGATAGGTAAGGTTAGGTAAAACAGGCAGCCGTTGAAGGAAAGGATTACAGCTCACTTGGGTTCGCTTAATTCGGTCCCTTTGTGTTACCTGGAGAGGCAGATAGAATACGTTAAGATGGAAGGAAAGAAAAAATTTAGAGAAGGATATATAAGAAAGAAAGGGCAGAAGAATGAAGCAGACTGATCAGGGTCTCTGGTGGGAATCGAACCCACAACCCCCAGACTGGTAGACTAGTGCACTTACCACTGACCTACCGGGGCACCCTACCCAAAAGGGATAGGCTGACAACTTTGAAAATTACCATCTAAAAGCTATTTGTTCAGGTTAAGGATATGGAGAGAATGTTGAACAATCCGGTTTTTAACTATCTGGAGCCCAACGATTTACTAAATGACTGCCAGTATGGCCTCGTTATATGGGAGACCTACTGACCTTCTGAAAGAAAAATGTTTTTCGCGAGCCACAACCGATATTCTGAAGAAAACGTTCCTAGGTCGCCTCCTCTCTTGTTTTGGCGATTTACATTGGCCGGAAATATCTCCCGAATTAACCGTTCCAGACTCGGGTTGGGAGATAATTTGAAATTCCGTAAACAAGGCCAGGAACCTGGAAGCCCTCGTGGACAAAATTCGACACATTTGCGAGAATCTGTCGCCTGAAGTTCTCGTCGAAGGAATGAAAAATGCCATAATCGAGCCTGTATAGCAATCAATTGTGACAGCGCCCATTTGGCTGATATTATCTTCTCGACTTGACTAATAAAATTTTTAAGGTTCAAGTAAGCATAATCAGAAAACAAAATCGAAAATTTTCATTTAGAAATAAATGAGAGCCAAACATTTTTGGATGACTTCTTTTGGCCCACCTTGTAATACAAATTTGTATTCAACTTACAGAGATGTATTTATTAGTTTTTTTATTTGTTTTAATTGTTTTTTATTGTTCTATTTATTTAAACAAAATCATTTTTTTTTGCAAACAACTTTAAATAAATCTTATTAATTGGTCCTAAATATAATAAAGGAGAGAACTTAATCTTAAAATTTATAGTTGTTTTCAAACAGAAACACACACATACATTGCCACACTCACATGCATATGCAAAGATTCACAAAACTAACAAATCACTATTAAAATGAAAATGTTATTAAAAATGTTTATGTTTTTTGTTGTCTTATTTGTTTAGTATTTTATTATTTCTTAACTAACAATCACAATAGTTTTTAGTTGGTATTTTTTGTTGTTGTTTCTGCTACTTTTTCTAAATGCAAAAAAAAAAACTTAAAACTAAAGCCAACTACATACACATCTGCATATATACTTACTCCTACGTTCATATTTTATTAGAAGGCAAGGAGTCAGTCGGCATTTGCCTTAAAAAAGTATGTATGTACGTATGTACATATGTAAAATTAAACTATAAAAAGTAGCAACAAAAAACGTGAAGAAAAACTCAGTAGTAAAATTGTTTTACACTAATGACTCCAACATCGTGCAAAAAGACATTCAATATTTGCGGTTAAAAACTAAAAAAAAATATATAAAAACTGGATTGGATTTATTAATTATAATTTTGTTTGTTTGCGGCTGCCTCCCTTTTTTTCTCGAAGCAGCGGGTCAATTTTTGCCTGGGATTAATCGACAGAAGATAGTTTCAAGAATATCTCGCTTCTCCTTTTAGGCTTTTCAACACAGTCTATTGCCACAAATATCTAAAATTTTTGGTAATTCGCTGGCTGAGGGTTTCACAGTTTTTGTTATTAAGTTTAATATTAAACCTGTTAGCTGTGGAAACCAAGTTAAATTCTTACTTCCGATTAGTAATTATGAACAGTTGCGTAGGCAGCGAGGTACGTCTAAGAAAGTAGACCTTAAAGAAGGTTTTAGGTCCCACAGATCACGCACTTAAGTCAGTAATCAGAGTTTACTTTAGTCCTTGGAAAGAAAAAAATATTCCTACTTCCGGACGAGGCTCCAAGGAATCTAGTAATACGAATGTTTCCCATTTTACACCTCTCAAGTAAGCCTGGCTCTGAGTTAAGCATTGACAATGCAAATAACATATCGATTCGATTTTTCCCACCTGACTGTATGATCTTACGTTTCTCAGGCTTCCTGATTTAGGGGTTTCCTTAGTTCTATCTAATCCGGGTTGCTCCAAAGAACTTTTGTAATTTTACTAATGGTTTAATTGCTCCACAGCCTTCGTTGCAAAAAGTCATCAGGTTTCTCAGGTTAAGAGCCTTTGGTTTTAGTTGCAATCACTAGATAATTTGCTTGATTATTTCTAATTATGTTCAGGCAGTAATAAAACGGCTACTTGGCCATATTTATAATAATCCTTGTAATGCTATGTAGCACTGTCTTAGGTGTGGTGCTTTCAGGCATTATTGATTTGACTATCTGTAGAGATGCCAACGTCTGTTAGACCCGAATGTCTTCTGAACCAGAACAAACACTTTTCCGTACCTCAAATTTATTTTCAAAGGACTATGCTTTATAATTGTTTTTAAATTTTTAAATACAATTTTTTCAAAAAGTGTTAAACAGTGCAGAGGGATTGTGACGCAGTTGGAGTTATCGATTGTGCGAAGTTGTCAGTCACGATGTCGCAATGGTTGTGTGAGTTTGGCGTGCTCGCTGTAGAGGCATTTTTCAAGAGTAACGATTCTTACAATTTTTACGATTCGACAATTTTTTTCGAAGTTTGCTATTCAGTGAATACGTCATTGACTGAGTGTAAATTTAATACGTTCGCTGGTGCAAAGAATCCGCGCAACTGCTTCAACTATGAATGTCCCACGGCCAGGGCCTAGTCAATCTTCAAGGACTTCCGAAAACAATAAACTGGTTAAAAGCAGTTTTCGTGGAAATCTTCGATCTTTAATACGAAAAAGAGAAGCTTTACTGGGACTTCCAAGCTCGACTATTCATTAAATTTTAAAAAAAGATCTATAGTTCCATCCTTTTCAAATTCAAATTGTGAAAGAACTAAAAGAAGGTGACTTGAACTTACACAAAAATTTCTGTAAAACGATGATGGAGCCTTTCGCACTGTAAATCCAATTTTTTGGAGTGACGACGCTTATTTTAATTTAAACGGCCACTTCAGCAAGCAAAGCTACCGTTACTGGCCTCCAAGAACCCGAAATCCTCAACTCAAATATCAAAAGCTATTCCGTTGCCCCAGGGTAAATGTTTACCTTATCCACGCATGAGATAATTGGGCCATTTTTTTCTATAATTCTCGAGATCAGGCGAAGAACCCTGAAATTTATCGACGCATGATCATGGAATTCTTTTTGCCAAACCTAGGAGCTCATCTATCGTACTCTTCACACACGTGGCTTCAACAGGATTAGGCAACTGCACACACAGGGCTTCGATAAATTTTCTTCGGGGAAATTTCCCTCAAAAACTGATCAGTTGCTTTGGGGACATCCCATGGCCACCGAGGTCCCCTGATCTAACTCCCATGGATTTTTTTTATGAAGGTACCTGAAAGAGAGGGCTTTTAGTGGCTATCCTCGAGCTCTTGTGGCCTTTAAGGAAAATATTTGTTGAGAAATCAGCTCAATTGAATGAAGTTTACTGCAGCGTGTGACTCAGATCACAAGGCGTTCAAGTCCATGGAAGACATCTGAATGACATACTTTTTAAAAAATTAATTCTGCATTTCCATTTTATTGTTCAAAGCTCTTATTTAAACTTTGTGCAAATAATTACATTTTGTATTAAAGTTTGAAAATATAAATCTCCCTCCAGACATCCTGTTCATAGGTTGCGGGATCCACGGTTTTGAGAAAGAGGTCCAGGCCCGTTCTGCCCTGTACTCTAGGCCCACCCATGTAACAACACGTGTCTGCGGCATCTGCCCTAGAGCACCATTTTATTAAACAGTCAATCTGCTCTCAGTGCTGTATATTTGCCCCTGACATTTAGCTGGTAAATACGGCCGGCAAACAAGCCATTAGTGTTAAAGTGAGACACAAACACATACAAAAAACCATTAGATACGTATTTTTGCACATAAAACAACGTGTGATCGTATGCTGTGTGTTCGTTCATTATGTTGTTCAACATGTATGTATGTATGTACGAATGTTTATGGACATTTGTATTGTTTGTTGTTGGGTTATGTTTTGTGGCAGCCGAAACAGTAGCAGATGTAACAAAACTCTTGGCACAAATGAACATAATTCGTATTAGCAAATCTGCATAAAATTTACTGCGACTTCTCTTCCTCAAATGGATAAAACTTTTAAGTTGTAATGCATTCACGTAGCAAACCAACGTACATACATATGCATGTATGTAAATATGGCTGTGGAAACATAAAAAAATAGTTTAGTGCTCGAGGTGGGAGTATTAGTTTCTAAGCTTTTAAATGCGTACGTGCCTGTGACTCGCCAAGTTTAAGGAGTTTGAGTCCGTATTTGTTGGTTGTAGATTTTTATAAACTGACGAACAGATAAACTCATTAGGCCAAAGCATATAATTGTTCCTATAGGATGGATAGACAGGATATATCTAGAAAAAATGTGAGCATAAATGCCAACAATTTGTGTTTACAATTTGGATGCCGTGTGTGATCTATGAAGAAATGGGAAAACATTTTTCGTTAAATGGCCATATTATTTATAAGGAGTGTCAATTTCTTAAAATAAAATTTTATAAATACCGAATTCAAAAGAAGTTTATTATTTATCCGCTACTCTTTTACTACTTTAAACTTTTCTTTCTTTTTTTGAAATTTAGAAGAAATTTAGTTTTCCTTTCCTCCAAGAGGTATCACACTTAACAATATTCTAATACTTTCCTAGTTGGCTAGAGTTGTGTTTATATACTAGGTGCAAAAAAATTTTTTTTAACTTTTTGTACTTGCAACTCTGTGTCTCATATGGCCACAAATACTGTCGCAGTCGACACATGTAGATATACCGACCACTAAATACAAATTAAACAAATCCATAAATAATATTTAATTATATTAACAAGAATATTAGCACAAATACAAAACAATATGCAATCACAACAACAGCATCTACTCACAGTACGTATGTATGTATTTATGTACATAAAATGCCACAGTTACAAATGGAGAAAATTACTTGTAAATGTATGAGTCTGTTGCAACAACATTAGTTTCCGGAAGAGTGTTTGTTTTAAACGCATTTTCATATCTTATTGACCATGTTTCAAGAACAGGATATTCACATGGATATGTTTATAAATACATATAAAGTGTAAATATATTTATTTTAATAAACGCAACTATTTTCATACAGGGTGTCCGCCGGCAAGGTATACTACTTTATTTTGCCGCTATTTTGGTACGCATTAGTCTTGAGAGTTAATATTCGGCAGTCGTGAGGTAGAGACGTGGCAAATTTATTATGGAAAAATATTTGGTAAACCAAGGTTTTTTTAATCGTTAAAATATTTTCCTAAATAAATCATTGGTTTTACATAAAAAAATCATATTGAGTGACAAGGCACATTTTCATTTGAATGGATATGAAAAAATAGAATAGTCGGATCCCGGCAATGGAAAACCCTCAAATTATTCATGAGTTAACTTTGAATCTATTAAAAGAGACAGTTTGGTGTGCAATTTGGTCAGGAGGAATCATTAGGTCTTAGCTTTTTGAAACTGAAAACGGCGTAACGGTAACTGTCAATGGTGAGCCTTATCGTGATATGTGTGAAAACTTTTTAATGCCACAACTGAATGCTTCAAGATTGGTTAACATGCGGTATCAACAAAAGGCATCAACAAGACGGTGGCACATTACATAAAGCCAGGATTACAAAGGAATTATTGTGAGACCTACTTCCACAGTAAGTTATTTTAAGAAATTGTGATGTTGATTGGCCTCCACGGTCGCCTGATTTGACTTCTCGGGACTTCTGATGTGGGGATAATTGAAAAGCAATGTTTAAACAAACAAACCAGAAGGCCTGGAGCAAGCCAAACAAAATATTCGTGATGAAATTAAAGAAATACCGCGTGAAATGTGTGAGAACGTTATGAAAAATGTGCTAAAAAGGGCTCGCATTTTTTAGGCTAACAGAGGCGAACATTTATCTGATATTGTATTTTATACATAATTGCCACATTAAATAAAATATTTATCAATTTAAAACCATTTTCTTTTATTTAATCAAAAAGTAAAAACAAAGACGTATACCTTTCCAGCGGATACCCTGAATTTTAAATTTCATATTTCTGAAATATATTTTGTATTATATTTTCATAGTAGATACAAAAAAAAATGCGAACAGATACCAAGCAGCGTAAAGGGATTTTTTCCGTATTTTTTCAAATTTTGAATGGTAACTCCCTTGGGTTGGTAAGTTTGTTTAAGGAAAATGCTTACAGGGAAGAACGAGTTTAAGTCAGTCCTACATTTGCCTTACCCACGGCCACCCTGGAAGCTGTAGAGTGGATTCATTACAATCTCCCAAACTTTGGATGGCAGCCCTCTTAGGTGATGAGGATAGGGGGTAAGAATGTTCTAGGAGTATGTTTGAGGGGAAAAACTAATGTCGGCCTGTGATATGTTTTATTACTCTAGGAACTACTACGGAGAATCTGTAGGGGTGTTTACCTATTTTTTTTTTCAAATTTTGTATTTAAGGCATGTGAGTGGTTGGAGATAGGGGGTAAGTATGTTGCAAAAAAATTTTCGGGAAAAGAAATTCATTGGGGTCGGTCTTATATATAACCTTTGTAGGAGCCCCCTGGAAGCTGTGGCAGCGATTCAAAAACATTTTTTTTTAACAAACTTTGTATGGCAACCCTATAAAGAGGGCGAAGTAGGGTGCAAGTATTTTTCACAAAAATGTTCGGGTGGAAAAGTTAATGGGGTGTCGGTCTTACATTTTATATTGTACGGGGCAACTCAGGGGCAGTTGTATAGGTTTTTATATACAAATTTTAGAGAAATAAGCAGAGGTAGTCATGCAGATATTTACAATAGTTTGATACCTATCACGGGTCAATGCGTCATCCAGAGGCTTCAAAAAGTTAATTTTAATCATAACACGGACATGGTCAGACAGGCCCGCTAAATCGACTTCACTATCTAGAAGGACCAATATAATATATGTCTTATGGGGTCGCAGATTGATAATAAAATAAGGAAATTAAATTTGAAAAAAACTGTTAAAAGCAAAATTAGCAAAGTCTGATCAGTTGATGTTGCAGTTTTTACTTTTCAAATGGTACACGCAGAGAAAAAACACCTATACATTATCGTAAATCATGTTCTCAAGGCTTAATCAATCCTATGGTCTAACAAAGCCCCCAGTGTTGCATTTTTGCGAAGTTTGCTGGAAGAGAGTGTAACACCGATGAAATTGTCAGTCGCTTCGTTGTTCAGTTTCATACCACCTTTGGCATTGCATCAGCAACACAGTTGCCTTTATAAGTGCCATATTTTCACACCCAACCAATAGTGCCGTCAGGACGCACTGCTATCGATTTCAAGAATGAACAGCATTCACGGACAAGTTGTGGTATAGGGTTTACCTATGTATGTCCGGGAGCTCAAAAATGCAAGACTATCGTTGACGACCCTGAAACTGTGAGCTAACTTACTAGCGCTGACAGCTCTAGCTCATAATTCCACAATGACCAAAGCTCCTCCAACGTAAGTCCTCTTCTTAGATCCGCACGGGTTTGATACACCGTTTTCTTTGTTAGTAGGTACTGCCAACGTCAAAAATGTCAATAATACGTTGGTTAAAAGCCAAATTCGTTAGTTTTTAAATTGTATTTTCCTTGACAGGTGCCTGTAAACTCTTCATTTTTTCATATATAGCAATTAATTTATTACAATATAAAAAAAAATATTTCCTTGTTTTACTTAATAATTAAAAAAGTGAGGTTATTTAAATCACCTACTCTTTTATTAAAAATTAAATGTAATATTTTCTTCTCTTTACATTTGGTATGTCACAAAACACATACAACAGACTTAATAACAATTCTTTGCTAACATGCAAGTGCACATGCACTTTACCATCATTTAAAAGGCAACGTTAAATTTCACAACCAAATGATCACTGATAAATATCTCAATACATAAAGCTTCTGATTTATGAACTCAGCAATGAGGATAACGAAATGTAGAAGAAACAGTTTGAAGGCGAATAAAATTTACAAATAAAACAAATGAAATCAGGTAAAGCTGGTGGTGGTTGCCATTTCTGGCCATTAAGTTACCACCAAATGAAATACAATCAATATAAACAAAGGCAACAGAAAAAAACACAAAAGTATTGTGATTTTTTGATATTAAACATTGATAAATGCTCCAGATCCCTTTAAAAAAGTTGTGAATAAAAAAAACAACAACAACAATGAACGGTTGCAAGCAACCTAAGAAAAGAAACTTAAAGAATGAAATCCTAAGAAAAATTACCCTTTAACTGAAGCAACAGCAGACGCAAAAATAAACATAATGTCAACAAAAAACCATGGCCTTAAGTTTAAGATATGGAACCCTTCAAGTTGAAATTGCGAGTAGAAGAAAAAAGTCTTAAGTAAACTAAACAACAGGATTACATTTTTTAATGTCTACGCAATATTGAAGATTCGCGCGCATAAAACAAGTGTCGATGCAACAATTAATTGCGTCAAATGTTCACAAAAGGCACAATTCAATATTAACGTTCGTATCCAGAATAATAAATTTTCTTCTGCACACGCTTAAGTTGTATGGGATCTGTGTGATTGTTGTTGTTGGGCTAAGCTAAGGATGCCTTTTGCTTAGTTCATTTATTTTTTCTTCTTCTTCTTTTTAAGTCTTTATGAGCGATAGGAATCATTTAATTAAATTGATTTTTAAGTAAAAGAGTTTCTCAGACAATCTTTGAAACTGATGACTTTAAATTAAACATTGTTTATGGCTATGGAAAACTGAAATAAAATCGATATTTAAATAAGAACTTATTTTGGCAGAAAAAAATTTAAGAGAAGTATTTAAAAAAAGGTTTAATGAGCAAAAAAAAATACTTTTTTTTTGCAGAAAATTTAATAAAGAAAAATTAAGTTAAATACTAGGTCTTCGAGCCTTAAGTAGCTGGTAGACATGGACTTATAAAATGTGATTTAAAATCTTCGCGAATATATAACAGGACAAGCGGCCACGCGAGTATTATCGGGACGGTCGATATTGTTCCTGATCTAATTGACTACTGCACACCGAAACCTTTCATCCGCAGGAAATTCTCCTTCGTTGTTTCAGAGGGAAGGGCGGATGAATTGATCTCCTCGGGACCCATCGATCTGGAAGTGTACACGGATGGGTCTAAGGGGAGAACTGGTGTTGGTGGAGGTATATATATTGTTCAGGCAGGAGTCCGGATTTCGTTCAGACTTTCGAACGAATGCAGTGTTCTGCAAGCTGAATTGTCGGCGATATGCAAGCGGCTTACTGGATACGGTATTACAGGATATTCGGCAGGAATATCTGGATCTTCACTGATAGCCGTGCTGCCATCAGGTCCATCACTGATGCATATTCAACATCACAACTGGTACGTGAATGCCGGGCATCCTTACACTGGATGGCGATGCCTTCTGACATCACCTTGGCGTGGGTGAGGTGACACGGGACCAATACGGGTAACTGATGCACTTGCCAGAAATGGTGCCGGATTGGATGATCGGGCAATTGACCACTTTTGTGGCATCCCCCTCTCCTCTTGCAAATTCCGCGTGGATGGATATTTTCAGGAAATTGCAGGGGCTAGATGGTCTGACGAATCCAGGTGTGGAACTACTCAGATAACCTAGCCGGGGATAGATCCGGGCCGTTCGAGGTCCCTTCTTGATTTGGATGGGATAAGGATAAGGGACACCAAGGCCGCAATCACCAGCCACTGCCGATTTGGCACCCATGCCGAAAGACTGGAATTGCCTTGGAACGACTTCTGTAGAAGCTGTCAAGACGAAGAGGAGAATGAAAGCGTACAGCACCTCTTGTGCTTTTGTCCGTCACTGGAGGACATTCGGATCAGGCACTTTGGTATCGGTAAACTGAATGGCCTGTTGGAAGTGGCCAATATTGGCATAACCAACCTGGCGTTCTTTATCAGTGATAGCGGTTGGTTTGGGGACAGCGCCCAGGATGGGATGACTACCGTTGGCCATACATGATAACTTTCCTTCTAACTCTCTACCTTTATTTCTATTGATCTAATCTAATTTATCTTTTTCTTCTTCTTTTCTCTTCCCCAGGTATCACAAAGAGACCGAGAAAACGGACCCAATTGGGCTGACAACTACCACTTCATCACTTCCGCAGCCGCCTGTTCTACCTAACCTAACCTAACCTATAACGGAAACGATAAAAACTTGTGTTGTATACTCTTATTAGAAATACTTATTTTATATACCTGTGCATGACGTTAACGATTTCTGGAAGAATCCATTTCTGAGATCTTTAAAAATCAGGACCTTTACTAAAAAAAAAATCATATTGCTTCTTCTTAAATGGCTTTTCAAAATTTAGTAAGGAGTTCTGGTCATTGTTCGCTTGCCTTGAAATCGCATTCAATGGTCTTTTTTGTACACAATCAATCCAACAAAATAATTCCTTCTTCTATGCGAAGAACTTTTTTATTGAATATTAAAAGTACACTTAGCTGCTGGTGCAAGTATCCATGCCACACCCCCATATCACCGGCAATATGCGTTACATTTTTCGCATTATTTTCTAGTCTAGCTCTCAAGCTGTGGGCTCAGCCCAAAGCTTGTATTATTCACTGTAATAGTAATGGAATTGCTCCAGCGTTTCTGGTTTGTTTGCATTAAGCTTGCTTTTCATATATCCCCACAAAAAGAAGTCCTCAGTAGTCAAATCAGAGCCAATCAACATCACCGTTTCTTGGAATAACTTGTTGTGGAAAGAGGACTCGCAGTAATTCAAATGTAATCCTGGCTGTATGCGATGTGGCAGCGTCTTGTTGATATCACATGTTAACCAAGTTCAAAGCATGCAGTTGTGGCACTAAAAAGTTTTCAATCATATGACGATATTGCTTCCCATTGAAATTTACGGTTACGCCGTTTTAAGTTTAAAAAATAAGGGTCCAATGATTCCTGCTGACCAAATTCCTCACCAGACTGTCACTTTTGCTGGATGCAAAGGTGACTGATGAATAATTTGAGGGTTTTCCATTGCCCGGAACCATTTAAATGAAAATGTGCCTCGTCACTCATTATGATTTTGTTTATGAAAATCGATGATTGATTTTTATAAAATGTTTTAACGATTATAACACCTTGGTTTACCAAATATTTTTCTATTAAAAATTTGTCATGTCTCTACTTCACGACTGCCACTTTCTTCCACATAGTGAAGGATTTCGGATTTAACTAGTGGAACTTGTAGATCCTTGTGAATGCTGCTGTTTTTAATATATCAAGGAACATTAAATATCATTCTTAGAATTTTGTCTTGAAGACGTGAAGTTTACTCTATATTGAAGTTGTTGTGCTTAGAGCTGATGTCTACTATTGGGACGAAGAAGAGCATTTCCATTGTGACGGGCGTGACCATTTTGCTCATCATTTTTTAACAACTCAAACATTTCAGAATTTTTATTAAAATAACGCAGATGACCTATTTTCTCATAATTATCACAAGACGACTGTGACGGGTGCGTCTTAGCAAATTTAATTTTTAAAGGGTTTTGACTTTAAGATAGTGTGTTTTTGAATATACTTGAAATGGGCCTAATTTTTTATTTCTTTTCATATTGTTGAGGCAGCAATTGATTATCAATAAGGTTTTGGGAAAGACGTTTTTGTTGTGAAAGGTGAAAGGCTTTTAAAGCTAAGACTCCCAGAAAAGGATTAATGCCACTACTAGAGCATCGGTCGTACAAATCTTTCAGGGGCTCGCAAAACGAAGTATTTGAGTAAATGTACCTTAATACACATTCTTACATGCATATGTATCCATATATGTTTGTGCATATATGTATGTGTAAAAATAAAACACACAAAAACAATTATGCCTTATAAATTATCATCATTGTTTAAGTTTTATCTCAATGAACCTCCAAAAAAAAAACCTTTTTGGCTCAACATAAATTAAATGCACTTACAACATGGTAAAATTGTTTTAAGAAAAAACAAAATTAAAACACCATTTGATTTGTTAGTTCACGCTTAATGATTATCGATTGCAATAAATCTCATGCAGCAGCATGTTTCTTCTACAAAAAAACATAAAATTTACAGAAAAAAAAGTCGTAAAATACATAAAAAAATAAACAAAAAATAGTAACAAAATAAAATGTTTTAACAAGATGACAAAAATGTTAACGACCATCCAAAAAGGACCAAAAGCGATGATAGTAGTGGCGGCTGTAAGGCAGGAACAACAAACGGTGAAACAAACACGCCCAAAAAAATTATACAGGTAAAGGGTGTATGCAACAAAACATTTTTTTTAGAAAGTTTTACTTTAGATCTTGTAATTGTAGAGGACGTTGAAAATGGTTTAAAAGTATTTTTAATAAAAAAACTAGCAGATTTTAAGTTATAACAACCTTTTAGGTGATGAGAATACGTAAGTTTAAAAAATGAGTTATAATAACACTTGTTCGTATTTTGTCCGTATTTTTTCCTCCACAATATATTATGGTTTTACATAATGAGATTTTGTATTATTCTACAACATATTTTAACTAACACAAAAAATACCTTTCTTTTATACAAGGTGGGTGAAAAGAAATCATCCGATGTTGTTTGGTTTTAATTTTTTTAAATGAAAAACTTAGGTTCTGTTTTTTGATTATGATTATTTGATCCTTTCGAATTTTATTGATCAAGTCGAGGAGCTGATATCTTTAAAATGGGCGCAGTCACAATGGATTGCTATACGGGCTCGTTTTAAGGCATTTTTTATACCTTCGGCGAGAACTTTGGACGACAGACTCCCGCACTCGTGCCCAATATTGTCCTTGAGGGCTTATAGGGTCTCGAGCTTGTTCACGTAAAGACGTGACTTAAAACGCCCCTACAAAAAAGTCTTGTACGGTTAAATCGGGCCATCCTACAGGCCAATGTAAATCGCCAAATCGAGAGATGAGCCAACCTGGGAATGCCACCTTCAGAATAACGTTTGTGGCTCGCGCAGTGTATTCCGCTGCTCCGTTTTGTTAGAACCACATATCCTCAAGCCCTAATTCGTTCAATTACGGCAGAAAAACTTGGCTTACATTTCCCTATAGTGCGCACTGTCCACTGTTGTCGTTTAACTAGCGGCGTTCTCACTTTGAGCGAGTGTAATGGCTCCTCGTGCTTTACTCGTGGATTTTCAGTGCCCCAGAAGCAATAGATGGTTGTTCACGTACTCGCTGGTGGAAGTGAGCCTCATCGTTAATTATAATTTTGGTTCAAAAATCGTCCACTTCGGCCTCAAGATTGAGGATGGCTTGGGCGTAGGTTACAAGCGTTCAGCGGTCCACAGACAGCAGCTGATGCACGGACTGGACTTTGTTAGGGAACGCACTCAGGCTTTTGCAAAAATTCACCTTAGGGATGACCGGCTGATGGCTAATTGCGAGGCACGGCGTCTAGTAAATGTTGCTGGCGACAGCTCGACATCCTTGCCAACAGCGACGATATTCTCACAGAACGACCAGTCCGGGCCAAAGCCATTCCTGGCAGCGTCTCGTATGTGATCCTCTACTCTTCAAGATTGCTTGCCAAAAGGCGCAGTGATTGTGCAATCGGTGCCGGATGATCAGGGAATCGGCTACGGAATTCGCGCTGTGCCATTACCACAAACGAATAGATACGCAAAAAAAAGACACGATTTTTCCCCGTTGTCGAAAGAAATGGTCCGATAACTCCTCCAGCGTGAACAGCGCACCATGCAGTCAATCTGAGCGGGTGTAATGGCTCCTCGTGCTTCCCTCGTGGATTTTCAGTGCCCCAAAAGCAATAGATTGTTTTTCACGTACCCGCTGAGGTGGAAATGAGCCTCATCGCTCATTATGATATTGGTCGAAAAATCGTCCTCTTCGGCCTCGAGATTAAGGCCGTCTTAGGCATAGGTTTCAAGCGTTTGGCAGTCAACAGACAGCAGCTGATGCACGGACTGGACATTGTTTGGGAACAAGTGCAGGTTTTTGCCAGAGTTCGTCTTAGGGATGGCCGGCTGATAGCTTATTGCAAGGCACGGCGTCTGATCAATGTTTCTGGCAACAGCTTGACATCGTCGCCAACAGCGGTGATATTCTCACAGAACGAGCACTCCGGGGCAAGCCATTCCTTGCAGCGTCTTGTGTGCATCTTCCAATAGGATGATTTTTTTGGCCCATCTTGTATATAAGATAATCTATACATAATTGTAACGTGTTGTTCTTTCATCCGATTTGTTAGCTGCTTACAAGCTAAAGAAATATATGTAACACAACTGAAGTGCCCGCCACCAGTTATTTAGAATAAACTTTTTAACAAAAGTTCCTTTTTTTAAGCTAAATTATTCATTTTATTTTAGAACAAGAATTTTTCTCTTCTTAAAAATCTATTCAGATTTTGTTGTGCACACCCTTTCAATAGTCATAGTCATAGTTCGAGTACAAAGTAATGACATTAACGAAATACGCGTAATCTTATAAATTTTGTTTAACAAAATATCTAGATTTTTTTGTTTTCTTCATTTTTTTTTAATTCGTATTCTAAAGACTAGAAGCTTTTTTTCAAATGAAAAAAATTCCCAACTTCATCTACCACAACTATTGAATACATGCGAAGAGCTGTTGTATACGATGTTTATAGATCTAGTAATTTCTTAAAGTCAAATATATTTGACTAGTAAACCAGGAGTAAATGTACAGCAAGTGATGTCAGTGTAAGCGTACGTACTGAATCCTTAATGATGATCGTGCACAACAAATAACATTTAATTTGTGTATCAACAACAAAATATCTCCCGCTTTTTGAAAATAACTGCATCCTTTTGCTAAAATAAAACTGGCAAGAGGAAAATGACAATTTAGAAAATGGCAAGCAAACGTTTAAAATGATCCCATCTAGCGATTTCGTAAGTCAACATGGTTTGTGGCAGGCTAAACGACAAAAATTTATTTTAAGTTTTTTTGTACATTTGTTGTGTAATTGTTTTATTTTTTTTTTTATTCTCCTTCCGCTTTCAATAGGATTGTAAATTTAGTTTTATTACTTTTCTGTTTGCGACTCCTTTATAAGGGTCAAATTTTCTATGATCAGTTTTAATCTATTATACTTGACTTTTTACATTTCATGTATTTCTGCGGGTGTAATTGCAACTACAAATTGGTATTTACAACGTCTGTGATGACCTTAGCTCTAAGATGGGTTGCCAGCGTGCAGTAGCTCACGCAGTAATTTGTTGTCAGGATACAATCTTTACAATTTGGAAAAGAGCATTAAAACGTGAATTTGAGCTTGTTGTAAAAAAATGTTAAATTAATTGTAATTCCTTGTTATTCGTACTTAGTTGATTAGTCAAGAAGAGATATAATCATTACAAAGTTCACTCTAAAGGTACGTTTGGAAAATTGTAAGAGGAATAAGTTACTGAAGGTCTGGTATTTTTTTCTTTTGATAAATGAATGGCTTAGACGCATAAAGTTATAGAAATACCTCAGTATTATTGTAATGGAAAGGGTTGCAAACATGTTAAAAATATCCTGTGTAATCAACTTCAAAAAAAACTATTTACAAAAAAAAAAAAAATTCAGACAACTATTGATTATAATAAATAGTTGTCTGCGTCAAGTTTGATGTCCTTCGCTAAAGGATCACTTTATAAATGAACAAGTAAATAAACTATTAAGTTAAGCTGATCTACGCTTTTAATAGATCTTAATCGAATTCAGTCATTTAAGAAGGAGTGGTTGGAAACTATAAGCTTTGCTTCTTTGGGCCACCAGGACATGTGTTTCTTGATATTGCTAAAAAGCTCACAAGGTAGAATCGAAAAAATCTCAGATGAAAGCCAGTATTGTAATATAGAAACCCCGGCATTGGCAAAAGTACAATTTTCTCTAGGGGATAGAAACTTTAAGTGCATGACTGAATGAACCAAAAAATTGTTTCTAGAACAATTTTGTCATTTTTTGTAACCTAGGTTTTTTCCACTGTGAGAGGAGGTTTCTAAATGGAGGTTTCTTAAGTATCATAATTATTTGGAACTGGCCATATACTGAAGGTTTCGGAAGGGATATTGGGGATCACATCGACCAACAAAATCAACACTATTATATCCCTAAGAATAAACAGATGGCTTTAGATAAGAGAGACAATAATATTAATCTGCCCGCAAGACCAGAAAATTGTCCTATAAGCAGAGGTCTTCTCTCCTGGCTCAGGAAACACATAAATCCAACGAACGTTAACGCCTTTACAGAAAACGAAAGCCTTTTAAAAGCAATTATGCTCGAGTGGACCAAAATTTTAACAGTGTTATGGAGCAAGAACGTTATTAATGTTTACTCTGAATATGGCCAATTATGAAATCTATAGGAGCTTGGAAGAATGAATCAGCTATCAGAGTGATGAGAAAAATTTTGTGCGACCCGAATGTACATAGAACTAGAGAAATCCTAAAACAGGGGAAACCCATATATGAAAAAATAAAAAATATGTTTGAACCTCCAATCCCACTTCCACCAAACGGGGGTTGCAGGGAGCAGTGATAATGGGGCAAGCAAGGAGGACCTCGAATCGGTGAAATCATAAGGCATTCCGTTCACCTTATCGAACCTGAATTTTTAATTGATTTCCTTAAAAAACCTTCAAGTCTAAGGGTAGGATCTAGAGGTGAGCGATCCCGTGATTTTTAGGGAATATCGTTAATAGTGAATGCGATTTTAAAATCACCGGTTATTTAAACAGTGACAGTGATTACTGTTTAGCATTTTTCACTTCTTGTAAAAGAGTTATTTTAATCTCTGTTAAATTACTATACATAATGTTACTTTAAGCAGTGATTATGCGATTTTAGTTATTTTTAACGAACTCCTGAACAACGCATTGGAAAAATAATATAAATGATAAATAAGAATTAAAAATATTTATGAATAAGAAATATCAATTTTCAATAGGTATGTATGTACATAGTTACAAACAATATTCCATATTTATATTAATATTTTTAATTTACTTTAAACAAAATTTTTATAAAAAATTTAAATTTATACCTTTTGAGATAAGTTTTTAAGCTCCAATTGAGCATTGAGATAAAGCTTTAATTTAGAAAAGCAGTTTAAAATTCTTGTTAAATAGATTTCAAACATAAAAATATATAAAACTTTGTAGTTGAAATCCATTGTAACAAAAACAAAAACCTAAAAAAAACAAATAACACAAATTAAGCTGTATATGTACATAACACAACTAAATATAATATAACATTTGTGCTTTTTCTCGTTTAAACGCGTTCGTCGGTCATTTAGGACTTGTCCAGCTTTTGAAAATATTCTTTCGCATGGACTGGCGATCCTAATGCACAAAAATTTTCTTGAGCTATTTGAGAAAGATTTTAATATTTTTATTCTTTTTTACTTCACCAATCAAAAATATTTTTATTTCTTGATAATTGAAAGTTAAGTCCAAAAACCCTGAACATATTAACTAAAATTTAATTTAGCTAACGATTTATATATATCGCTTATTTACTCAAATGTCGTAATTCTAGAAATGCATTTTTGGCGTTAACGATTCAGAATTGTTTGTTATGCTATGTTTAATGTCGTATATAAGTTTCGTATTAAAAATGTTTCTACTTATAACGTGTAAAAAAATGTTATTATTCGTTTCTATATACATACATAATGCGAGCAAACTAAAAACTTTATACGCATTTTTTTCGAAATATTTTTGTTGTACCTTTACAAAGATTTCCGCTTTTCATGTAAAGTTCTATTTTTGTTAGCTGTGCTTTTTTTCATTTTAGGCTACGATATGTGTTTAAAATGTGTGTTTAAATCTGTTTTTGAATATTAATTCTTTAGCCGGCTCATATCTGAATTTAATCCGCCGTCGCGGACAAACAATGCTCGGCGCTGGTCTCTGACGGCACCTCTGTTGTAAAGTTTTTAACAGCACTTTGACAAACACACATACAAACACATAAGGCCTTTACTTATTTTAAAGAACAAAAGCAGCAACATGATTTGCTAGCTATGACCAAATGTAAACATGAAGCACAAAAATGTTACTTTAGATTTTGCAAAGTTTAACATAATAAGAGTAACATCGCAGGTAAAATTACTGCACAATATTTCAAAATGTTACTTTTAGTAATATAATAAATTAAAAGTAACACTTTAGTAGAAACAGTTACTTCACGGTTTATGTCACTGTCGTTACATGTCAAAATGTTATTTAAATAACACAATAATTTAAAAGTAGCAGTAGCAGTTACTTCACAGGTTATGTCACTATCGTTACCAGTGATTTGCAAGTAACAGGTATAAAATCACAGGTACGGAAATATCACTCATCTCTAGTAGGATCTCATCATCGCCATGCTTACACTTCAACTACGTTTGAATAAAAGAATCATGCCATTTCAATTTTATTTTTTTACCTAAATGTAATTTAGGACGAACAAAACAAATTTATTTAACAAGTAAGAGCGCTTAATTCAGCTGTGCGGAGCCTTATATACCGTTCACAACGTGTAGGAGCTTTTACCCAAATTTTGTATGGCAACCGCCTTAGGGGGGAAGATAGGGGGTAAGTATGTTCTAGAAAAATGTTTGCTGGGAAAAATGATTTGGGGTCAAAGGGGGTTAGTGTGTTCTAGGAATATGTTTGGGAGGGAAAATTATTGTTGGTTGATCATCCACTTTTTTCTCTAAAGCCAACTTAGAGGAAGTTATGGGCATGCTTACATAATTTTTGTGAATTTTGTATGGCAACCTTCTTTATTGATGGAAATAAAACGTATGTGTGTTCCAAAAATATGTTTTGGAAGGGAAAATTAATGGGGGTATTTGATACATTTTATACCTCTAAGGGCGGCTCCGAGGAAGTTTTAGAGGTTCTGAAATTACTTTTTCAAATTTTGTATGGCAACCCTGTTATTGGCTGGAGAGAAAGGTTAGGTATATTTCACAAATATGTTTGGAAGGAAAAATTAATTTAAGTCGGCTCCTTCATTGCACCCGTGTAGGTGTAACTCCGGGGCAGCTGTAGAAGTTTCTATGTACAAGTTTTAGAGAAATAAACAGAGGTAGTCGTGGGCTGCTGCCATATATCCTTGTTAGTTATAAGGCCATTTCGCTTAATTTCAATGAAAAAATTTTCGCAGGTATACCTGATATTTAAATACTGCAAATATACACGAGAAACATCCAGGATCTTTAGAAACTTGAACAGAAGAATGTATAAAAAAAAATTTATTTCAAAATGCGAGATATTTTTTTAATTTTATTTTTTTATGAACATTTTTTTTTTTAATTTTATAAAACGACCTTCAAATTTTAACACTGTCTACGTTATTATTATTGTTTTCCTTTTTTTAATAAAATTTATAAAAGCATTTAAAATTAGTTCCAAAATGAAAAATTGCTTAATTCAACCATAAATAAAAAAACATTTTTAACTTTTATAAACTTCACAAAATATATGAATAAAATTTTTTATTTATTGTTCGACAAGATGAAAAAACTCCTTCAATTTTCTAAATAAAAATGAACAAAAAGAGACGACTTTAAAGATCAAGATTAAATAAATTTGAAAAGTTGCAATACTTGTTTTCTAAAATCTCATCTTCTTTGAGCAGCTTCAAAAGAAACGCCAAAAAAGAAATCTTTAAATACCATTAAACCAACCTAGCAAACGGACAGACAATCCATATGTCAAAATGCCTCAATGACATGCAAAGATTGCTTGTTTTTTCAAGCCTCATCTGTTACCATCATTGGTGGAAATGTTTATTTATTGAAATATTTTCCTCCAATACAGCACATTGGGATTGGCTGCCATAAATCGTTGTTGAAATATCATCTTGAACGAAATCGATTTCGATCAATAACTATTTTGTTGCTTTCGTCTTCAGCGTTATTCTTTATTGTTTCTCTTATTTATATTCCTGTTCGTTTTTTTGCAAAATGTATGTATTTGTTGTAATTATCAATGCTTTTGCTCTTCCTTATACCTTGGTATGAAGATTATTGTATGCGTTCTCCTTATGTTTGGGGCATGTCGTTGATGTGTCGGTGGTCATTGTGGCACACAAATCAATTTTCGTTTCGCCTGTTTAATATTTTTTTTCTTAAACTTTTTAAAAAATTTGCTTAAAGCCATAGCAAATGGTATAAAATATTTTAAATATCCTTTTATGGTTGTCTGACATACAAAACCAGCAACAACATAGAAAACAACAATTTATGTTAATCTATCGTTTAGATTGAGTGTGAGAAAGATTGTTTAGAGATTTTTTAAGAAAAATCTCTGGTTAATTTATGTTATTAATTCGCATATTTTAAATCAATATTTCTTGCTTTTGTTGAAGCTTAAATATAAATTTTGTGATTTTTTTTCAGTTTTGTACCACGGATCGTTTGGTTTTTGATTAAATTAAGTAGAAACAGATATACATATATGCACGAACAAACAGTTAAAGTTTGTTTTATTAAAAGCGATATTCCTCTAAAAATTGTCCAAATGAAAACCAAGTCTATTCTAGATGACCTGTTCAAAGTGAAGCGTATCCCAAACAAAGCGTTCGTTAGGGATTGTAACAAAAAGCACTAGGATGGGCTAAGGTCAGGACTCAAAGCAAGCAAGCCCAAACTTCCAAACGTTTTCCATTCAGCGCTAACTTTGAACGAATTAGCTGTATATTTATCACTTTTTAACTGTTATTACCTGCAGTTTATAATGAATAGGAGTCTTTTGATCCCACATAAAACAGAGCAATACACCAGCGCCATTTGAGGTTGATTTAACATATTTCACGGCTTTACAATCAATCTGCCGGCCTCAATTGGCATGTGTATGGTTAAAAACTACTTTTTTATATTTTTAATTTTTTTTGGCATTTTTTAAGTGAATAGGTGTGAAAATGGGAAACTATAGGCCGTAGGCCAATATTGAAGTCAACAGTACTTTTTTAAGTTTTAAGTATTTTTTTGTATATCTTGAGCTTAAGAATCATAAAATATGAAACTATTGGCCATATACCCAGATTAAGCAATGGAAAAAAAAGGTGGATGAAAAATAATTTTTTTATTTTGCTATTTTTTTAGTTTTTGATGGTACACACAAGGAATAAATTAAGCAAACTTTACTTTAATCAAGCCATAGCGGTGTCAAAAGAACGGTGAGTACGGTTTTTCTTAAACCAAGTACGAAATTTCTTACTCCAAGTACAATTTTTCTAGTCCGAATTTCCTACTTTTAGCCCCAATTCAGCTAAAAAAGGGTTGATTTAAGTTCGGAACCGTACTTGATGTGTAAGCCAAAGAAAGATTTATTTAAGCCATAAACTGGATTAATTCGAAAATGAAATGTCACTTTTTTGACTTATGGAGCTTTATTAAAGAAGAAGATTTTATATTTTATTTTCATTTATTTATAGATATTTAAAATTTATAATTTAAAAATTTCATTTTTTGTACTTACCGAAGCTGAGATTCAAACCAGGGTTTTTCTGCACTGCAGCACAAGCGCGTTACCTCTAGGCCACCGAGACTTTTTGTTTTCAAATGTAAAATAATATATTAAAACAAAAAGTTTTTTTCAGCTTGATTTGTTGAAGCGATTCGAATAGGCTTAATTTAAGAAAATTTAAGAACGGATCGTACTTAAAAATTTCAATAAAGATTTTGGATAATTTCAGGAATAAAATTCTTGATTTTAGAAGGCGGGGTTTCTTTCTGTGTATGATTCTTACTAATAAAAGTAGCAGGCAGCCTGATTGAGGTCAAAAATCAATAAAGAAGACAACAATTTTTTATCTAGATTAGGGTCAGATTCCAGTTTAGGTGATTAGGAGTACTTTTCGAAAATTTTGATGCAGTTTCGCATATTATTAATTTTTTTATCTAAGCAGGGAGAAGAAGTTAATGGGGAAATGATTTAGAAACAGACGCTGATTGAGTTCGGAAGATAATTTAGTGAAGACAAAGTGATTGTTTGGGGAATGGATACAGGAGGACCATTTTCACCTTTTAATAGTTTGGTTTTAAAAATGTGCCCCTTCATTTTAACAAGATTAGGGGAAGGAATCACAGAGTCTGACAAAAAGGTCTTTGGAAACCCTAAATTAAAAATTTTAAATTCAAGATCGGGATGAAAAAATATCATGCAATTTAATATTTATAGTGCTGCTTTGCATTTAGCATTTTGCGCTTGCAAAGAAGCAAGTTATGTTAAATGTTAGTGTTTTTGAAATGAGGTTTGTGTAAGGTTTTAAATCAATTTAATTGGCAGTTACCTTCTACATTCATCCAACGGTTTCTTTTCATGAGAAGATTTGTGGCCGAAAGAATCTTTTTTATGGAAGGAACCCGATTGCGCTTTCTGATTCAACCTGTCTAGTTATTGCTAAAAAGTGGGTTGCAGTTTTCGGAAAAAATTTTGAAACGCATTAGATTTTGATTTAATTTATACTTTTCTTACAGGGGCTATTGTTTTTGGGTCAGCTTGCCTATTCCATTGTCTTGGCCATAATCTCAGTAAAATGCTTACTGGGAGCCAACTTCTCCTAAATAAAAGCAAAAGCTAAAAACGATCTGTAGCTAATCGGAATGGCATTTTAACATGTTTCTTTGCCTGTTATGGGTATTCTCGCATACATAACGACATACCCCCCGTGCCTAAATGATGGCTTAACTGTACCACTCTAAGATTATTAAGGCTTATCATCCACTCATATAAAATTCATTTGATTCCTAGGAATTTAGGGACTAAATATTTACACGCGATCAGATGATATTTAGTTGTTGTTAATAGTCAACTGCACAGCAAGAAATTTTGTAACTTATTATTTTAACCAGAAAAAGATCGACAAGATCTTAAGGCTATAAATAAGGCCAAGAGAACTTTCCGGTAGAAAATAATTGCTTCATCAGCAAAAAAATCAGCATTCACATGACACCTGGTCTGAGGAAACCAATTTTTTTACAGAATCTGCGTCCCTAATCGAATTATTTGGTTACTATTTTCGGACAGGCTGCCGTGTATTAACCGATTATGAGAACAATTTTCTAATCACATTTCACAAATTGTTCTTACCTTTTTTGAATTTGCCGTGTGAAAAGGATCATACTAAAAATTTCAAATGAACTTTCCATCAGAGGCAAAGCCAAGATTTTCTTTCTAGGGGTATCAACTGAAAACTTCTCACTAACAGACATTAGCAGAAGATTTTTGTTATTGTTGTTCTCTTCTACCTTGTTTTATTCTTGTTTCAGAACGGCAAGAAATAATATACCCAAATTCTGGGTTTTCTGAAACTGAAAGACGGGCTTACTTATGACGCTTGTAGATTTACTATTAATATTTCAAGGCTGATGAGAGTCCTATCAAGTACCACGGGAATTGGGAAGTTCATATATATCTCTGTCTTATTGATGGTAAAGTCTCTTTTGTAGGTGCTTGTGGTGGCTGTGATTATTTTCAGCATGGACAACTGTTTATAAATGCACTAAGGGTCGGTTTTTTTGTTTTGTAAATATGTATTATAGTTACTGCAAAAATGTTTTATATAAAAATTCATTAATATCTTTTTATATCCATTAATTTGCAGTTTTATCTCAAAATATTTCTCAGAATTTTCATATGCCTTTTACAAAAACATCTGTTTTTATTCTTTTGTCAAAAAACGAAAATTGTAACACAAGTCAAAATTATTTGAGCAGCATCATCCCTACGCAAAACAAGAGTTAAAGGAAAAAAAATTGACAAAATAATTTGTTTTATTGACAACACATTTTCTTGGTCATTAATCTTTAATTGTTGAACAAAGGATGAACAAATATACGCTCAAATCAACAAATGTCAAAATCATCAATGTCAATGAACAAGTAATAAAAATGTGAAGCGCCACAATGAATTTTTGAAAATTACTTATACATACATAGATACTTCCCTCTCGGAATTTTGTGAGTCAATCTAAAATTTAGTTGACTTTTAGTTAACTAATTATTGTGCACATCTGACTTCTGCACGATAAGTATTGAATTAGCTTTAAGTTGACTCAAAAGTTATGCAGAAATGATGCAAAGGTTGAAGCTGTGTACGTACAAAGAAAAGAAAGAAAAAGCAAAAATACACGAAAAATGTGAATTCCAGTGAAAACTAACTGTTTGTTTTTTTCGTTTGTTGTTTGTTCTTTGTTTAGTACCTGTGTCAAGTTGATTCATTTAAGTCGTATATATGAAGTTTTAATAGAAAATATTTAAAATAAATTGAAAAATTACAACAATCAATTAATTTGTTTAATCAATTCCTGTAATTTTTTACATTTTTAATTGGCCAATGGAGGCATTTTTTTTTATTTTAAATAAATAACAGTAAATATATTTCTTTTAAATATTAAAACAATTCTAATATGTGATAGAAATCGAAAAGGAATATTTTGAAAGGAAAATATAATATATTTGTGATGGGACTTTTTTAATTCCTTTTGGACTTTTATAACATACCAAATTATTTTTAATTAAAGTTACATAACTAACTACAAATAGCTAACTCATAGTTTAATCGTCTCTAACTCACCATTAGTTAACTAAAAATGAGTTAACTTGTAGTTATCTGAAACTTATGCAGAGTGGGTGAGTACTGACTTGTTGTGCGGACACTCTGTGGAAAAATCAAATGTAACTTTTTAAAGAAAACGAGTTAGATTTTGAGTCAGCTATGACTCTATTTTAATCAGCCATTAGTTAGTTTAAAGTTAACTTCATTTCCGACAGGGTTGTTTTAATACACACACATATACATACATATGTATATGTGCGTAAGTACATATTAATGTGTGTAGTTTGCACTACATTTGTTACCACAAGAAATATAATTAATAATTGTCATTAAGTTAAACAAACTGCATTGGCCTAAGGGTTGCTATAAAATGAATGACAGCAATCAATTAAAACAAATCAAAAATGTCAAAAATATTAAAGAAATTTACGGCACATTTTTCTTGCTTTGAAAACACAATAAACTATTGAAGGGCGACAAAGAAGGACATAGAGATAAGGAAAGCACTATTAAGGAACATTAAAACGAAACCATTAACAATTATTTGTTAACAATATTTTTTCTTTTTTTTTTTTGTTACAAAAATTCATTTGCATAGAGGCTTAAATTTCAATAAATAATCACTAGGTTGACATGATGACAAAGCCTATCGGCACTGGCATTTCGGCTGCCTTTTTTTATTGTCTTTTGCTTTTGCATGCTTTTGGAATCATCGAAAAAAATGCAACAATATATGAAGTGAAATTTATGACAGTTAACGAAACCAAAGAAAAAAATAAAGCACAGAAAAAACATTGTTTTATATTAAATGCAACTCTGTAAATAGTAGTAGAGCTTTAAAAACCGGTTGAAGCAGGGGTAACATTGCAAATCTATTATCATGCACTCACAATACAAAGCACTACCATTATGCACACACAAGTTCGTATTTGCAAAAAAAATCATTTCCAAAAAATAATTTTGAAACAATACAAACGAGAACATGCGTCAGCATGTTAAGGATACTGCCAATACCTTTTAGTGCAAACAACCACAAACAACAAAGACAAAAAAGCAGGTTTGCAAACAGTTCCCAAAATATAAATGCGAAATAAAAAAAACTGGACGATTATAAATATTGACAATTCTTTGAAGAAGTGCAAGAGAATGCATATAGTGCCAAGGTGAGGGAAGAATTTAACGTCAAGCTTTTGTTTTCAAAAACGATTGAAAAAATGGTTGTAAAAATATAGATGAAGCTTTAGTTAAGCCACCGTGTGCTGTTGCATATTTATGGAGGCAAAGCCAAAAAAATACTGTTGCACTGTATTTTTTAGGAATTTTGCGGACTTAACAATGGTAGGGGCTGACATGAACTAAAGGCCAGAGTTACCACTGTTAGTTATTTTAGAGCAGGTTAAACTTTCCATGATAGAAATTTTTTTTGGCATCCTAAGCTGTTTTAGTGCAAATAAATTTTATTTTAATTGCGGATCCAAACGGTCATAGGGATTATTTATGAATAGACTGCCGCACCAGTTTACGGGCGGATCTACCTCTAATGGTCCAAAAACCGTTCTCAATTTTTGTAGTTGCGTTTAATATTCCACAGAGCCAATCCTAGAAGACGTTATTGAGTTCCAAGCCTTCTAGCCAGAATAAAGACGGAAAAGCAGTAACGCGGTGGCAGGAGTCTATGGGTTGGCAGCTGAAATGTTTAAGGCCAGAGGCGACACCTAGATTAGAGTGTGCCTCAGCTTGTTTGTACAACCTGAATGGAAAAACCCATAACCGAGAATTAAAACATTTGAGTTTAAAATCCTGTGGGCAAAGAACTAGACAAAGACGGCATATGCCATTTCCAGAGGAATAAGCCTCCTTCCTATTGGTTACTAAATACTATCCAGCGTATTGTATGAAGCTAAAACCTAAATCCTTTGCAATGTGGCTTAAGACCTGGGAAATCCATTAGCGACTAGATATACATTTTACACCAAGCCCTGAAGAAGACTCACTGATACGTCTTTGCAGGATGGCCTTGACTGATATACAATCCTTAGTTAGGATGGGCAGGAACATCAAGGCAGCCTTTCGTGTGATTTTTTTTTTTTAAATTTTCTTTGAATAGGTCATACGAGAAAAGGAATGGAACTGACACATTATACAAAAAACAACATGTGTTACTTGTTTGCGATGACAATATAGACATCATGTGGCGTGCACTGCAACATTAGTTGTCACCTTGCAAAAATCCAAGAGGAAATGGCCATTCATCTTAAACAAACCACAATCTCCTTAAGTGATGTATACTCTACACTACAACTAGTCCGCGAATGTCGGATATCCTAGAAGTGGAAGGTGATGCGTTCTAGTATCACATTTGCATTGGTGAGAGGTACGGGACCAGTACAGGCAACTGTGCTGCCGATGAACTTGCTACGAACGGTGCGAAATTGGATGATCGGGCAATTGACCACTTTTGTTACATCCCTCTCTCTTCCTATAAACTTCGTTTGGAGGACCATTCTAGGAGGGTCCCAGGGGTTAGATGGTCCAACGAACCCAGATGCGGAATTACTCAAATATCCTGGCCGAGGATGGATCCGGATCTCTCCTCGCTCTGGGAAATTAAGGATAAGGGACAACGTGGCCGTAATTACCGCCAACTATTGATTTGGTACCTATACCAGTAGATTGAGATTACCTTGCAATGACTTCTGTAGAACCTTTCAAGACAAAGAGGAGACTGAGAGTATACAGAAACTCTTGTGCTTTTTCACGTCACTGGAGGACATTCGGACCAGACACTTTGGATATTCTGTCGGACGTGGCCAACATTGGCCTAACCAACCTATCGTCCTTTTTCAGGAATAGCGGTAGGTTTGAAAATGTTTTAATTAATGTTGGCAATTATGTATGAAATACAATATCAAATATATATATCCGCCTCTGTTAGCCTCACAAATGCGAGCCCTTTAAAGCACATTTCAAGCGATATTTAATTAATTTCATCACGAATATTTTGTTTGAGTTGCTCCAGCGTTTCTGGTTTGTTTGTATAAACCTCGTTTTTCGGATATCCCCACAAAAAGAAGCCCAGAGCAGTCAAATAAGTCGACCGTGGAGGCCAATCAATATCACCATTTCTTGAAATAACTTGTTGTGGAAAAAGCTCCTGACCCAATTGCACACCAGACTTTTAATGGATGCAAAGGTGACTCATAAATAGTTTGAGGATTTTTCATTGCCCAGAACCGATTATTCTGTTCATTCATAAATGCATTCAAATGAAAATGTGCCTCGTCACTCAATATGATTTTTTCATGAAAATCGTCACAGTAATCGATTTTGAAAAAATGTTTCAACGACTAAACAACTTTGGTTTATCGGAAATTTTTCCATAATAAATGTGCCAGCACTCTACTTTACGTCTTCCAAATATGAACGGTCAAGGCTAATGTTTACCAAAATGGCGGACACCTTGCTCTACAACTTCCCAAATTCGCAACATGGCGCTTAAGACTTCAAAACATGACCCATACTTATGTTTGCCGCTCTGCGTTACTACATAACCCTGCATACTAAATTGAAAGAAGATCAGTTTTATGATGCCATCGGTGATTTTTAACTCTTTGCCGTGTTAAGTCTGGGAAGTCATACAAAGCCTAGACTTTTAGACGGATATGACAGCTTGAAATACCTATTAATCTGTTAACCCTGCCAAATTTCATAAAAAAAGATAGGGAACCCCCGACTTGGTCGCTACAGATATTTTTTAAAACCTGGGCAGAATATGCAATAAAATTCGTGTTTATAAGTTTTTCACAAAATGGCAACTCTTTTGCCATTTTTTCCTGTTTTCATATGACGGGATGCGTTGAAAAATTATGATGCATTTTTATGGATTTTCAATGTTTTTACAGCATTTACTTAAGAATTATGACCTGTTTGTTTTTTACTTAGCTGATGGGTTTTATTTACCACCCTCTTTTTTTTCCTCTTTTTTTTAACAAATGCATGATGACAAAAAAAAAGAGTGTTTTTTTGCATTAACTGGTTTTTGGGGGTAAGTATTTTGTCAACACACTGATACAGGTGGTTTGAGAGGCTGTTGCAACTATAACTAAAAGACTGCAAGTATACCTACGCATTGGCTGCAAGAAAAAGAAAAAAAAATTATAAAAAGGACATCCGGTTGTGTTTATATTTAGCGCATTTTTTTCTATAAGTATGTGTGTATGTGTATGTACAACCAACTTATGACTTATAGCTGATTTATGAGCATGATGGACTCCGGCTTAAAATATTGAGAATTTAAAACAATATACAATTGCAAAAGGTGATTATGAACAACAGAAAAATGGCAAATTTACATTTGTGCTGCAACTTTAACATGTTGATGCACGGAAGATATTATTCTTTTAGCTTTTCCAACAAAGTTTGAGGGGAGTTTTTTTTAGTAGAAAAAACCTGCGTGAAAAAAATATTTTTGCAATTTATGCAATTTTAATTCATTGATATGCAAAGTACTGCCAAAGATGAAGAGCTAAATGCAAAAAAAATTAAAAAAATAAAAGTGAAATTCAAATAAAAAATATAAAAAAACGCCAACCAATCGACCTCATGCAATACTCGTTAACATCCGTTTCCGTTGCAGCAAACATTTACAGTAAACAATGACGTTTCTCTGTATGTATGAGTATTTGTATGCAGATTGCTTTACATGAAGAAGAGATATAACAACAATGTTATGTTTGGCTAATAACGAATTGCATAAACTGCATATCTTTTTTTATTGTTTCTTTTTACAGGCGACAATTTACAACATGAGACAGATCGATTTATTGCTTGACAATTGTTTGTTAACTCACACCATAGAACACAACATTCATATCAATAATATTTTTTTATTAACAAAATACTGTCCTCACTCCTCCATGTTATTGTAGAAAAAAGATAAATAATAATTATTTTTATATGCTGCCTTCATTTTTATTTTAAAAAAAAATGAGGCCTAGAATTCCATCATAATATTTGCTTGGCTGGATGAAAAGTGTGTGAAGTCAGTCCATGCAACTTTTATGCATTTTTCACATTTACAGATGGAAAAAATTACTTTTTGTTGTCGTCAGCATTGCGCCATAAAACGCATCGACATTTTGCTGTCTGTCCCATTTAGACTGTGCGTTATTTTGTCGTCACAGAATAGTATGTCGTTATTACTGTTGCTGTTGTTTTTGTTGTTGCATCGTGTGAAAAATAATGTTTTAAATATTGACAACATGAAATATGTGAAAACAATAATCATAAATTTTTATTAACATTACATATATGAACACATACATATGAATGTATCAAAAACACATAAATGCATTTAAACACACATGCATTACATAGATAAATAAAATATAAACACTCTAAGGATTTTTTAGGAAGTACGGTAGATGGTCTAGAGATTAGACTTTCTGAACTTTTCTGCAGTTCTTTTTAATTTTAAGGGCTTATCTTAAAACTTGTTTATGATAAAATCACATAGCGTGCAGCCATAGTAGCAAGGATATTCATAGGACACCTTCGCCTATAAAAGGTATATTTAGACAATCAACGTTAAATAATCTCTGCTTAAACGCCGACACTATTAAAATTAATTTTTCATATATTTCAAATTCTTACAAACATTACTCAAATTACTTGCAGTGTATTGTATGCAAAAATTTACAAAAAAATTTACTGGCTAATGTTGAAAAACATCGTATTGCATCACATGTAAAAATTGGCAAAATGTCATTAAAACAAAAAGAAAAAAAAACTCTTTTTAAAATTATGGCATTTTTTGTTATGGCTTTTGTTTCGAAAATTGTTGTAAATTTTTGAGGTTTTTGTTTTTTTTTTTTTTTTTGAGAAATACATTTTGGTAATTGATTGAAAGTACCAAAAATGTATGTTTATGTTAGTAATGTAAGGTTATAAATAACAAAGCTATTACGAAGGTATTATAAATAAAATGGGTTAGTTTTTGTTAAATTTGCTGTAACAAAAAGAAACTAAAACATGTTTTTATTAAATAAACTTGCAAGTAAGTACAGATTCAAATTATGGATGTGTTTTATAGGTTTTTTTTTTAAAGATTCCGTTTTTTAATACTAATTAAAAAGTTAGCTAATCAAGCATTGTCCAAACTCGAAAAGCAAAAATGGCTTAAGTTCTAAAAATAGTGGCCTAAAAAATACAATGATTTGTACAAAGTCCTTCAAAACAAACTTTTTTGATGTAAAACTAATTGTTATAAGAACTTATACATAATTCAAAATATAGAAAAAAATTCCAAAAAAGTAAAATAAATACTTGTCGTCTTTTGACCTCAATTGGTCTCTAATAAAAATCTCAAAAAATACAAAAAAGTATATACATATACCTATGCATAATATTTTTCCTTGCTTTGGGCCGGCCCGAACTGATGCAAAATCCCGAAAAAAGTTTAAAATAGGAAGACTAATTTTTTTCCAAATCATCGAACCCAATAATGTTTCAATTATATTTCAATGTCTGTTATTTCAAAAGTTGTAAAAATTACAATAAAATTATTGTTGGCATCTTTTATCACAAAGTTAAACTTGAACTATTTGTAAATAAGTATATCTTTATGGTTGTTCGCACGCAATCAAGCCGCTTACTATGGACCGAATTTTTTTTTATTTTAGAATATAAGTATGAAATGTGCGATAGGTTCTACTTTTCTAACAAAAAGTGGCGGTGCCATGCCCACAATTTCCTAGTTCTTAATGTGCTTCTAATGCATAACTTCAGCAGCTAACACAGGTACTTTTACTATACCAACTTGTGAAGACATTTTTTTTTTGCATATTAGGTCTCTGACAATAAAATTTTGTAGGGTAAAGTAGACGCCCTCAATATGAAGATTTTCAATATTGCCACATCTACTTAACCGATTTTTGTTTAAACTTATACGCATATACAAAACCTCTAACGTTCAAATACTTAAAGCAACACAGTGGGCGGGGCCACACCTATAAAAATTATTATATATTGTTACAAGTACTTCTATCTAGCACATTTTTATATAATCTTTTTCTCATGGCAACCGCTTCTTCGGTAAAAATTTTTTAGGCAAAAAAGTGGGCTGTACCATGCCCACAAACTTTTTAATAAAATCTTCTCTGCATATATAAAGCTTCAAACTCAAAGTTTTGAAGTAAAAAGATTGTCAAAAAAGGAGATGCGTGCAGTAGAAGTATCTGTATTGAGATCTTACTTTTTAAAGGCAAGACCCCGCCTACTTTGCTGCCTTGAAAATGTTAACCTTCTGTGCACAAATGAAAAAAATCGGTGCACTAGATGCAACCAGTACTAGGAATTTATTTAATGTAGTAGAAGTACATTATACAGTGAACTCGCGGAAACGTGAATATCCAGAATCGTGAACATCCAGAAACGTGAACACTTTTTATTTAACATTAACTACTCTAAAACGTGAACAAACATTGAAAGCTTTAAAACGTGAACAGTTTTTTTCTGAGGTTTTTTCTTTGTTTACATTAATTTTATTAGTTTTGGGAGTCCCCGAATTATGTAATAAAAGGATCTATAAGCGATATACATAGTTTTATTTGCAAAATGTTGATTTTTGTGGTCAGATTAATAGGACAATTATGTATTACCCAAAAAACTTAGGTTTTAAAATTTTTAAATTGGACGTTTCGGGTTAAAGCGTTGTTAAGTTTTGACTAGATTTGGATATTTTTGAACTAGTAACAATGAATTGATAAAAAAAATTAAATTCGTTAGAAAATATTTAAAACATATCCAGTCAAAAACGTGAACAAAATCGAAAACATGAACACCCTTGGTAAAAATTAGTTCACGTTTCCGCGAGTTCACTGTATATAAGATATCTCATACTCCATGCTTAGGAGTACTTATATTCCAATGATTATAAATATATTATTTAAAACTAAATTTGTAGGTGTGTTTAAGAGAAACAAGAAACCCTTCTGTAAAAATATTCAAAGATTTTTTTTAAAAAGTTTTATGTTTCCTCCATAAAAAAAATTTTCGTTATATACGCCTCTTTGCGTTTTAGCTAACGATATACATATTTTTTTCGCTTATAAAATAATTATTTGTTCAAGAAAAAAATTTATAAATTTACAAACATCTTTGTGAGTTTTCGTGAGAAAAAAACCATCCTGAGTGAGTGAGTAAGCATTATTAAACAAATTTTCTTCGAAAGCGTGAGAATTCAAACGGCTTCGTACGTGTTTAAATTGCTTTCTTTATGAGTGTGCATGATCTTTGACTACCTCTAAATAGAGAGGATATTTTAAAACCAATAAAATGGTTTTCTTTCTATTTCCGTATTTAGATCGGAAGTATAATATCCGTTCATCAAATAGGTTAATTCAAACTTTGTTGTCAAACTATATGTCGTATTTGCGAAGGGAACCTGACACAACTTTAGATGCCTTCTGTAAATAAAATTATCATATTATATAAATGTCGATTATTTTGTAAGCTTGCATAAAGTGTACTCCCTAAATTATATAGTCAGTCCTATGTCCAAATATTATTCAGGATTCGATACAAATTTTTCTAATTTATTTATAGGGTTGAGTTTGTCTATATGCGCTAAATTTGTTCTCACATTAAATCATCAGTAGACTTCACCCAAATCCTTAAAAAACTTCAGGAATATTTCCTGCCTTTAATATAATAATTTCAATAAACTTATTGAGAATTACTATAAACAAACCAAAACATCCAAGGTTATTTACAAAAACCGAACAAATCAAATTAAAATATATGCCAAACTTAACCTACAATAAACCCTATAAATAAATTCGGAAAATTGGGATCAAATTCTGAATAATATTCTAAAATTATTGTAATACGAAAAGGTTATGTTTTCAGAAGCCCTTTAAATATTTTTAGTGATCAACAATGGTTATCCAAATGTAAAAGGGAACAAGAAAACCATAACAGCATATAACGAAAAATTGTTTGTTGGGTTTTTGAAAGAGCTCTTGAATGTTTTGCTTTGTTTATAGTAATTCTCAATGAGTTTATTGGGGTTATTATATTAAAGACTAAGAATATTCATGAGGTTTTTCAACAATTTGGTTGAAGTCTACTGACGATTTGGTGTAAAAACTAATTAAAGTTATATTCCTATCGTTATTCCTATAAAATTTTAAATTTTTTAAAGTTTTGTTTATATTGTGGATTATTTAATTTCGGCTTCAGGTCTTGTTTATATTTATTTAGTGAATGGGTCAACAATTTTCTATGAATTTAGTATAAGCCCCTCTTGAAGGATTACTTTAACTGCATTTATTTTTGATATTAAGCTTTCGATATTTTATGAATAAAAAAACAAACTATTCCACGAAATAATTGCGGCCTAACTTATAACTTGGTTGTTTTGTAGATTGTTTTTATTTGTAAAAAAGTAAAAATTTTAACAACTTCCAGAAATAACTTTAAAAAAATTAACAAATAACTATGGTTTCTTAACAGATAATTACTTTTACATAAAATGACTTCAACTTCAAAAAAGTAATGAAAAACAATTGTGTTAAGAAAATCACTTTCTAGCTTATGCAAGGATGCTTATAATGTGTAAGTTAACCATTTTTGAAAATCAAATCTTTTATCTTCCCTGATTTCTAAGAATTAAAGAAACATGTTTTACATATGCACACACATATGCACATGTAAGTATACTATAGTACATTGTTCTAATTAAAACATAATAAACATTATTTATATTTAATTTTTTTGTTTATCAAAAACACATATTGTCTAAATGGGTTCATGCTTATTGAAATTAGACACCAAAGTAGCAGATAACCATGTATGTGTGTATATCTTCTGCAATTCTATACAAACACACACCCACAAACAAATATAAAGGCCAATATATTAAATAAATGGCCAAAAATAGAAAGACAATTCATACAAAAATATGAAAAGCCAAATCCAACAGATTTTTTTAATGTCTCCATTTGAACTGTGTCGTCTTAGGATCGCACACGCGTGTTAAACAGGAAAAAAAGCTAAAAACGAAACGCATTAAAATAAAACAATTAAAACAAAAAGACACATAAAAATTATTATTATTATTATAAGATAATATTTGTTAGACTCACACTAATGTGACATTTGGTAAAACATTTGCAGGATTTAAGAAAATTTATGAATGAAAAAGAGAACAAACAGCAGTATGTATGTATGTTTGTATAATTAAAATTACAATTAAGTGCAAGAATGTATTAAATTAAATTTATGGCAAAGGATAAGTAAAGGATACATGTGCGTTAAATTTATTTTAATACGACATTCAACCAACATATGATAAATGTCATACATAAATTTCAAAAGGAAACATAGACTAATGAATTATAGACTTACAAGAACATATTAAAACAAATCTTAATTGTGTTCAGGCGCGAATACAATAGGAATGAGATTTTAACAAATAAAAATCATATAAAAATTAATGGACCTGGGTTGAAGATTATTTTTTACACCCATAACACATTCGCGGTAGGGTTTGTGCAGTTGCTTGTAACTCCCAAAAACAATGGTCTGAGACCCATTTTTAAGCATACCAATCGACTCAGAATGACTTCCTGAGTCGGTTTAAGCATGTTTGTTTGTTGTGCGTCTGGCAAGTTACATACTTGAAAAAACCAAGGTACAAAAGCGTTAAAATACAAAATGTCTATGCAAAAGTATTGCCTTTTTAATTAACTTGCAAATAAGCATCATTGTTGTGGTTAAATTTCTATAAAAACCTTTTTATTTAATTGGAACAATTATATTATTAATTAAAAACCATTTTAATTCTTTAATAAGTATTTAATTGAAACCAATAAAAGTGCAAGAAACCCCGAACTTTTTTTCATTTTTATTAATTTTTTTAATTTATAAAATATTTCTAATTTTTAAATAGGGGTCGGTGTCATATTTTAACCCTGTTAGGGTGACTACAAGAAAGTTGTAGGGGTTTTTACCCTATTTTTTTAAATTTTGTGTGGCAACCCCCTTACGGGGTGGAAATATGGGGAAAGTATGTTCCAGGAAAATGTTTTCAAGTAAAAATTAATTGGGGTAAGTTCTGAATTTGACCTGTCCACGGGGACCCTGCAAGCTGTAGGAGGGATTTATTACAATTTACCAAACTTTGCAAGTGGAATTTAATTGCAGTCGGCAGTACACTTTGTTTCTCTAAGGCCGACTCTGGGGAAATTATGGGCGTTTTTACATATTTTTTTTTTATTTTATATGTTGATAGGAGGTAAGTATATTCTAGGAATATATTTGGGGGGGAAAACTAATGGGGGTGTGTGATACATTTTATTTCTCTAAGCGCAACTGCTAGGAAGTTGTAAAAGCTTTTACCCAAATTTTTCAAATTTTGTATGGCAACCTTATTAGGGGCCGGAGATAGTATGTTAGTCTGTTCCACAAAAATGTTTGACCGGAAAAATTAGTTGGAGTCGGTCTTACATTTGACATTTTTATCAATACCCTGTAAGCTGTGTGAGCGATTTAAAAGATATTAAAATTAGTATTGCAACCCTGTTAGGGCGTAGAGTATGTTCTACAAAAATGTTTGTGAGGAAACATTAACAGGAGCCGGTCTAACATTGCACCCGAATTAGGGGCAACTCTGGGGCAGCTGTATAGTTTTATGTACAAGTTTCAGAAAAATAAACAAAGGTAGTCTTGGTTCTTGGCTTATAACCGGGTCAGTTATTTGCTAAATTTAAACAATAATTTTTTAAGGAAATATATCTGATAGTTACTTACCACTCACGGGTCTATGCGATATTTATTTATTTTTTTATTTATTTTATTTATTTTTTTAATTATGTCTAGCACAACAAGATTAAAATCTTATAAATTAAAGTGCTAGTGAACAAAGCATAAGGTTTAAATAATTATACAATAATTTAATAAAGAAAAAAAAAAATTAAAAACAAATAACACTCAAAAATAAATACATTAGTTTAAACAAAAATTAAATACATAAAAACAAAAGCTTTAATTGAATGTAAATTTATATAAAATCAATATAAAAAAGTTTAAGTAAAATATATTTAAATGAATCTACGAAATATAAGTAAAATTACTTGAAAAACTTAAATAACTCCTTTTTAAACATGTTAGCGTTGCCTAAGTTTTGAATATTATTTGGTAAGTTATTCCAGAGACTTATAGTGTATATAAAAAATTGTCGTTGAGACAGAAGACTTTTATGTTTCAATTGAATAAGTTTTCTCCCACGATTTGATCTTGCAAATATAATTCGGTCATAAATATAGGCAGGCTCTTTTAGGGTAATAATTTTGTGTAAAAAAATAAGACATTTACATTTCAAAAGATCAACAAATTTTATTCCAAAGATTTGGTACGAAAATGACGAAATATGATCACGTTGGCCTTTTTGAAAAATATAACGTGCAATATTGTTATATAAGACTGTGAGTTTTCCTAAATCGTTACTGTCACAGTTTGCGAAAATTTCACATCCGTATAAGAGTGATGGGATAAGGTAAGTTTTGGCTAATAGCATGCGTATTGCAAGTGGTGTTGAATCTTTAACAGCCCACAGGTTACGAAGCATCCCATACACTCTTCCGACAATAGCATTAATATGATCGGACCAAGTAAGTTTGTTATTAAAGGTAATTCCTAGGTTGCATGCTGAATTTACAAAATTGATATTGTTATCACAAATTTTTATTTGAGGGCCTTCAAAAATTGTCTTTGACTTTGACAGAAAAATACATTTAGATTTTGATGGATTGAGACATAGACCATTGGCATTAGCCCAGCTGCTAATTCTGCACAATTCATCGTTTATTTTTCTAATACAAAAGGCAATATCTGGGATTTGACAAGATGTGTAAAGCTGAACATCATCAGCATACATATGCACATTACTATCAATTAACACGTTTGGTAAGTCATTTATATAGAGGCAGAAAAGAAGAGGCCCTAGAATAGAGCCTTGAGGGACTCCCCTGTTGATGACAAGCGCGTTTGAAAAGGTATTGTTAAGTTGAACTTATCGGGGGGCTTCAAAAAGTTGATTGTAACTATAATACGGACATACGAACAGATGGACAGATGGACATCGGGAAATCGACTTTCCTAACAATAAGAGCTAAGAAAATACCTTATGGGTTCGCAAATGGATATTTAAGAAATTGCGAATGGCAAACTTATTTATACCCTTATCACTTAGTTGAAGGGTATAAAAGTATAGAAATATTTTTTTCTGTGTACGTCCTCTCTCCCAAAAGATTTCTAACCTTTTCGATTTAGAAATTATAATATTGCAAAGGATAAAGTGTTTCAGAAAACATAATATTTTAACTCACGCAATATTAAGTGATTGTAAAAGAGAACTACACGACGGTCACGCTAGAAAATTTTCTAAAAGTACAGATGGAGTAGAGTTGATATCAATAGCGGAAAAACAAATATACTTAAGATAAATTCGACAATCGCCGTTTTAATTTTTTGAAATTGGAACCAATTAAAAAAACTTTTGTTACTTGTGGATGATAAAGCAAAGGATGCCCCAGAATGCAATTCGCCAGGCAATCGAGGAACAAATCACCCCAAAACAACAAGGCAAAGAATTATTCATAACATAACAAGACGCAATACTAACTAAAAATGGACTTTAATTTTTTTTTATTTTATTTTTAATATATAGGTAGAAGAATATCAAGAATATCAAAATAAAATCAGATATTTCTGAGGCTTAAGTAAAACCAGTAATGCTTCAAAATAAATTAGGTTTAAGAAAATTCGTTCGTAAGGTAAAATACATGCATGGAAATTAAATATATTTTTAGTATAGAGCTAAATGATAAAATAATTACACAGAAGAAGTGGAAATTAGCAATTAATCGGGCAATAAAATTTACTGAAAAATATTCCTGTCAACCAATGTCAATACATACTTTAAAAACCTGCCAATGAGCTCTTTAAATTACTGTTTTATACGTTTAAAAACAACTTATTAAGGTCTGTCTGAGTAACATCAACTTAATTGAATTTATAGACAAACACACTTTTTTTATAAAAACCTAACATTGTACCAATAATTTAGTTAAATAAACAACAACACATATGCATTTGAATACAAAGATAACCCAAACACTCACACAGCCAAAGATATTAATGCAAACGCATACCATAACAAACAAACAACGAACTTTAAAAAAGGATCATAATAAATATTAAAATTTTGTTCAACCGTTTTTATTTAAAATAATTTATTTGTTGCTTTTTATATTGTTTTGGCGGAAGTCGATTGCTTTGCAAAAGAGTTTGAGCCAATATGCGCTTGTATTGTACGTAAATAAAATTTTTTTTTTGCTAGTTAAACAATTGTCCTTTCGTCCTTTTTTGAAACTTTTTAAGTTGTTTATAGAAATATTGTTTCCCTAGTACAATAGCTGCTTCATAAAGAAATATTTTAATGTTTATTTATTTAATTTAATTTTTTTTCTGTTTCTTGTCGTTAACAAAACATCCAAATACAAAATGCGAATTTATAAACCTGAACTAAGAAAAAAAAATAATACCAAAAGGTACCTAATGTGCTACATTGTAAAATATTAACGGATGTATACGCGTAAGTCTACAGCTTTTACATATTTTTTGTTTTACATTTTTATTTTGTAGCAAAGAATTATAAAAATATATTTATTGTAAATAGAATAAAGGAAAATAGTATGTTAAAGGATAATAAAAGATGTTGAAAAAAATGGTTGACCAAACATACAAAATAATAAAAAAAAACAAATAAACAAACAGACGATCAAGTGAACGGAAAAATACACATTCTTTAAAATTTTAGAAGGAATAATACACTCAAAAGAATTTTTAATTTTTGCAAGCAACATGTGAGCATCATGGCCAACCTTTTCAAAGTGATCTTCCCTATTTTCAGCGGAATATTAACAATTAACTTAAATTAATTAATCAATTAAAAAAAAACTATAAAATTATAATAAAATTAAAGACTCTAAAGTTCCATTCTTTTAAATCTCAAATTATTCAAGAACTGAAAGAAAGTGACTTTGATTTAAGAAAAAAATTTTTTAAAACAACTTTGGAGCGTTTTGCACTGTAAATCCAATTGTTTGGGGCCACGAGGCTCATTTTTACTTAAACGGTCAGACCAACCAGCATAACTGCCGTTACGGGTCTTCAAATACGCGCAACCCTCAATTGAAACATGCTTGGTGTGCTTAATCTACGCATGAGATGATTCGACCATTTTTTTTCGAAAATTCTTGAGGCAAGGCGACGAATGTCAACAGTAAAAATTATCAACGCATGATTGCGGAATTCTTTTTGCAACACCTGAGAGCTCGTCTATTGTACTTTTTACACAAGTGGTTTTAACAGGATTGAACAAATAAACACACAGCCAGAGCTTCGAAGAATTTGCTCCGGAAAAATTCCTTGTGTTCTTAAAGAAAAATAAAGAAAAATAAAATATAGAGCAATTTCCTATTAATTCATCTTGAAATATTACAATTTAAAAATTAAAGTTTTCTCTGAGTGCTGCCATTTGAACATTAACTTTTAAGTTGCCGTTTTTAAAATAAATAAAAAAGTGTAACGTATAACCCATATAACAAACCACAGGAAGTCATTTAGTGTTATAGAAGAAAGAAATAAAATATTTTAACAATATAACAGGCATAACAGAATAAAGAGATTTTTTTTTTGGATACAAGGTATTCAATAAATAAAGGAACACTTTTAAGCAAAACAAATAAAAACTCACCAGTTTTTAACACATACATACAAGCATTTTAAAAGATTTATTTTCAATTAAAAATTTATTTTTTTTAAAACCTAAACTACACCGTTTTGCAAAATTATTTCATTACAATTAATATTTCGCAAATCCTTTTTAGTTTTTTTCAAATCAAAAATTTAAAAAGCGTTACTTTTTTAATTCTCAAATTTATTTAAAATTTTATTTGGGTTTTTTTAATGGGATGACTTACAAGCAAACAAACCATTTCGTTTCTGAGAGAAAGAGCGCTATATTCGGCTATGCCAGATTTTATATACCCTTTACAATGGCCTTTTAAAACCCCAAACTTTTTTTATTTATATCCCTTTTTTTTAACAGTGAAATATTTGTAATTTTATATAAGGGTCGGTGTCATACTGGTACCTTCTTGTGGCGACAATGGAAAAATTGTGAGGGTTTTTTAAATTTTTTTTTTCAAATTTTGTATATCAACCCCCTTAGGAGATGAACATAGGCAGTAAGTATTTTTTTACAAAAAGGTTTGCAAGAAAAAATGAGTTGGGGTCAGTTATACATTTGACCTATCCACGGGCACCTTGGGACCCGTAGAGGGGATTTATAACAATTTGCCAAACTTTTTATAGGTACCCCTTTAGACGATGGCGATAGGGGGTAAGTATGGTCTAAAAATATGTTTGGGAGGAAAAACTAATGGGGATTATGTAGGGGTTTTTACACTAATTTTTTAAACTTTTGTTTGTCAGCCCTGCTGGGAGCTAGAGATGGGAGTTAAGTATGCTTCACAAAAATGTTCGGGAGAAAAAAGTGATTGGGTTCGGTCTTACATCTGACCTTTGTTCAAACACCCTGGAAGCTGTGGGAGCGTTAAAAAAAATTAAAAAAAATTTCACTTTATATGGCAACCCTGTTAGAGGGCGGAGATAAAGTGTAAGTATGCTTCGCAACAACGTTTGTGAAGAAAAACTAGTGGGAGTCGGTCTTATAATGCACCCGTACACAGGCAACTCCGGGGCAGCTGCAGAGGCTTGAATGTACAAATTTTAGAGAATTAAACAGAGGTAGTCTTGGTTTTTCGCTTAAATCTCGGTCTGTAATCAGGTGATTTTTCTAAATTAAAAAAGCGATTTTCTCTTATATGTTTTTAAAAGTTTGATACCACCTACCCTTCTATGCGACATTTAGGGCTTTAAAAAGTTAATTTTAATTATGACACGGACAGATGGGCAGACGGACAGACGGTCATCGCTGAATCGACTTCCTTATCTATAAGGCCTAGGCCTTAAAGACAATCTTATTGGGATCAGCCCATAATTTACAATGGAGCCCATGTATGTCCTACATACGGATATCACATTTCACCGGGTCAACTGCGAGTTTGTTATTTTGTTACTTTAAGAGCTTGTGGCGCTCAATCTTCTATTGACACTTAATACTAAAACTTTTACTCTATTCGCTAAGAAAATTGGGATCAAATTTTGAATAATATTGGGTTTGTTTTCCGTAGCCCTTTTAATACATTTAGTGATAATCAATCGTTATCCAAATATAAAAAGGAAGAAGAAAATCAGAAAAGCGAATAGAGAAAAATGGTTTGTTTGATTTGTAGTAATTCTCAATAAGTTTATTAAAGGAATAATGTAAGGGCAAAAAATATTCATGAGGTTTTATAAGAACTTCGTTGAGGTCTAATGACGATTTGGTGTAAGGACCATTGAAATTCATATAGATAAACTTAACCTACAACAAACCCAATAAACAGTTTTAATTTTGTCAAAAAAAAGTAAAGAATCTTCCTTAATTGCACAAAGCCTTTCAACCCTGCTTTACTTTAAACAATTAAAGAACTAAAACCCTAACTCAAAGCGAATATTTATTTATGTAATTGGAGCTAAGGTTTACCTATCTGTCTGCTTGTCTAACTTCACATCTATCTCATTGTTGTCTAGGTAATTTATGGCCCATTAAGAGAAATATATTGAGCGAAATTGCAAAAAAAAAACCTTCAAGAAATTAACTGAAATTATTTGTTTGTTTGAATATAAAAGCATTTTGTATGAACGTTGCACTATTTGTTTAATAACTATTGTAATGCTTGTTTGTTAAAATTTATGTTCTTTGGTAGCAGTTGTTGTTGCTTTTATTATAATTTTTATGCCACATTAAATCAGCTGTAGTGACTGTTGCATGTGTTTGAATGTTTTCATGGATATTATGCTGCATGCTCATTATGATTTCCGTTTCCTATTTTATTTGCTTTTTGTATGACCTCTATGGCTACAACGAAGTTTTTAATATAAAGAAACGAATATCTAAGGAACTCTTTTTAATTGAACACAATCTTTATACTTTGTGTTATTGCTCAGTTAAATAAAATCCTTAAAAACCACCACTTTTTAAGACTTTGCAATAATATACTATTAATGCTTATCTTTTAAACACCAAAATAATGAGCCTTCCACCCCATAACTATAATTTCGAAAGTTTCTCTCATAAATCTTAATGTAATAATTCAACTTCAATCAAAAATCATAATTCATAGTCAATTGACAGCCGGGCACGCCAAAATACAAAGAAATATGCTATAAATCTCTCATAAAATGTACTCAATTAAATAAGGATATTTAAGCAGGACTATTTAATTTGTGCAAGTGTAAGTGATTGTAAGTTTTTTTTTACAAAAATCTTTTTTATTTTTAATGAAAATATCGTCATCGCTTTAGTTCTTCTACGTTTATTATTTTTGTTTTTAGTTTTGGCCTTAAAAAAGATATCCAAAAATAACAAACGATAATGTTTAACGACTATTGAAGTAACCACAGGATACGAGCAGCCAGTTTTGAGAGTGAGTATTGCCAAACAAGAGAAATATTATAAATCTAATATTTGACATAAAGACGTGTGTATGGTACCGCAATAAAGACATGAATTTATAGACGTGTAAAGACATCGTTTCTATTTGTGTATGTGGTAAAACTAAAGTGCATTTTTAGATATAAATAAGAGAATAAGAGTGTAAACATGTATGTGTTTGTTGTTTTGCAGCAGTATTTGTGCATGTAAGTGTAAAAGACATATCTTTTTTATGTTCTTCTATTCAAAAACAGTATCTAAAGGAATTAGATATATTTTTACAAATCTCTAAGCTCTGCAAAATTTTAATTCAAACCTCTTTTTTATGTGCAACAGTTTACGATATAAAAGGGACTTTAACCGGCTTTTCTATCTAAAATCTTGGAGTTTGTGTTAAAATTCGCTCTATTAAGCCTTACTTTTCCTTAATAAATATCAAAATCGTAAATAGATGGGATCAATCCATGGGACACTGGACCTATTGACTACAGCCTATTTCTCCACAAGTAAGGGAGACAATGTAATACAATCTGTGATGGATTGTGCGGACGCACACGATTTGGTCACAGTCAAAGGCGTAACAGAGGACATTTTTATTAAGATTAAGCAGAGTGTGTATCAAACCACTTTGACCCCTGTTAATCTCCTGATGCAAGCGGCCATCTAATATTAATGATAAGTCCAACGAATATAAGGGCTTTTCTTAGTCTGATGCCAAAAAGTGAGCCACTCAATTCGAAATGACTTTAGATCTATATATATTTTTCACCATTTTTCCTTAAGATGATGCAATGCCTAATAGGTCTACATACCGGGAATAAAGATCAGTTGAAAGTGGACAGGTAAAAAAAGTATAATAAGGAAGGCTCCGGTACTACATTAGCAGCTTTTTTTAATAATGTTAGGCTGGAAGTAATTTATTGGCCACTTATGTCAGTTGATGCTTACTGCCTAGGGAGCCGAATTTGTATAGAGCTAAAAGCCGAATAAACAATGCGGACCAGGGTGGGGTCTCCGTAAAAAGAGACACACTACAAGGAGAAGTCGTCTTCTCGCTACTGTGGATACTGGTAATTTGCGGAAATCTAAGGACTTTCCAAGGGGTAAAAGAAAAGAAAGTAGTATCCTATGTAGATAATATGCGGATACTGGTCAGAGGGAAACAATTTTTTTCATTCTAACTGATCTTAGGTAGAGGGCGCTGGAAAAAAACACTCAATGTAGGCCAACTACAGTGATATCGAAAAAAATCCATGGAAGACAGAGCCAGTACTACTTACCCAGAGGCATTAGACTGGGGACTTTCATGGGCCAATGGAAAATGGTAATGATGGAATACCTCGGAATACTAAATCAAAAGCTAAAATAAAAAAAATATCGAAAAGAGGGTTAAGAAAGAACTAGACTCGAGGAAAAGGTTGGGACCTAAAGAAGAGTTCTTTTCGCTGAATACACATAACGAAAGTTTGACCTAACACTATCTATAGGGACTGCACTGGCGAGATGCGGTCTTAGAGTATTGCCACCAAAAGAGGTCGAATAAGGTTGAAAGAGTTGCTTGGGTCTATGTAACGAGAACCCTTGAGAGTTCTTTACATACTGCATTGGATACGTTGCTGAAACTACTGCCTTTGAATCTATGTGTTAAGAGCATTGCAACCTAGAGAGCTTTGAGGATCAAGGAAACAAGTGCATGGTGCGTTTTTTTTCGGGATATACCAACATCTGCGGAATACATACTTCGTTACCAGTAAAGAGACCGTGCTTCACACCGGGAAATAAGATACTTATCACAGAGAGATCAATGTGGGAAAATTGCTACCTACTATTTAAGGGACCCTCATGTACACTGATGTGTCCAAGACTGAAACTAAAATTGCTGAGCCTTAAGGATAATTTTAACCTTTGTAATGAATTTCAAATATTTACGATATTAGTTCCATGAACTTGTTTCACTGTAAAAACAGCACGGAGCTTAAATGCAAGGCCACCTCGGTATGCTTCTAAGCTACTCATAAGGTACTTAGTTCTAACCCGGATAAATCGTTTTTGGTCAGGAACTTTAAATCAGCGCTTCAGGAATTCATTAAAATTAGACTGCGCTGGGTTTAGGGGCACTCCGAGATACTCGTAAACGAGTTTGCAGATGAATCAGAGCTAATGGGATCTGGCAGATGCCCGAATAGAAGCAACATCTGTTCTTTCCCCACTGTGTGAGTTCTATTAAAGGATCGAATCACATTTTAGGGATAAGAAGAGCAGGTATGAGGCTGAGATTGCAGGTCAAAGAGTGTCGAAATCCTAATGGCAAGTTTAGATGACCTAAAACTGCTCTACAGTTTTTCAAAATCATTGTCTGCAAATTAACAACCAAATAAGCTACCAACTGCTGCTTGTGCGAGGACGCAAAGGACCTCAAGACGAAAGCTCATCTGGTTTGCCAGTCCAATGCCTGGTACTTGTCAAAAGGCAACGTCGACCCTTTGGCAACTACTTTCCGAACATTTATCTACATTATTGGGCTGTAACCTTTATAAGATGCTGGAATACGCCAAGGGACTTAAATGGTATCAAACAAAAAATATTATTTATCTTAAAATAAAACCCTACTTTATCTTAAAAAAGAATTACTTCTTTTATTGCTTTCTTTTTCTCAAACCATTATTTGTTTACTTTTTGGAGGTTGAAAATATCAGTTGCCAATCATGGCATAAAACAAACCAATAAATAGTGGCCAAAGATGTTTAACAACAAAAGCAAATACTCTTTCAAAAAAAAAGAAAGAAACAAAAAATTTAAGAAAAAATGTGCATTTAAACAACGGAACACGCTTGTTGGCAATAAATATTGTTGTTACTCACAGCTCGTCGCCATCGTTTTCTACTGCTACTCTTTCTGCTGGCTGCTTTTGATTCTATTTTCCTCCCCCAAACCATTAAGAAAATATAACATTTAGTTTAAACATTGAAAATAATCACCATTTCACATGAAATCATTTTTTTATTTACTTTTTAAGAGAAAACTGCTGCAGTTTTAATTTTAAGTTCTGTAAGCTGCCCTTCATCATGTTCCACATTTACTATTTTATGCAATAATTTCGTCTTCGGTGGCAGTTTTAGTTCTTGTACTTCCAGACAGTTTTAAGTGTGTGAATGATGGCCCAATGTTCTTTTGTTTTTTTTATACATGAATGTATGTTTGTTCGTGGGTTTTTAGGTTTGTTATAAAAAAAAAAACATTTAAACAATTGTTAAAATGCTTTGAAATAAAGGAAACGCTTGTAATTCATGTCTATAATGCTATAAATTTAAAGCTTAAATTTTTAATGGCCGAAAGTTTTATTGTTAGTGCTCGTCAAGGACATAGAAATCAAGAGCACATAAGTTTAAACATGAGTATGTTATTTCATTTCAATAAACTCAAATTGTTCTTTAGCATGATTTCAATTATAACAGGGGCAAATTTTATTTTCTTGATGATGCTATAGTATCTAGAGTTTTAAACCTTGAATTTGCTTTTATATTACAGGGAAATTTTCCATCTGATTCCAGTGACCTGGTAACGACTTCTAGTTTACACCTCATAGCATCGCTTTATGAAATCTCTTATTCAAGCACTTGACCCAATGGATCTATTATCTTGGTCTTGGTCCTTTTACTACTAAGCCTTACGCATCCCAGAATAATCTGATGTGCCGCGATTCTATTTTCTCACGCAATCCTTTACCTATCAGAAGCCAGGAAGGGCCCTAATCAGCGTCCTCAGGCTCCACCTACCCCGGTTCATTAGCAACAATATCTGCTGTGTTTAAACCCCAACCATATAGCCTTAACTACATTCACTCCTGAACTCCAACTAAAACATGCTTTTTAAAGTGCCCATATTCTTATTCTTTAAAGAATTATTTGTGGTCTCACGGTTTCTTATAGCCTTCACATAAGTGATAAGTGTATATATAAGTTTGTCGTTCCGTTTGTAATTGCCTTGATATACAACTGCGACCCCATCAATTACATATTTTTTTAGGCTTTATAGATAAGAAAGTCGACTAAAAAACGTCCGACTATCCGTCTGTCCGTGTTATAGTTGAAATCAACTATCAATGCCGTATAGACCCGTAAGTAGTATCAAACTATTAGAAATGTTTGCGAACAAATTACCATTGAAATCAAGCAAAATCGCCTTATAACCGAGATATACTTAAGTTAAAAATAAAGACTTCCTCTCTTTATTTCTTTCAAATTTGTACATAAAAATCTCTACAACTACCCCGGACCTGCCCCTACACGAGTGCAGTAGTTAAGGGTTTTACGTGATACCTGCCATGCTGGCAATAACTCACGGTGCTCTCAACACTTGGTAAAAACAACGCGTCCGTCAGCGCCCCCAGAATGGCCATAACAGACCTCTTGGTGAGAAGTTTGGCTATCTTAGCCCGAATTGCGTTTCTAGTTTCGATCTCGCTTTTTTATAATCAAAACACGCTTGTGCACCCAACCTTAAGCAAGAAAGATAATGATTATCATGTCGCACCGAACGAATGCGACACCCAGATTTGTTTGAAGGATCTTTTTCTCATCTAGACAAATCAATTACTCCACCATTATCAATGTTTAATAATCTTCTCACCGACAGTCAGGACCGAATCACGCACATGCTTCGAAATGCCATGCCGGCCTTCTCATTTATCTGCTAGTACTTTGACGGGATCTTATTTTAGATCCTAGGGCCCCCAGCCGTAGCCAGTTTCCCTATTCACCTACTTCCAAACACACTTACACCTTTTCAGCTAATAGCCTACTTCCACAGTTACTCATGTGCCTGGGTAGATCCGCCAAAACCAGAAACTTTTCTTGTTGAATCTTAAGTTCATATAAGACCGCTTACACGGTTATTCTGGGGCCCGTACAAGACGGACCCCGAAATTCGTTCTACAATTGCCCCGCTTGGGGATAACCACAGCCACCACGAGAACTCCCAAAGGAGACCTCACCATCAATCAGTTCATGCACTCGGTGAGCACATGGGGACAACTGATTCCTGTGGTACCAGATAGGACTCTGGTCAGCCTCGAAAAATCTACTTGCACTTCATTCCTACCAATTTTTAATTTACACAGTTAAGGTATTGGTACTCTTATAAACCTTGTATTGTTGTGCCACTAGACGGCGATGTACATGGCACAGCGCAACAAGGACAACCTGCCTCAAGCCAGACCAGTGAATCACTGATCACTCCTTTACCCAAGACAGATTGTTTTCTCTTAGCCTTTCGGTACTATTTCGAAAGTTGCCTGGTTGATACCACTTGGACGTAGACTTAGGCACTTGTATTTATAACATATCAACCCTACACGAGTGCAATATAAGACCGACTTTCATTAATTTTTCCTTACAAATATTTTTGTGGAACATACTTACACTCTATCTCAGCCCACTAACAGGGTTGCCATACAAAGTTTAGTTTCTTAAACATTTTTTTAAAAAACAAGACACAAATGTAAGACGGACCCCAATTAATTTTGCCTTCCAAACATTTTTGTGAAATATACTTACTCCCTATTTCTAGGTTCTAACAAGGCTGCAATACAAAATTTAAAACAATTAGGGTAAAAACCCTACAGCTTCTCCGTAGTCACCCTTAGAGTTATAAAATGTATCAAAGACACCCATGTGTTTTCCATTCCCAACATATTCCTAAAACATTTTTACCCTCTATCTCCATCACCTAAGGGAGTTGCCATACAAAATTTACACTTCTTATGTAAAAAAAAAGTGTACAACCGAACCCCATTAATTTCCCATACCAAACAAATTCCTTAAGCATACTTACCGTCTATCTCCACCACCTCAGGGGGATCTAATACAAAATATTGGAAACTGGAAACAGGGTGCCCGTGGACAGGTCAAATGTAGGTAGGACTGATCCCAACAAATTTTTTCCTTGAAAATTATTTTTTGTAATATACTTATCTTCTACCTCTTTCCTAAGGGGTTGCTATACAGAATTTGAAGAAATCAGGATGAAAACAGCTACAGCTTCCCCGTAGTCACCACAAGAAGGTTAAAGTATGACACCGACCCCTAGTTTCGACGGTATATACTGAGTGAAGCGTGCGTGATCTCGGGACGAGAACAATTGCTCATCAATAGTTGTATGCTTTAAGTTGCTCATAAGCATGTTCTGAAAACCTGCCTCACCGTTATATCATAAATAGGTCTGCACAGGCCTGCTTGATTCCTATGAACCATTTCGTTTTTAAGCACAAATAAAACCAAATATGAAGACATAAGTGGTCTGATTTTGCGCTTATCGTGTTCACCGTAGTTAGTTTAAAGAAGTCATGGGTGGATCCTACGCTCATAAGTTAAACAACAAAGTTGTACACACATCCCTATGAAAAAGGTCTGCACAGACCTGGTTGAAACACGTGGGGTTGAAAAATATATTTTTTTAGTCAGTGAGTCTAGAGACAATTTAGTGTTAGTATTTTTTAAATATTTTTTTTTTTATTTAATTTAGTAAAATATAATCATACACATACACACACACACACACACACACACACACAAATATTTATACTAATATTACCAGTTTTTATTTAGAGCCTTTTTCTCTTTAATAAATATTTTACAATTTACCAATAAATATAAAATTGATTTATGTTGGCACCAAAAAACCTCTACAATCAAACACATGCATACGTACATCCCTATAACGAACACAATCACACATATCTCACATTTAATAATAAATGTGTGTTTAGTGTAATTTTTATGTGCTACAAACGATGACATTTTCTGCATTTATTTGAAAAGTCATAATTCAACGTTTCAATATTTGTTATTGTCGCCAAAAAATATATTTTAAACCAAAAAAAAAAATATATATTTCATAACTCATACACTTTACTTCACAATGTTTCAATATGCAACTGCACTGTTATTTCTTTGAAATTTATACGTGTTTCGGGCATCAGTTTTTTTTTTCAATATTTTATAGTTTACTCGTTACAATTCAAATGTAAAAAATTTTATTTTTGTTCTCTTGTATAGATGCATTAACATCATTTTTATAACATTGCATCGTTTGCTTATAGTTTCGTATGATTTCATCTGTGGGTAATCCTGTCATTGCCCAAAAAATTGCATTTGACTATAAATCAAATATATCACACGTGCCTTAACTCACATGCCAGCGAGCCAGCCACGCAGTCAACCAAGCCCAGCCAAGAACAAAGCAGCCAACCAAGGCAAACCATATTTATATGAATTCAATAGTTGATATTAATGGCAACAACCAATGTGTAACCACAGTTAGTCATTGTCATTTTTGTGTATTGAATATTTTGAATTAGTTGATGTCCTTTTTTTCTGTTTGTGCTTGCCGAAAGTGGTTGCATGTCTTTTTACAGCTGATATTTTTTTCTGCATTGAGCCTTTGAAATTTGTCAATGACATCAAAATCAAATAAAACATTAATGTGCGTTTGTATGTTTGTGTGTCTGTAATGTCATGTCATGTTTTTAAATGTAGTTGTTTTTACTTGATTATTTTATATGTAAAAAATTGAAAAATTGCACTTTCTTGAAGATATTAATTGGTAATAATAAATTATAAATATTTCTTTTATTTAAAGGAAATGTCAATGATAAAATTAGTATGTATTTTTATAACAGAGCTAACCGGAGTTTATTATGAGGAAATGGAATTCTAGAATGAAAGATGTTAACTGCTATACCTGGAAAGAAAAATAAAGGATATTATTTTATACGACCCGAACTAAGGTTTTCTTAAATCAGGCCTATTCGGATTCCTTAAAAAAATAAAGCAGAATAAGTTAATTGTTTTTGAATACAAAGGGTGTCTGGTGGAAAATTTATATTTTTAAATACGATTATTTCAAAAAGTAATTAACGGAGAGAGGTTGGCGCGGTTTAAATTGTTCAAGAACTGAAAGGATGTGACTTTGGTTTAAGCATAAATGTTTGTAAAACTATGTTGGAGCGTTTTCGCACAGTAAATCCCGTTCTATGGAGCAGCGAGGGTCATTTTCACTTAAACGGCCTCGCCAATAAGCATCACTGCCGTTACAGTTCTCCAAAAGCCCGCAGTCTTTGATTGAAACATCAAAAACCATTTCACTGCCCCAGGTTAACTGTTTGATGGGCCTTATCTACGCATAGGGAAATAAGAGCATTTTTTTTGCGAAAACTCTCGAGGACATGCGACGAGTGCAAATTATCGACGCATTATTACCGAACTCTTTCTCCAAACCTGCGAGCTCATCCATCGTACTCTTCACGCACGTGGTTTTAACAGCATGGGGTGACTGCACACACAGCCATGAAGTCGATTAGTTATCTTCTGGAAAATTTCCCCCAAAAACTGATCGAGGTCGCCCGATCTGACTCCCATGGATTTTCTTTATAGGGCTACTTCAAAAATCGGGCCTATAATGAAAATCTCTTGTGGTTTTAAAGGGAAATAGTCGTCAGGAAATCAGCTCAATTGAACCAGGTTTATTGCAGCATTACACAAGATTCCGTTTTAAACAATGTTTTTAACTCGACGGAAGATATCTGAATGGCATACTCTTTAAAAAATTAAATACGCATTTCCATTTCAAATCCTAGTTCTTTTGAAAAAAAACTATGTGTTTAAATATATAAATATGTCACCAGACACCCTGTATTACACCATTTTAACAACGACAACAACAACAAAGTATATAAAAAAATTTACTGGTTGAGAGTTGATTCAAATTTTTATATATAAAAAAGTCAAGGATTTTATATATTTTAACTGAAGGTAATGCTTAATTAAAGGGATATGTGTGAGATACCCCTAACAATATTGCTGGATTAGTTGTAAATTGTTTATTCGGGGGACGTAGAAAAGGCCTGTTACAAGGTCTATCCAAGAGCAATATATAAGCTTGAATTGGTATCACTTTTGAATTAAAAGCACCCTTTGAACGGCGCCAGACTTAATTTTCCACGTGGTAGTCATGTTCGGAGGGACTTTCCATGTCAAGAGTCAGGCAGTCCTTGAGACCTTGAAGAAGCATTGCGTCAAGCCTACGTTGGCAACAAATTGAAAAAAGTGAAAGTATAGGCCTCTTAAACATCAGGCGATGTTGGGTGTTTGTGCACTGCAACATAGTTAGAAATAAAATTGATAACAAACTTTTAATTGTAGAAGCCCAAGCCTTTAATTGGCATATAAGGAAGACACTGTGAGACCCTAAATGGGTCACTATGTCAAGATTGTCAACATAACGAATCTATGGGGGGCGGAAGACAGCAGCCACCACTACTATAAGAAGAGCTAGATTCAGTGGACATCAGGCTGCTTATAGGTTAAGGAAGATTGGATCAGGATTTGGTTAACAACTCGATACTGGCTATTTAGTGGGACCACGGTACTGCGGACTATTGAAGAATGTTTGAAGATGAAAAGAAAGTGGAAACCATAGGAAACATTATCTGTTACTGCCCTTATATACAAAAAAAGGTCAAGGTGTTAGGTAAAAGATTTCAAAAAGAATTACACGATACTTCGAGTTGTAACTATGAAAAATCTTTGTGTTTATTATTCGAACCAGGAGTCAGTGGAGTCAGGGGTTTCACACCTGATCACGAAAAGGACTTTCTCTGTTTCTTCCCTATATCTAAACTTTTTCTATCCTTTACGTTATATACTATTTTTCCTTGAAGAATCGTTCAAGGGCCCAGGAGGCTTAGGAGCAGCGTTGTCTAATAAGAGATGATGATTTATGAAAATGTATGAGTGCTTTTCCACTTGGTTTATTTGTTTATTGTTTTTTATTATTTTTCTTTTGTTTTTTCTCTTTTTATGGGTTTTTATAGATGACCGTGTTGTGTACATGTAAAACCCTATTATCTTTCGTCCCACGGAGACAATTTTTGGCTTACATTTTATAAAGGCAATAATACATTAAAGCCCACCCTCTCTTTATAGTCCATCATAACCTAAGCTAACTCCAGTTGCAAAATTACACAGAATTTTGTTAGTCTGCACTTATAGTTATTTAAGAGAAGTTACCAGGGGGAAACAAGAATCCTTGCTTGAAATTATTTTTAAATAAATTTAATTCAAAAGGATATACGGGAGGTACCAATGTCCTTGCTTCGACGTTGCTTAAAACTTGTATATGGGGGTTATAAGAAGAATAAAAATTTCATGCCAAATTATAAGTCACAATTTTTATTTAAAAAATGATATGCGGAAGTTATTCATATCTTTGTTTTTTTTTTTGCTCAAAATTTGTCTAATTTTTTTCTAGATAAATTTAAATTTCACGTCAAATTTTAATAATCCTCATCATTTTTTTTATAAAAGATATACGGAAGGCGAGTATCTCTTTTTCGGTTTTTTTCAAAATTGGTTACTTTCTCTTTCTATATTAGCTACAACGCCATACCCAAAATTTCTTAAGCTTTACTTTTGCGGTACCTTGATCCTAATTCGTTTAAGAAGTATGTCTTATTTTTATTGCTTTAAACATTTTTTATATTCTCGGCTGTTTTCAACTGATCTGCACCCACCCAAGTACTAAAGAATCGCAGACTTTGATATTTGACAATGCCAGATATCTCTTCGATCGACCTGTAGGGAATTTCTTACTTTGATAAAATTTTTAAAGCAAAAATTTACCCGTCTATCATGATTGGTAGTTGGTTATTAGTTTAAATTCATTTTACATAACAAAGACACTAAGGAAAAACACTTAACCCCATAAATACTTAAAAACTTTAGGAAACGGACAACATTTAATAAAAGATTTTCTTAATTTGCTTATTCCAGTAGAGACATGCATCTGCGTTACCCATTAACATACAGTTAGTTTTAGCTCCATTATTGTTCAAAATTTGCTTAAACAGATGTACATAACACTGTGTGTAATTTTTTAAGTCATGGAAAAATAACCATATTCGGACATCACTACGTGAAAGAAGACCAAAAAAGAAAAGACCCGTGTCTCCCAGTTTTGCCCAAAGTCATGCACTTTTTTTGTTATGGGCCCCCAAAGATTTGGGGCCTTTTTGCCATTTTTGCAAAAAGTGATAATTTTCTCAGGCTCATATCTTGCAAACCGTTCGGAATTTTAATTTACTCTTTGAAGCAAAGTTGTAGCCCTTTTTAAAAGGAACAAAACTAATGAACATAAAAAATTAAAAAAAAAATAATTTTTAATCAAAATCGCAAAAAACTTTAAAAAATTTAAATTTTTTTTACCTTTTTTCCCCTGTTCAGGTCCATAGGTAGCAAACCGTTCAAAATTCAAGGAAACAGTCAACTACAAAAATGTACCTAACATCCCAATAAACAACTTTTAAGAACATATAAACTTCCTAGGAATGATTCTTAACACCGTTTAGGTAGCGCATGGTAGCCGCAAAAGTTAAAAATTTCCCCCAAAATGTGTGTATGTACATACATGTAGTTATGAAGTTATCTCTTCCTTACGTTTAATCAAATTACCTTAATTACATATGTATATTGTGTCTGTCTTTAGTGTAATAGAGAACTCTTGTGCATATAAATATGTGTATATGCATGTGAGATAGCCGCGAAAAGTCTTGCAACCTAAACAGGTAGGCAAACTTTAAAATTGCAGGAAACCCTAAACAACAAAATACATCACACACAAATCGCAATAATGATGGTTAACGGCCTTTAATTAAATTATGTACATACTTTTTTTTTCTTTGTTAATACTTTTTAATAACTATTGTTTATACCAACAATAAATTACCTACATATGTACCTACTACCAATTTTTTTAATAAGCGAGGACAATCCAAAATGAAATAGCACGCACCGACCGCACACGCATCAAGGAACGCAGATCACAATATAAAAGCGACGCGACTCCCACATCGAGGCATTACACAGCGCGACGTCAACAAGGTCTCAGCGGTGAAAGTTATAGAGAAAGTTCTACAGCATAATTCGCACACAACATTGGCAACTGACAATTTCAATATGCAGTGTAAAAAGATTTATTTCTTTTGCTACATTTGCGGTCATCAAATCAGAAAAAATAATTCTACAAGATTTCAAAAGGAAAAGAATCTTTTAACAGGTGAATTTAAAAGAGCATATAAGTTATTTTTGGACGAAATAGATTTGACAGGTGATAACGCAGTGTGTCGCCAATGTTATATTAATCTCATAGCATTATTGAATGGAGGCAAACATAGTATGAAATATTGTAAGCCGGTAAACTGTATTAATCGCCCAGGTGATCATGGTGGAACCAGTTCTTATGCATGCGCTAATTACACATCTTGATTCAATAGACATGATGAGAAGAACAAAATTTATAAAGCAACTGTAACAGCCACACTTCCAGTACTTGCACTTGTATTTCCAAGGCCGCAAACTCCAGATCGTAGGACAGAATTTACAGAAATGACTACAGCAAGTGGTGTTACTAATCAAGATCGATTTGATAGCGAATATGAGCCCCAACAGGAAAGAGATGGACCAAAACTAATAACTAATAAAAAATCAAATTCTACGAAAATAAATGGAAGATTTGCTGTGATTTGAAGGTCATCAATATTTTGCAAGGAATCATCGATGAGGGCGGCTTTCCAAAATCCTTTTGTTTTCTTTGTAATTGGGATTTGCGCTCACCTGTAAATCAATTCCAATGTAATTCATGGGCCCAAGGAGGAAGTGTGCAGAAACAAATGAAACAACATAGACTTAAGAATGCACCTTTAATTGACAATACAATGCGGAACATCAAGCAAGAGAATGGGTGAAAGAAATGCTGTATTATTTTGAGAAAATCGGCATATCGATGACGTTAAAGCTGCATTTTCTTCATTTTCATTCTGACGACTTTATTAAAGGACTCCCTACCGAATCCGATGAGCGAGGAGAACGGTTCCCCCAAACCACAATGCCCATGGAAAAACGGTACAAAGGCAAAAAATTCGAGGCATTGCTTGCAGAGGTAATATCAATTTTATTGTTGCATGGTCTTGTATTATTTTTGATTTCTTATCTAATTCATTTTAGGTATGTAGGTGGAGTCACGAGATAACCCTTTATGATGTTAATTAGGTATGTGAAAAAAAAAGCTAATGATGGGAAGCAGTCTGGAAGCAACGTGCCTGTGGACACCATAAGTTCTGAATCAGCGTCAGATTCGGACGACGATTTGGATTCTCAACTTAAGATAGCGCGATTTGCAAGTACAGGGACATCAACGAATATTTTTTTTTATTATTTTTTTGTAATAGACAGCACAGTATCTCAATGTTGAAAAAAATAAAAAACAAATGAAATTCAAAAATTTTCGTAAAATTTTTAACTTTTGCGGCTACCTAAGCGCTACCTAAACGGTGTTAAGAATCATTCCTAGGAAGTTTATATGTTCTTAAAAGTTGTTTATTGGGATGTTAGGTACATTTTTGTAGTTGACTGTTTCCTTGTATTTTGAACAGTTTGCTCCCTATGGACCTGAACAGGGGGAAAAAGGTAAAAAAAATTTGAATTTTTTAAAGTTTTTTGCGATTTTGATTAAAAATTATTTATTTTTAAATTTTTTATGTTCATTACTTTTGTTCCTTTTAAAAAGGGCTACAACTTTGCCTCAAAGAGTAATTTAAAATTCCGAACGGTTTGCAAGATATGAGCCTGAGAAAATTATCACTTTTTGCAAAAATGGCAAAAAGGCCCCAAATCTTTGGGGGCCCATAACAAAAAAAGTGCATGACTTTGGGCAAAACTGGGAGACACGGGTCTTTTCTTTTTTGGTCTTCTTTCACGTAGTGATGTCCGAATATGGTTATTTTTTTTCGTGTTGCACTGTGTAATTTAAATCATTTACTCTTTCTACCGGACACTTTTATCTAATGACTTCAAACCCGTAGATGAAAATTTTATACAACATTGAGAGCAAGGCAGACTAAAATTCTGCAACTCATTAGAGTAAAAATTAAATATGGACAGGCACATATGACTGAAACTAAACATACTTAGTTTTAAGCATTTGTGACACAAATGAGAAGAAACTAAAATTATTATAGAAACGCAAGGACAAATTAAATTACTGTAGAAGGTGCAAGAGTAACTACAACAAGGATATAAATAGTAAAACGAGCTTTAAACAGGACAAACAAACGAACGACAAGCACTGATTGGATAAGGAATATGACATAAACATACTTAATAATAAGAACATAAAAGGACATGCATATGTGCAATTTTCCATGGTCCTCTTGGTAAAAAAGGACATGCATATATGTTTACAAATATGGTGGATGAATTATATATGTGTGTTTATTCCAAAGTGCACACTGATGTAATTTAGATGCCGGTGTCAGCATCATTTCCTTACGCTTAATGCCAGCTTTGAGATATAACAAGGAATAAACAGTTGAGGTTCAGAAATTGGGCGTTCATGTATGACATGAAGAAACAAAAAAAAAAAAAATAAAAAAGACATAAGGACAACATGTATCTCATTCAGATTAAAAACATATTAACGACAAGCTCTTAAATCTAAATACAACCTGCTTAGTGCCCCCTAATGATGCTAGGAGCTACGAGCTCCAATTATAACAGTCACATACAAACTCTTACTTATACTTCAACTTAATGACTGACCGACTAAAGGAACGTGCAGAATAACATTATACGACGCGTTTTTTATTTTTTATGTCCGTTTGCTATCTTTTGCATTAGTTATGGTTGCAGTTTTTGCTCTTGGTAATTTTAATGGCAATTTAGCTGAACACAAACACACCTGTTTTTGGGCAATTTATCTTGAAGAATTATTATTTCAAACAATTTTCGGACGCCACTATTTATGGGGCACAATAAAACGTCAGGGTTAATGTAATGTCGAGTTCTACAAGAGGCGCAATAACAACAACAAAAGAAATAAAACTACAATGAGGCTAAAATTGCAAATTGTTTTGAATGCAGGTTGCCCATGCAAACATTTCGACACTAACACACGTACAAAACCCTTTGCTATCTTGATGAACATTAAGGAGGTGGTAGAACAAGTTATTTCTAAGTTGGATGCCACAATCATCTCTGATTTAGTCGAAGGAAGTCATTTCAAACTTCAAATTCTACATAATGGGTAATTGTCCGGTTCCCTGTACAGGGTATCTGGTGACAGATTTATGTTTTCATACATAAATAAATTGTCATAATTGACACAAAGTTTAACTGAAAACATTGAAAGATAGAATGGAAATGCGGATTTAATTTTTAAAAAGAATATGTCATCCAGATGTCTTCCATTTAGTTGAACACACTGTTCAAAACGGAGCCTTGCGTTCTGCGCTACACGTTGCAGTAAACTTGGTTCAATTCAGCGATGAATACTTTTCTTTGAAGCCACAAGAGATTGAAGATTGCCGTTAAATTCATCCTTAGATCGGGCGATCTCGGTGGCCATAGGATGTCGCAAAAGTGTTTGAGGGAAATTTTCCCTAAGCAAATTCATCGAAGCTTTAGCTGTGTGTGCAGTCACCCTATTCTGTTTAAAGCACTTGTGTGAAGAAAACGATTGCCTAACTTGCAGCTTTGGCAAAAGAAATTCCCTTATCGTGCGTCGATAATTTTTACTGCCCTTGAGATCTTTTGACAATAATGGTCCAGACATCTCATGTGTGGATAAGGCACATCAAAGAGTTACCCTGCGTCAATTCAATGGTTTTGGATCTTTTAGTTGCAAGTTTATGGTTTTTGGAGACCAGTAAAGGCAGTTTAGCTGGTTCGCGTGGCCGTATAAGTACAAATGATCCTCATTGCTTCAAAAGTGAGATTTACAGTGAGAAAACACTCCAACGTCGTTTAACAAAAATTTTTTCATTAATAAAAGTCACTTTTTTTCAGTTTTTGAACGATTTAAATTTTAGAAGGATGAAACTTCAGATCCTTTTTAAAAATTTTGGAAGTCCCAGAAAGGTTGCTCTTTTCCGTGTTGAATGTAGTAGATTTTTACGTAAGCTGCTGTCAACTAGTTCAATGTTTTTGAAAGTCCTTCAAGATAGACTCGGCCCTGACCGTGGGACATTTATAGCCGAAGTAGTTGCGCGGAATCTTTGCACCCACGATCACTTTAAATTTACACTTGGTTCATCACGTTTTCGTCGAATACAGAACTTTAAACAAAATTGTCGACGAGCAATTACGTAAGAATCATTACTCTTGAAAAATGACTCCACAGCGAACGCGCCATACTTATTCGACCTGTGCGACATTGTGATTGACAAATTCGCAAAATCGATAATTCCAACTGCGTCACTCTTCCTCCGCACCGTTTATTACTTTTTGAAATGATCGTATTTAAAAATATAAATTTGCCCCAGACACCCAGTATTTATAAACAAACGCCTACTGAAAATCAAAACATATAGGGGAGAGTCCGAAACAAATCATATATTTGATATTAATAAGTATTTTAGAGGCATAAAACAGGGCAAAGGCTTCGTAGACCAACCCACAACATTGCTCAACAAATTCTTCGGCAAAAGTCTGCGATGTTGTTGTACCTGCTAGAACATAAATAAAATCTAATAACGCCGAGCTACAAGAAAAGAACAGCTCATGGAATAATGACAGCAAAATATATCCCAAGGAGTTCAGCGTAAGAGGATTGTTTGATGCTCTATGTTTCATTGGGATCACAAAAGGATTCGAAAACACAAAGAATAAGAAGATAAAGGAAAAACTTACCTTTTTAAAGCACAAACTTAATAGAAATTTGTAGTTTTTGTGGATTGTAAATTAGTTTTATAAGCCCCTGCTGATATAGCTTATAAGAAAGACAGTTGCCAGCTTCGTGCAGAATAGAATACCAAACCAGAGAATATTTCCAATATTAAAAGAACTTCTACAAAGCTTTCAGAATCTCTTGTATTAGAAATTTTTAATTATTTTTTAAATGCATATCATTGACTAAGAAAATATGATTTTGGTAGTCACTTATTACCAAAAACCCATTACACGACAAGTAAGAATAAGAAAAATACTTTTCACCCAACCACTAACAGAGTAACAGAGGTGTTTTGGTTTATTTTAGTGTCACGGTAGCGGTGGAGGTATAAAAGAAAATAAAAGGATTTCAAAAATGGTCATTTGATATGAATTATGCGCGCATTTTTGTGCAATTACATGATGCTACCACTAACTGTTATAATGGATGCAGGCTAAGTAAGGGTTGCCATATAAGGTTTTTTGTGTGTAAGTTCCAAGAATCTTTTAACAACTTAAACGCTTTAAATTTGCGCTACTAATAAAATGATATGAAAATTAATTAACTTCGAAACGTATACTCTTGTTTCTTTACAGGACGCAGAAAAAAACTTTTATATGGCTTTTTAAAGCCATCACACAAACATTTTGGTAACTCCAAGCAATGATTTAAGCATTTTGTAGGTGTTTATAAGACTGTAAGTATGTAGACATGATTTTGCCTGCCCATATGAATCAGAAAAGCTAACAAATACTTTATTATAAAAAGATTAAAATTATTTGGAACAACAAGCCCTTTTGAATGCTGGCAATTAGTTTTAGAGATGTAAGTTAATAGTTTTGAAATGAGAATTTAAAGCTCCTTAAAATTAAGCACTGTTATTTATAGCAGAATATAGTGGTTTTATGAATTATCTTTTTTTACCCAACCCTGGTGGCAACTCTTTAAACAGGCCTCAATGTTTCTTTAACATTTGAATCCTGGCTTTGCACACAGAACACATTAGTTGATGGAGCATTGAAAGCCGCCTATCCAACGTCTAAAAACATCCTCTACTCCTGCCTTCTTGGTCCTCATACCACTCAGGCATTTGCCAGGCAGGGTTGTCAGTTTTTTTTAGGGTCCATCGCCAGAACGGTTATCAAAAATCGCCAAAAATCGCCAAAAAATATTTTTTTGAGTATAAAAACCAAAAAAATCGCCAACAAAATCGCCATAATAAAAATCTATTGTTTTAGACGAAAAAAACTCAAAAATTTTTTAACTTAAATAGACATATAAAATATTAATGTGTTTTTATTCAAAAAATTAAATAAAAAGAAATAACTTTTTAATTAAAGTAAAAATTAAATTTTTTGTACATTAAGAAATTCGAAGGAAGAATTGAAAATATGTATAACCAAAAGCATATGTAGAATGGCAGTTACTTTGCTAAGTAACATAATGTTAAATATTAAAAACTTTGCTTAGGTTAAAATACGAACTTAATGCAGCATTGGTATTGTAGTTATTTTGTATGGAAAATCTGTGGCAAACAAGGTTATTTTTATACGAAAAGGATTTATTTACGAGTTATGTTAATATTACCTTGAGTATACATAGTTTTTGCATGTGTGTATGTATGTATAAAAAGCTAAAAAACGTTTTTTTGCTTAAATAGCACTTAGTTGAAGCAATTAAAAAGATGCGTTTAGTAAGCTATAAACTTCAGCTTCATCTGTGCCATTTTGAGTAATATACATAAAGAATTGGGCAGTATTTGAAATACTTCTATTTGAAATTTGTATTTGAAATACAAATACGTATTTTGTATTTCTATTTCAAATACTTATGATGTCAAAATACATTTTTGCAAAATACATTTTTTTGTTATACAAAAATTTGTCATAACCAAAATTGAAAAATTTTACAATTTCCCAGGGTACACTAAACAAGATAACAGCAAGGCGAATTCAAAAAATTCGTCCTCTGCATTTCCCTTTTGTGTTTGAACAAAAATAAAAAATTTCATACAAAATTTAATATTAGTAACGTGCCGGGCCGGCACAAATTATTTTTATTATAATATTTGCGGTACGAAAACAACTTGAAAAGATTAGATGGCTAGGTATACGAAAGGATAAATGTGAAGGGCAAATAAGATTCGATATAGCCGAATAAAGCGTTCTTACTTGTTTTTATCAATCAATTTTGAGAGTCTCTGACTGATATGTAAATTGCCCAATAATCTGAAAAAGAGTACCTATTGTATGAATCATGTCGCAAGGCTAATGCGAGCTATAAATAAAATTTTAAATTTCTTTTTGCTTATTTTCCATTCAATTTATGAGAAAATAAGGCAGTTTTAACTTTGATAATTTTCCATAGGGCTATTTTCAATAGGGCTTCTCAATTAAGCTACTTATGCCCATATACATAATGCATACTTATGTAACCCATCATTAAAGGCTTTTTTTACAGTCATCTTCGTAAAAGACCACAAGGAAACTGGCCTAAGCTGTACCTCATTTCTTTTATCAGCAGTCGGGTGTTTCCCCTTACCTAGCCATTGGGCTACCATTCCCTTTGCTCCAATTATTTTTTTTCCATACTGTGGAAGTTTTGAAGTTAATAACTGTAATATCTTTCGAAATAAAGCGCATAAAAATTTGATAAAATTTATAGAATTGTAAGGGTTCTATCATTGTCCCTGCTACTATCCCAAAGTTTATTTTTCCGCCTCCAAAGTCTCCATACCACATTTTGCGGCAAAGGTATAAAGGGGTATATGCAGAGATTTTGTTCTAAAAAATCTCTGTTAGCCGATCTTACTGATTTCAATTAACTATTTGCTCTTAAATATTTCAAGTTGGAGTTAGTCAGCTTCTCAAATGACAAAAGCAAGGAGCTTTCCAGTTTTGAAGACTACCCAAATATAAGAAAAATTTTTCATAAAATTTAACACCAGTTTGTACTCATCAGGACCTGTAGAAAGCTTATCGTCTTTAGCAGGATTTATATATTCTCAAACAAGAGGCTGCTTATCTGATGATACGTTGAAAAATCTAGTGTTCTTTTTTTACAGATAAGTGGTTATAAATGTATTTTTTATTTTAAATAAAATATACTAAAATATTGTATTTTGTATTTTAAATACTCGACTTGAAAGTATTTGGTATTTTGTATTTTAAATACAAGCGGAACAAGTATTTTGTATTTAAAATACAGCTAAGCATGTATTTTGCCTAACTCTGCATACATAGTATTTGTATTAAATATGTTTATTATTTCTTTAGTTAGTTTAAAAACTTTCCCGTTTTTTAAAATAATCGCCAACAATATCGCCATGGCGTCAAACCTAAATTTTATTAGCCAAGAGCACTAAAAAATCGCCACATTTGGCGTAAAATCGCCATAACTGACAGCCCTGTTGCCAGGCATAAATGTGTTATGTTTATGATTGTTGATAACGGAGATCGGCAACACCCCACACGCGTGTGGGTGCTTTCTGACCATTGAAGAGAGTAAGAATAAAAAAATAGGTTTTGTAATCTCTTGTGCCAGACGACCAGTGTGGCCAATAAGGATTTTCAAAATGTTTAATGGACAAATTTTTAAATTACACTCAGTGCTGGCTTTAACTTATATCTGAGTGTCTTCATTTTCGTTATACAAAATAATTAAAAGCAAATTCAAAAATAAGCTAAAAAATAAAAATGTCAAAAAGCTTATTTGCACAAACATTTTCAATACACAATAGGTTTATTCCAGATGATGCATAAACTTACTTAAAGTTGCAAAAAGCGTTCCAGATAACAAGAATTGCCCCATGCACTCATGATAGGGTAATTTTAGTTCTCTTCATGCACAAAGTTATCATATCATGTTTGAAACTTTTAACTATGGTCACCCTAGGGTCAAAAGAGACAAATAATTACGTTCAAAAACAAAGAATCAACACAATCACAACTTAAGAATGTATGCGTGTGCCGATCACTGGTTTATATGCATATTTCTTATTCATTCATATTTTACGCTTTTACATGCTAAAACGTTAGAAAATTTTAAACCTTTTGCTGTATTTTAAAAATATTCTATGCCTGTGTAACTAACAACACTACAGTAAATTTGTTGTATAAACATTTATTAATTTTTTCTAGGTTAACTATTAAGTTGGTACCAGCTATGCAGTAGTGTAGTAGTAGTAGTAGCGACTTCACCATTATACAATATCTACTCGTAGCTGTATATGCATATGAATGTAAATATATATTCTAGGATGCCCATTTCTATGTTAAATAATTAAATCAGTTGCGAGACTAATATATTTTACTTAATTGCAAAAAACAAAAACAAAAAAAATTACAAGAGTGAATACAACACAAAAAAAACATATAATAGAGGAACCTTTAAGCATCATACTCGTTCATAATCGCTATTGCGATTGTATCCATATGCATCCATCCTGCAATAAAACACCATCATTTATACACACATTCTCATTCGCACTCGGACACAAATCTACATTAGCAGTACATGAAAAATTATTACTCAACAATGCGCATTAATGCAGAAAATTTTTCATGTTGCAGTTTTGAAAATTAATTTTAAAAATTCATTTTGACGCATAATTTTCTAAAAATGGCAAAATCAGTATTTATATTCTTGTTTATATTTATGGAATTAATAAGAAATAAATAATTACAACTATATGCTGCTAATGCCGTTGCTGTTATTTGTGGATGGTGGTTTGCTTTTTTCATAACTAATATTAAAGGATATACGGTATTTAGCTGAAAAAAATTTAATTGGAATTCACAAAAAATAAATAAACCAAGTGATTTTTATTTAAATCAAACCGTAGTTGTAGACAAAATTACGGTGAGCCGGGATTTTCTTAAACCAAGTTCAAAATTTCTTAAGCCAAGTGCGATTTATTTAGTGCGAATTTCTTTCTTTTAGCGCTATTTAAGCCAAAAAGAAATTTTTTTGATTCGAAACAGTACTTGATGCCCCGAGCTTTATTAAGAATATAAAATTTTATATTTTATTTCTATTTTACACATACTTAATATTAATATTTGAGAATTGTTTTTTGTGCCTGCCATTGCTGGGATTTGAACCTGGGACTCATCAAACTTCAACGCCAGCGCGCTTCTATCTGCGTATTCGATACACTTTGTTTTTTAAATGTTAAAAAGTATTTAAAAATAACAAATTTTTTTCTGTTTAATTTTTTGAACTAATCCCAGCAAAACTTGATTTAAGAAACCCTAAGATTCAATACAAAAAGTTTAAAAAAATTTTTTTTGCAAATTACTTTTATTTAAAATCATTTGTGGACTTATAACTTGAGCCCATAAATAAGCAACTTAATATACAAATTGTAAGGTCGGCATAATATTAGATATTCAATTATATAATTTTTTTTTTTAATAGGAATAAGTAACAATTTTTGTTTATAACACAATAGTGACTTTTAAATTCCCCTGCAGCTTAAAATAAAACTAGTAACGTTTTGTAACCGTTATAAACTAGTTGCAACCAGGACTGTTGTAAAAGCAATAAGTTTGTGCCAATCAAAAAAGAGAAAAATTAAGAAAATATTTTAAACATCGACTGCGCTAAATAAGATCAATAAAAAATAATACGCAGGGAAAAAGGTTTCAAATTAAAAACTAGTATTTTAACTAGTATATATCTAATTTAAACTTAACTAGTTGAGCTCCTATGACAACCTAATGTTAAAATTGATAGTTTTATGTATGCAACATGTCAGATATGCAACTTGTTTAAAGTCAAAAGCACCTAGTGTAGTTGAAACATATACTAGCTATTTTACCTGCAGGGTCTTAGGCCATGTTGAGATGATTATTTTTGTGGAGCAAACTTCTAGTCTAGTTGGTCTGAGTTTTCTTACAGCAGGTCAAAGTTTTGATATTTTGGCCAATGGAAAAAAAGTTTAAAATTTTATGGGTGATTTTTATAGAAGTTCCTAAACATTTAAATCATCTCTTTACGGGTCAGTTTGACACTTTTAGGACACAAACATTTTGCAGGTAAATTTTAGTGAGGGTCACCAAAGCTTTTTGTAAAAATTTTAGTAATATTGTAAAAGGGAGCAAAACAAAAAGTTGTTAGTTAATCTCTGCAAAAATTCTTATTATTAGATTATATTGTGAAATTTTATGGGGATAATTTTTATAGAAGGTCTAACTAAGCCCTCCATCTGCTAATTCACAAAAAAAAATAAAAAACGTATTTTTAAAATATTCATTCAATGATTAGGGTATCCTACAGATTTTGATGAGCATCAAAAATACCACAGTTGTAAATGAAGTTTATTACACTTTAAAGGTTTTTTTGTCAAAATTTTAATAATTTGGCCAAAGGAAGCAAAAAAACAAAATTCAAGTCTAAGAAAATAAGAATTAGCAAAATATAAAAAAAAATATTTACTTATGTTTGTCTATATTTTTGAGATCAAATTATATATTTTTAATGACCTACAAATATTTAGTAAAAACTACCTATTATTTTTCCAAAAAAACCGGAAAAAATTGCCCCTGTTTCTTAGGTATCTGGTAAAAAATTGTAGGAAGAAGATTTTTCAATCTTTTTCCTTTTTTGTTATAATTTTGGTATTAAATTATGAAGTTGCCCAAGCCAGTCTTTTAGATGGATATAATTATATTACTTTATTTTCTTTTAAAGAGACAAATAAGCCTATACTAGTGCTGCATATTATATTTCAGGATTAGAGAATAAAAACAAACATTAATCATCGAAAATCACTTTTTTGTTTTTCAAAATACTCCCCATGAAGATCTATACACTTTTGCATGCGTTTGAACCAATTATCGAAGAACTTTTGCCACTCTGATTGAGTGATCTCCAAAACATGTATTCTGAATACAGCAACCACTTCTTAAGGTGTCGAAAAACGTTGACCTCTTAGTTTATTTTTTACGTACTGGTATCAGAAAAATTATTCGTTGTCAAGTCAGGGCTATACGGCGGATGACTTATCAAATTGATGTTTTGGGTGCTTAAAAATGCAGTTGTTTGAGCCGATGTATGAGAGCTCGAATTGTTGTGGTAAAGAGTGATCCATCTTCGGCTGTTGGTTTTCCTAATTTCTTGGAACACAACTGGCAAACAAATGGTTGTGTATCATTCAGAACTGACTATTCTGCGTTATTAAAGTGATACGGATGCGACATGTCCAGATTTCTGAAAAAACTGGCGATCATTTGCTTAGAAGTTCTTCGTGCGCAAACAGCTTTGGTTGGATTGGATTCATTTAAAAACACCCATGCAGTCGACTGCTGTTTACTTTCGGGCTCATACGCGTAAATCCAGGATTTATTACCTGTCACGATATCACAGACGTGCTTCGAACCACCGCGATCGTATTTTCTGAGCATTTTTTTGACTAATCGACACGAGCCATTTTTTAAGCGATTGACAAATTGTGTGGGATCCAACGCGAAACACTTGTTTTGACAGTCAAATGTTCATGCAATATTGAATGCATGCTGGTCCCACTAATGCCTAAGGCTGTCTCAATCTCACGATAGGTCACGTGACGATCTTTCATTATCAGTTCATGCACAGCATTAATGGTTTTCGGAACAACAACTGATTTTGCAGGACCTTTACGAAACTCGTCATGGAGTAAACTACGACCACGATTGAATTCACCAAACTATCGATTAACACTGATCCTTGATGGAGCTCCATCGCCAAAAACAGAATTTAGTTCATCCATGCACTGTTGCTAAGTTAATCCACGTCGAAGTTGTAAAAAATAATCGCACGAAAACTCTTATGATTAAATTTCATTTTTGGGTCGAGTTGAATCTTTTAAGTTACTGTAAACAACATAAATAGCGCTCATATGTCAAAACAGTCTGAGTGCGTATAACTTAGAAAATGTCAAACTTTACGATAGAGCTGTCAGCTGTCAGATTGAAACACTATTGTTGGCAAATTCCGAAATATAAAAGGCAACCTACGTAGAAGTCTAAATGTGTCTTCTTTATCTATTTTAATTAGCCCTCTGCTGGTTAAATTTTTAGCACTTATTCAATTATCGGTTCAAAAGCAAACTCAGTACTGAGGTAACAAAGAAGGCAGATTAGTTGACGAAACATGGTTCCCTTGTCTGTAGAAAGAGCAATAAGGATATGGATACTGCAAAGTGGGTTAAAGCTACGGAGTCTGAGCTAAGGTGAGTAAATTATAACACGAGGCGATGAAATTTCCTTTGTCTTTGCAAAGTAGCGACGATAAAGATGATAACAGGTCATTGTTAAACAATGGTTCACACCAAAAAGAACCACTAGTGATGATTGCCTGTTCTGCCATGTTCCGGGGGGAAAGAAAGAAAGGCTCCTAAACATATTCTGTGTCACGGTCAAGCGCTTCAAGCCAAACTGTCTTAAATCTTTTATGTGTCAAAACCTGGAAGGAATATCCGAGGTTGGTACGACAAAGGTGTTGGCATTTGCCCAAAAAAATATGGATCATTACATCATATAAGGTAAACTGATTATTATTTCTTCCTCTGTAGTAACACAACCTTTTCAACCTTACCTTCGCTTACTAAAGTATCGACGAAAAATTTTTTACATTAAAATTCGACTGCAAAAATAACAACTCAAAATCTGTTTTAAAATTTTTATTTGAAATTAAGACAAAAGTTCCGAAGTCAATTTACTAAAATTTACTTCTTAAATCTTATAAGTTTTGCAATTTGAATTAAATGCTTCCAAAAATTTTACACACCAAATGCCATTTTAGTAGTTCTTGTAATTATGTTAATATTATTCCAGTCAACAAATCCAATAATTTTAAAATTGAGAAAAAGCTATGGCAAATGCAAATCACCTTCTCGTTATGCTTGTCGTTTTATAAATATTCAAAGTCAACTGACAAAATGTTTTTTTTTTCAAAAAATCCCCACTCAAACAAGCAACAAATTGCTGCTTGTAAAAATATGCAAAACAACAGTGATGAAACTGAATAAAAATTAAACTGACAAGAGTGGTAGACAATGACTTAATCCATCATCATTTACATGGTTGACTCAACTATAAAACCAAAACAGAAAAAAAATCCTGTTTTCTTCTCATACCTTAAAGCAACGCAACAAGCAGAAGATTTCAAAGGCAGGTTAAAATTGTTTCAGTTTAATGGGGAGAAGAACAACAAAAACAAAAATTCTAAAAAGGGGTTGATTTATTAATGTTGTCGACTTGTCAGCAATTAGAAAAGTTAAATACACAATATAAACTGACATTTATACAGATACAATGTAACACAAATATGCGCACACACACACACACTCACAACAATGTATATTTTAGCATATTTAACAACAACTAAAAAACTAGATACGTATTATACTTTGTTTAAGTCGTTTTAGAATTCACACGTTAAACACATCCTGTTAAGTCAATTGTATCTGTTTTGAATTTGTGTGTGTGTGTGTCCCGCTTAATTTATATGCATTTCCGTAAGTGTGTGTGTGTGTGTGTGTGTATGCGCTAGTTTTGCCAACGCTACTTGTGGTAAATGTGTCGTGAAATGCTTTAATTTGACGAAAGAGTGATGACATCTCATTAATATTCATTGTGGCTTTCTTGTGAATTTTCCTGGTGCTGTTTAATGTTACTATTATTGTTGTTGTTTAACTTCTGCTGCCGCTTTACCATTGCTGTTACCGGATTTGCCACCCATTAATCTTGTTGTTATCCTTGTTTCCAACAACGATTATACGGAAATAGTTTTTTGGTTTTGTTGGTATTTGATTGTTGTGCTGATGCTTATGTTATATATCACAGGATACGTAGGTGTTAATGAAGCGTATAATGCGTGTACATTTATCAAGGAAACACTAAAGAGTTGAGAGAGTTTAACATTTTGAATAGAAAAACAAATAACATCTTATTCATATTCATTTAGTCCTTAATATGTCAGATTACATCTTTCCTTAAAAGATTGATGATACAAAGAAAATAAAAGAAAACGAGCAAAGTTGTTTATAATTTTGGTTCGGTGTATTAAAAAAGTTTCATAAGTGAATAGCGTTAAGATATTTTATTGAAACTTTTTCTAAAAAAAATTAATCCGAAGTGAGATAAGTTACCTTAGAAGTTAATAGAAAGCCTAAATATTTCAACACAATGAACAAATGCCAGAGGACAGCTTTTCCACTTTTTTAGACAATAGAAGACATTTTTGATAATAAATAAAATATTATTTTTATGTTGAGGAACATATTAAAAAAGGCGTACATGCCTCTTCCTTCAACCGCCAGCAGAGTTGTATCGGCCCTTGGACGTCCTAGTGTTATATATAAATTAGAAATTTCTGAAATTTAATTAGAAGTTTTTGAAATTAATTATTTAATTATAATAAATAAATAAAATTTAGCTGGTGTGAACTAAAGAAAGTTCTGAAATACAATTGGAAATGTAGAATACTTTTTACAAATATGGAAAGACTATTCTTGGGCCTGGGATGGATCCTCTAAAAGAAGAGTCTTAGGTTACGTTAGGTTAGGTTAAAAAGGCGGCTCCTGAATTTAAAAAAGGGGTGCAGACCACATTTGCTTGTTACTCTCGGACCCCTTGTGGTGCCTGGGAAAATATACTTTTCTTACTCTAAATTGATCATTAAACGCTACAATCTTTTGCGTTTAATCTCCAATTTCTGACACCAAGTTTCAAATGTCTTCCTTTACTTGATTCTTCCATCGGAGTTTCGGTTTTCGTCTTCTACGTGATCCATCACAGGCTCGCATTCAAATGAGTTCCTAGCTAGAGCATCTTTATTCATTCTCACAACATGACCTGGCCACCGCAAACACTAAATTTTGATACACGTTACTATGTCAATGTCGGTAAACAGCTCATACAGCCCAAAGTTCATACGACACCGGTATTTCCGTCAACGCAGATTGGCCAATAGGTTCTCCGAAAACTCCAAGCACTGCCTCATCGGCTTTCGCAAGTACCCATGCTTCGGAACCACAAATAAGCACGGGCAGTGTCAGTGCCTTGTAGAGAGTGGTTTTTGTTTGTCGGGAGGTGGCTTTACTTTTAAATTGCTTACTTAGTCCAAAGCCTCAAAACTGATTTCATTTGTTTTGTCAATGGCGGTGCCGAGGTAGATAAAATCGTTGACTATTTCAAAGTTGTAATTTGCAACTTCCACTGTCTGTCTAAGTCTACTGGACGTCTTGTGCGTTGATACCATTAACTTGACTATTTGAAAGTTGTAATTTGCAACTTCCACTGTCTGTCTTAGTCTACTGGACGTCTTGTGCGTTGATACCATTAACTTAGTTTTACCTGCATTTACTCCCAAACCTACTTTGGCTGATTTTTTTTCTACATTTTCCAAGGTGGAAGTTACTGCTCGCAATGTTCTTCTATGAAAGAGATAGAAATGAAAAAAAGAAAGGGAAAGAAAAATCGAAAAGAAAGAAAAGAAAAGAAAAAAAAGAAAAGAAAAGAAAAGAAAAGAAAAGAAAAGAAAAAAAAAGAAAAGAAAAGAAAAGAAGAGAAAGGAAAGGAAAGGAAAGGAAAGGAAAGGAAAGGAAAGGAAAGGAAAGGAAAAAAAAAGAAAAGAAGAGAAAAGAAAAGAAAAGAAAAGAGAAGAAAAGAAAAGGAAAGAAAAGAAAAGAAAAGAAAAGAAAAGAAAAGAAAAGAAAAGAAAAGAAAAGAAAAGAAAAGAAAAGAAAAGAAAAGAAAAGAAAAGAAAAGAAAAGAAAAGAAAAGAAAAGAAAAGAAAAGAAAAGAAAAAAAAAGAAAAGAAAAGGAGAGAAAAAAGAGAATATTTCATATTTCCCCGTAATCGTTCTTGTCCCGATTCAGTCAACTTTTCTAAAAAGGAATGACAGATGCAAGTTAATCTTAGCCATGGGCGACAGTCCATCCAGTCTGTCAGCTCTACAGTTCTTGAACCGAATATCGTCTAATACCCAAAAAAACAAATCTTTTCTGCGTCCTGAAAGGAGACGTTAAACCGCAGCCCTTATCTTTTGGCATGGGTGCCAAATACTCGTCGCATGGCCTCGAGAGTTTTCAAAAGAATGGTCCAATTATCTCATGCGTGGATAAGACACCCTAACAGTTACTCTGAGGCAATGCAATAGTTTTAGATGTTTCAGTCGAAAGCTGCAGGTTCTTTGGTACCTGTAACGGCAGCTTTGCTTGTTGACGCGCTCGCTTAAGTAAAAATTTTTGCTAAAATCTAAGTCACTTTCAGTTCGGTTTGAATTTTTAAAGAATGAAACTAATACTTTTTTTAAAATTTCATGAAGTCGCAGATTTTCACGTCAACTACTTTCAAACAGTTCAATGTTTTCGGGAGTCCTTGAAGATCGGCTGGGCGCGGAGTCTTTGCACCTAAGTTTACACTCGGTCTGGCACGTATTCGCTAAATACCGAATTTTAAACAAAATTGTCGAAGATCAAATAACGTAAGGATCATTACTTTTAAAAAAATGTCTCCACAGCGAACGCGCGATGCTCAGTCGACCATTGTGACATCATGACTGACGAGTCTGCACAATCGGTTACTCCAACGGCGTCACTCTGCCTCCACAACGCTTATTACTTTTTTAAATTATCTTATTAAAAAATTAAAATTTTCAGCAAGACACTCTGTGCAAAACATAAAAAGTACCAAAAGTAATTGGTTGTGATTGGATAAATAGACGCACATCACTGACTGCTTTACAGGTGTGAAAAAAGCCAGGAAGCAAGAAGAAAAACTGGCCCCAACATGTGTAAATATACACATACATACAGACATACATTCGTACAAACAAGGAAGCAAAACCAGGACCTTAAACCGTTAATTCAAAAAGAGATCATACAGAACTTGCCTGGGACCCGATGTTACCTTGTCAATTGGTTATCACAACGAGTTTTTTGTGAATTTCACCAAAAATATTTTAAGAAAACTTAACATTTTATCAGGGTGATTTCTAAACTAGATAAAATTTCACCTTTACACCGCAGAATTTTTGTACAATATAAGATGACAATAATGAACTTAACAATAACCATAATCTTAAACTAACCTTAACCAAGCAGTAACAATATAAACAAATAACAACAACAACGTATTATAATAAAAGACATGGAGAACTAGGAGACGAAATTGGCGACAAAAAGAACTAAAAACGAAAATTGTTTAAATTTACGCAAATAACAGCAATGCGGAAAATAAAGATGCCATAATGAGAAGAAAACTGAAGTTAAACAAAAAAATTCAAAACCTGTAGAACAGACAGTTTTATATAAAAAATATGACGCCTTAAAGAAGAGTTGTGTATTTCTTTTGAGTTTGTTTTCAATGCTACACTCATCCTACCTATAAACAGTCATTATCCCAAAGGACTTGTAAATACTAAACAAATAACTTGAAGACATTGGGCGCTACAACTACAACTACCATAAAACAAAACAAAATAGCAAAAACGTAAGAAGTAAAAAGTTATTTTGTTTCTTTAGTTTAGGTTTAGTTTAGCGCTTACAAACCAACACAATCGTTTCTCATTTCAATGGAAGTTTGCTTTTTCGCACAAACAAACGACAACAAAAGCGTCAAAGTCCCATTACAAATGCTACATTTTAAATGTTACTTGCTACAACTGTCTGCAACATAATCTCTGCGCGGAGTTAATATGTCTGTGTGTTTGTTGGTTTCCAATTTTAGTTTTTCTTACACTTTCGAAAACATAATTTCTTTTAATGGCTTCTTTCAGTCAGATAACGAAACCCGTACTTTGCAACATGGATAAACCATCATTATTTGTCGCACACATACACACACACACTCACGCACGGCAAAGCAGAACACACTTAATAACGGCAAAGCAGACAAAATTTAACAAACGTGTGCAATATTGCCATAATATAACCTCAAAGATAACTTTGTCAAACATTTAAAAAGTCTTTATGCCCGCTTGCAAAAACCTTAAAACAAAACAAAATTAGAAATAACCCAAAAATATTTGAAGCTCGTATATATGTAAATTTTCCCATCGAGATGTTATCTAAAATTATCGTTAAGGTCTAAATTATATATATAAAAGAGAGAAAAAGGTCAAAAGTAATGATGACTTTAAGTGTATCTTGCATTTTTCTAACACCATCATTTGTCAGTCATAACTTAGAAAGGTTGTCGCTAGATATTGTTGGGAAGAAAATTTTAATGTAATGGATTTGGTGTTTCAAGCACAAAACTATGTGTATAAATGTTTGTAAACGGCATTGTTTGGGCTTGTGTTTTGCTGGGAGTACATTTACACGATGGAATTTTTCATGAAAGTAATCTATGAAGTGTTACGTTTCTAAGCAAGGGGTGTTATAAAGACTGATGTTTATCGTTTTTGACAACAAGCTAAACTTTTGTTGAGGTAGTTTTGTGAACAATTGCATCAAGTATGTGTAGCCTTATTCTGGTCAAAATTTAGTCTGGGAGCCCCGGTAAATCAGTGGTAAGTCCACGAGTCTACCAGTCTTGGGGTCGTAGGTTCGATTCACACCGGAGACCCTATTAAGTGTGCTTTATCCTACTTTTCTTTCTTACCCTTTTCTCAATTTCTTCTTTCCTTCTATCTGCCTCTCCAGGTAATACAAAAGGACCGAACTAAGCGAACCCAAGTGATCTGTATCCTTTCCTTTAGCGGCCGGCTTTTCTACCTAACCTAACATTTATAAGTCTGAATATTGTGTTTTTAATTTAATGCGATTATGGGTTAAATACGGTTTGGTAGGATTGGCAGCTACGAAAATAATGATGCCTTAGGTACAGTCTATTTGGATCCAATATTTGATTCCTTTGTAATCCCTATAAATAGACTTCAAATTTTAAGTTTTTCACAGATCATTGGATTACCGAGGGAACTAAGAGACCTATCATTGGGCATGCATTCTTCAAACCCCGTTTTGGTTGGCTCTTTGCAACTGCTTAAAAAACTGCTGGTTGTTTCGATTTATAATTTACACAAAAACTCGTTTTATAAACCTTTTATAAGCTATCGGTGCTTTATTAACCCTTTGTGATGTTTTAATATATGTTCTTTAACCTTTAAAATTTTAAGTCACGAATGATAAGTCCTTTCTCTCCGCAAAAAAAAATCCAAATATTTTTTTAAGCTTTAAATCGCTTAAAGTGACAGGTTACATTGCGTTTTCATTGAATGGAGCAAACGAGTCGAACTAATACCTCAATCCTATATAAGGAACTTTTGCGTTAATTGCTTAAGATCCTGTTTAAGCTTCTTTGTTTGTATGTACGATTGATGTTTATTTGTAGGGACCAGCATTTCCATTTTTTTCCTTGACTTTTTTAATTTTATTTAATGTGTGCCTTTTAAACTGATCACGGCCAATAGCTTTTGTCTAATTTATGTTTTGTACCTGTAACAGGACGAGTAAGTCGACCAATCGGCAAACATTTCCCGCAGGATAAGAAATGAAAAAAGTTTAAATGTGTCATACTAAACCCAAGAAATTTTAAAATTTTATTGTGTTTTCTGATAAATAATTGTCACTACAAATGTAAAATAATATTTTAAACATTTTAAAACAGCAGCAAAACCGAGTGTGAATATGGTGAGGATATTAACTACCCCTTTTTATAACCACGGGTCAGTCACAAATAACTATTAAGACCAGTTTGCACTACAGAAGCGGGAGTTTGTTGGTGTTTATCAGTTTGGATTAACCAGAATATCACTGCAAACTATTCTTAAAGCTTATTTGCAAATATTTTCATATTTGATTTGATGCATCAAAGCAGTTGCAATTTGCTTCTTAGTCAGTCAAAGTTAGGCCACCCTGTCTTCTTAATACTTTCGTTGCTTAAATTTAGATTTTTTAAGGGTATTTTTTGTATAAAATAATATTTTCTAACATTTTCTTTTAGTTAATTTTATTTTTTTGCAATAAATAAATAAGAAATTATAACAATTTTTGATATAAAAATACGCTTATCTAAAATTGTTTTTCAATTGCGAATCAATGACAAAATTCGTTAAGGCTGTGATTGGACAAACAAATGCTTTGTTAATGTTAAAACAGCATACACGTATGTATAAAGTCATTAAAAGCGACTTACATTCTAAGGCACATGTACTTGATATTAAACAAGAGATGCGATAAAAAATCAATATTTTTTAAATAATGTTTTGTTTGAATATTTTGCAAATTGATTATTAAAAAAATTATTTAAAGTGTGACCTGATCAATCTTTATTGCCTTTTGTTGCACTCTCTGGCTTTGATTAAACTATGCCGAAAGCGTTTGAGGTTGTTGTCTGCTGTATTGGGGTCTATTGGGGTTACCGATCCAAAGACAGATGGAAAATACATTTGACAAATATGCAAAACAACAGAAAAAAATTAAATCAAATATACACAAAATCAACTAAACACACCAATATTCAAACATCAATTTTAAACAAGCATGTGTGTGAGGGTGAGAGATATATAGGTGCCAATTGGCAGCTATGAGTAAGTTTATGTTATTGTTTTTACACTATTGTTGTTGTGTAACAATTCAACATAAAATAAAATTATTAGAATTTTTTAATTAATTCATACATGTGATAGTTGTTGCTTTAATTGCTGGATATAAACAATTATTTACCATCTCATACATAAGTATATAAATAGTTATAACTGTTAGTCCATTACAAGAACATCCATATAACTTTTACTCGGAATGTGTGTTGTTGTTATTTAGAAAAATAGAGTGAGAAAGAGATCATCATTAATAACCGCACAATTTGCAAACAGATTAAAAGCGATAACAGATGTGCAATAATTTTAACCAGATTTTATATGTAAATTAGTTTACGGTCTAATCAAAATAGGATTTAAGCGATTCTGTTTGTTTTTATATCGTTTGTTTTTGTATATTTGTTGAGTTTTTTATCTTTTTGTTTTTAATTCTCTAGTCATTAGTTTTGTAAATTATTTAAATTTATAAAATATCTAAATTGGAATTATTTGATAAATATTGAGGTTTATGTTTTTAGCCTGGCAGTTATTTTTAAGTAGACGTTTATTGGCAAATTTAATTTTAAGAAAATTTATATTAAAACTAGATAAAATATTTAAGCGAATTTTGATTTAGTGTGAAAAAAGTGTAACTAGCTTGGTGGTAGGAGCAACTCAAGTAGTTTACTTTTTTAATAATAAATTGTGTAACTGGTACTTTCATAGAAGGTTAAAGAGATCAACTGACAAGCTTAAGTTTTCTTAACAGGCCTTCATGCCATACTTTATCGCAAGCTTTAGAGACATCAATAAAAAGTGTGTAACAGCTGTTTTTCCCCTAAGGTATTTTCTTTACGTCGTACCAATCTGTGGGTTTGTTCGATGGTATTAGGTTTACTTCAAAATTTATGATGTGTAATTCAGTTTTTTTTCATTCAATATCGAGGTTAGCCTGTTTTTAAGCAATTGCTCCAACAATTTTAATATAGCTGGTAGCAGGCTTATAGATTTGTAAGACTCTATTTTTAAAAGGCTTAGAAATCATTTGAGGCAACCTTCCATATTGGTGGAAAATGTTAAAGCCGTAATATGGCATTAAAAATAGAAAAAAATTTTATTTTTAACGTACAAGATGCCTCTAAAAACTTTTTATTGATAATTTTTTTCAAAGCCAGTGGCTTTATTGCATTCAAATTTTCAATAGGCTCTTCGATATCCAGAAATTAAAAACGTATTCCTGTAGGGCATTTAGCAACAACAGGCTGTAGATCACTGATGTCAGTACATGTATTGGGAGTGAATACGTTTCCTAAATAACTTGGGAGCAGATTATGTGTTATTTCATCATTTCTAGCCAAGGATGCTCTTTGGTTATACGATGATGATGTTGGGATAACGGATGTCAAAAGACATTTGGCTGACCTCTCTACATAATATTTCTTCTGAGGAGTTATGTCTGGACTTTCTAAGTGTTTCTTAAGTGATGCCATTTTGTATAACGTCAACAAATTTTTAAATTTATTTGTTAATTTTTTATCCTTGTTTTGAGTTGGGGCAATCCATGCTTTTGTTAATTTCTTCGGGTATATTTTTTCAGATTTAAGCGGCTTTACACAAGCAGAAAAAAATGTTCAGCAGCTTTCTTAATGTATTTTTTATGCTACGAGTGCAATCATCAATATCTTCTGAAGTTTTTAAGGGTAGAGTTTCCAAGCAGTGGGTGCTTATACATTTACTCTTTTCGAAAAGAAAAATTACAAGTTGTATCTTGCTAAGGACTGCAAATAGTGACTTCTGCATCTTAGTAGTAGTAACTAGGTTTGTCCTTAAAAAAATTCATTTTGATACGCCCTAACCGATAACGTCAGGAATTTTACTGGGATCAGTTGGCCAATAGGTTTGTTGTCCAGCAGAAATAACGTTAAGTCCTTGATTTGACCCAAAATCATTCAAAATTTGACTTTAAGAACTAACTTGGCGGAAGCTCCAGTACATATGCTTAGCACAACAGTCTCCAGCAATTATAAAGTGAAGATCTAAATACTTGAAAATCTAGTAGAATAACAAACTGACACGTAACGATTAAAAAGTATATTTTTAAAATGTTTTTTTAATTTAGAAATAAATCCCTTTTTTACGAATTCTGTGATATAGGGTCGCTACCTTTTAATGGAAAATTTATTGGTGATTTTAATCGAAAACAGTTTTTCCGTTTGGAACCAATATTTTACACCGTACTGTAACTTGTCGTTAACCATACACCCGAAGCGTATACTTAATATGATCGTCATACGTCTTACAAAAATACTAAAATCAGCATTTCAATTAGTATGAAATAGTTAATGATTGTGTTTTAAATTTCTGCTACATACATACTTATGTATGCATCTACTTCATAAGTATGTATAATGTGGTTTATTCTTTTTTTAGCGAATACAAATTTCTTGTTAAAAAACTACATTTTTAAACCCTCAGGGCACTAACTTAGTTTATTTTTAAAATTTTATTTATAAAAAAAAAACAATTTTTGTTGAAACGAAAACAACCTCTCTTTCCCCTTAAAGTCAGTAACCTTGTATAAACTTTAACGCAAATTGCCAAACACTTTCCACCGAATGTCATAAAACGGTTCATGGTTGACTAAAAATCTCTTATACACTTAACATCAAATTCATTAATAACCTTTAAAACCTTTAGATGACATTTAAACACCATAAAATAAATGTTAAAATGATGAGTCTTTAACATAATTTTTACAGCACTTACACAACCAATAATGATATTGGATCTCATAAAAACAAGACATTCGTTACAATTCAATGAATAAACAAATGAACATTAAATGAACAAATAAACTTTTACTCATACACTTGGAAAGAGTGAGTATATGGATGAATTGGACATGAATAAAAAGAACATTAAACATGCATTGACTTTTTTATGACCAACACAAAACAGACACCCACCGTTGACCACATCAAAAAATGTTTAAAGAATTCAAAAAGAAAAAAGTAACGTTTTCTGCAAAATCATTATGCCAAAGAAGTACTTACATGAATGAATGAAAAAATAATCATTTGGTCAATATATTGATACGCATCTATTTAAGAAGAAGAAAAATATAAAAATGAGAAAAATCTAAGAGACAAAAATAATGGTCAAAACTCATGAAAAATTACTGGAATATTTTGCAAATCATGCAAGAACGTTTTAAAATTAACTAACACACCTGCTTCTTATAAAAAGTTACGCACACATCTGTACATACATACATATATGTACGTGTACATGTGTGTGTGAATGCGTTATTTACGCAAGCAACTCACGTTTACATTTTAGTACTCATTTATTTCTAATGAATAAAGAAATCAACATATGAGATCAAATATATTATTAACACTTCCATTTACATATTTTATGTTATAAATGAAAAGTTTCTTTTAAAAATGGCAAAAGTCAGATTTTATTAAAGATTTATTTTTTTTATATAAAATCTATATTCAAATGCTCATATTCACCATACGATAGGCTTATTAAAGATTTATTTGACAGATGTCTATAGCATAATTGTCAAATAATTATTCAGTCAACCTTGTATTATGAATACGGGCATAATTTAGAAAAAGTGTTTTATAACTGATAAACAGAGCAGAAGCTCTCTTTAACGAAATGTTTTGGTACAAGAAAATACTGTAAACTGAAATTTTATAAAAATGTATAATATGTACTTACTCTCAATAGGCTTATTGAAGTTATAATATAATAAATTGATTGAATAAGGTGCATATATATATACAAGGTGGGCCAAAAGATATCATCTGATGTTGTTTGGCTCTCATTTTTATCTAAATAAAAGACTTCAATTCTATTTTTTGATTCACTCAAAAAATTATTAAGCTAACATCAACTGGAAATCTATTTGAAATAATTGGATATTTATTTAAAAACCGTCCAACATGATATTCATTAAAATTAACAAAATATTTCATTTAAATTCACACATCAAAAATTAACTTACAAATTCGTCTAAACTAGATTTTCATGCATTTACAGCAGAACATAAATTATCAGAAAAATAATAACAAAGCTAAAATAACTTTAACTGAAAATCATTTTTTTTTTGTTTAGCTGTAGGGTTATTTAACACTTCAAATCAGTTAAAGAAAATATTGTTTTGAAATTTAACTGTTTTTTTATTTTAAAAACAATTCTACGGAATACTTCCTAAGCAACTTACAGTCAGTTAATGTAATAATTTTTTGAGTGTTATGTTAACTTAAACCTTTAAAATTTTATTATTCAAGTCGAGAATGTGATATCGGCCAAATGGGCGCCGTTACGATCGATTAATACACGGGTTCTTTTTATGGCATATTTCATTACTTCGGTGGGAACTTCGGCGGGCAGATTCTCGCACTCATGTCGAATGTTGTACTTTAAGGCTTTCAGGGTCCTTGGCTTGATAACATTAACAAGCCACTTCAGAAAACCCCACAAAATCTTGCGAGACACCTTAAATCTTGCGAGCCAATATAAATCGCCAAAACGAGAGATAAGGTGACCCGGGAACGCCACCTTCAGAATATAGGTTATGGCTCGTCCAGTGTATGCCGTTGCTCCGTTCTATTTAAACCAGATATCCTCCAGTCCTAATACGTTCAATTGCGGCAGAAAAAACTCGGCTATCGTGGTTCTATAGCGCGCACCGTCCCCGGTTGTCGTTTGACCAGCGGCGTCTTCGAAAAAAAATGGACCGATGACCTTTGAGCATCACTCGTGGATTTTTGGTACCCCAAAAATGATTGTTTTTCTTGTTCACGTATCCACTGTCGTGGAAATGAGCCTAATCGCTCATTATGATATCGGTCAAAAATCGTCCCATTCGAGCGTTCAAAACAGCCTTTTATTTTTAGTTTAGTTTTTCGGGGCCTTAAAACCATAGAATTTCTCGCCATGCACCATTATTAAAACAGGTTTTTATAGAGACATTGATATGTATTGCTTTAGATAAAAAATATAATGTAATTAGTATAAAAGTCAATTAATGGTAAATATAGTCTCCTTTTTTTCTTTTGACTTATATCTTTAACAAAAATTCTAATGACTTTTTGTCCCAAATTTTAACTGAATTTAATAATTTCCAATAGCGAAACAAATACATGTGTTATAACATACATACATACTTATACAACGCCTAAAAGTTGGGGCCTTTAAGTGTCATTATACCCACTTCACATACATAGCAAGAGTATAATGACTTTGGGTAAATGCTTAAAATGAATTGTTTTTAGACAGTACAATCATCGACTTAGAATCGGTTTCTAAGACGGTTTAAGCACTCCCGTCTGTTCATCCGTTCGGGTATCCACGTATTTGTAAAACAAAAGTACAAGTCACAATTCTAAAGGAATTTTGATGAAATTTAGCACAGTTAAGCTCTTTGCCTCCTATGAAATAGCACTGTCCTTTAAGTGGACATCCGACACGAAGTTGCATGTTTGCCCAAAACCAGGAGGGCTACGAAAAACTAAGGGTCGATAAGAGCAATTATTTCTGGGGGCACCATTCTAGAACAGTGTTTCAATGCAAAATGAATTTGAATATAGCCAAGTACACATTATATAAATGCCTGGATAGTGTGGAATAATCGAAATGGAACAAAAAGACTGGCGACTAAACCTAGAAAATAGCAGGCAGTTACCTTGAGGATGCCAACGTCCTTGGTTGCAACAAAACTCGAGTTAAAGGAGTGCCGGAAATTACTTTAAGGACTCTGTAGAACTATGAAAAAATTGGCAGAATGGCGAGAATCCTCTGGAGCGATCCGAGTAAGGGTAAAACGAGGGAAATCCTGCACTTAAGGAAACCTTAATTAAGCGTCGTGATAATTGTGATGGCAGATCGGCTTATAAGTGTATAGCACCAGTGCCTAAGTCTACCTCCTAACGGTATCAACCGGGCAACTTTCAGTTCAATTACTGGAAGGCTAACAGACATGGCTGAGACGAAAACAATCTGTCTTGGGTAAATGTATGATCAGTGATTCACTGGTCTGACTTGAGATAGGTTGTCCTTGTTGCGCTGTGCCATGTACATCGCCATTAAGTGGCAGGGTTCTAAGGGTACCAATACCTTAACTGTGTAAAATAGAAATTGGTAGGAATGAAACGGAAGTAGATTTCCGATGCCGACCAGAGTCCTATCTGGTACCACGGGAATCAGTTGGCCAGATGTGCTTACCAGTGCATGAACTGATTAATGGTGAGGTCTTCTTCGTGAGTTCACATGGTGGCTGTGGTTATCCCCAAGCGGGGCAACTGAGAACGAAAGTTTATATGCTGGGGTCCATCCTGTACGGGACGCGGATCTGTTTTGATTATGAAGAAGGGAGATCAAAACTAGAAACGCAATTCGGGTTTATATAGCCCAACTCCTCACCAAGGGGTCTGTTGTGGCTACACAGATTCATGACATAGAATTGGTACCTGGGTGGCTGAGTAGGTCATTCTGGGGGCCCTGGTGGACGCTTTGTATCCACCAGTGTTGAGAGCACCGTGAGTTGTTGCCAGTATGGCAGGTATCACGTCAAACCCTTAACGTCTGTGCTGGCAGATCACTCAAATCAATAAGCATAACTCTATCGGAAAGGTGCTGCGGGGAACAGCGATTATAAGGTATGTGGAGAAGACATTGAACCGATAAAGCATTTCATGCAACACTGACTGGCCTTATGGATGTTGTGATACTAGATTTGGCTTATTTAAGAGTAATATAATGGAAAAAGTTAAGGGAAATCGTGCAGATCACCGATTTTTTTTACTCTAACTTCAAATTTTTTTCATAGATGGGAGTGTATTACAAACTTATCACTAACTTAGCTGTATGACCTGCAAGGCTTCAGGCTTTTCTTTAAGATTTCCTTCTTACAACATAACCTAACCTAACCTTTTGTGAATGACCTTAAAAACTTTTCTTATATAAAAATTATATTTGCCAATTCACGATGTCACTAAAAACTTATTTAAAGTGCTGGCAAAATTTGTGTCTGGGTGACATTAATTCCCATGTTTTTTGCAGAAAGCATTGGAAAAGACGCAGCTAAACTTACCTTAAAATTTTTTAACGAGAAATAATACTAAGCTCCAAAAATATGATATTTTTTAACCTTTCTAACAACGCCAAATTAACTTTAAATAAAAGTTATATCAACCATAGCTATTGAGAAAAGAACACGTTACCCTGAGTAAACGTTTAGTACTTTTTCCAAAATACGAAGAATTTTTTTAAATTCGTACATTTAAATTTTTTAAGTCATTGTATCAATTAAAGAACACATATGATATCACAACCCATTTTCAGTTTTAACTTTAATAAACAAAATGTAATCAAAACCTAAATTGTCACCACATCGAAATAACCAAATCAAACCAATTTGGGAATAAAACATTACTCTGGAAATTTTCGTCTATTTATGGAGCCATAGACAAACACATATTTCTATATCTGTTTTTTCAATTGAGCAAAAGCAATTGACTAACAAAATTGCAATTGAAATAACTAAAATTTAAGATCTAATCAAGCATACGGCAGCCAGCCATATAATCACTACTTTTATGGACAATGTACAAGAGCAATGGACAGGATTTTAAAATTTCAAAAATAATCACAATTCAAAATGTACAACCAAAAATAAGAGGACAGCGACAACATATGGTCGTATTGTATTATAAGTGAGGCCAGCAAATTTCTAAATGACACACACTCATACAACAACATGGGTGTGTATGTGTGTGTGTGTGTTTGTTTTTTGGTAAATTCGTATATCCTGCTAATATAAAGCAGTCGCATTGGTAGTAAAATGAAAAACCAAATCACAGAACAATCATAAAAATTAGAATTGATATCGAATATATTTTCATTTTTAATTGCCTAAAAATTGCCCAACAATACACAATCAATGCTATAATTCTCAGTGCAAACATCTACTGCCACTTGTTCACATTAATCGAAGTTTATAGACAAAAACGTATCTACTATATCCTTTAAAACCATATCTAATTCCTGGCCTACTAGTACATTGTACATACATAAACAAAGTACAAAGTACATACATTCTTGCCTTGGCATGTTGTAAATATGTTAAAACTAAACAGAATATATGATGGAACGATTAATTCTGTCTGTACACACCTCTCGGCAGTCATGAGTTAGTTGTCAACACATTTGTGTTTTTCATGTTGGTCTGTTTGTTTGTTGTTGTTCTTTTGTTTTATTTTTTTTTTGAGCGATACTAGATTAACAATTTAATAATACACCGAGAAGAAAAAAATTAGTCAAATTAATAAAGTTATAATATGAAAAATATTAGTTTGTTCTATTTCTTAATGCTTGTATCAGCAATATTGCCAAATGCTTAGATCGTCTAAAGGAAGGAAAATGATAAAGAAGATTGTTGAGGAGAGCCTTTAAAAAATATGAGATATTTGAAGTTAATAGGAATATAGTTATTCACTCGGTTTGCGGGTTACTATCACTTAGTATAAAGGTCCTTCCGGTATTAATTTTAAAGCAGTATTTTAAAATAATAAACTTCCGTACAAGGTACGTATAAAAACTAATTCTAGAGCTGAGAATTAGTTCTTTTACTTGACAGTTTGCGTTTTTTGCAAGCTGTCATACTAAATGCTAAAACAGGACACCACCGCAGCTTCAAGCAAAAACGACTCTCAAAGAAAACAGTCTCATAATTGTAACGTCGACTGCAAGTTCACGAACACACATATAACTTTTGTCATGTTTTGCACTTCTTAATCCAATTTTCAGAAATATTACACATTTAATTCCTTAACTTACAAATTTTTAAATATAGTTTCATTTTTAAAAGTTTTTTTTTATTTTCTTTTGTTCTTAGTTTTCTTCTACAGAACATGTGGTTTTGTTTACAAAATGTATGAAAATAAATAAAAGTGTGGCAATATTGTTAGGAGAAATTCATTCTCAAATTGAGAGAATAAGAAAAGTCGATCTTATAATAAAAATAGATTTAATTTTATAGCCACAATTTATCAGCGTGAATTTACGTCAAATTGTTTGGAAAAAAAACATCACGTCGGAGTCCTGTTTCATCATTAGATTCTAGAATGTCTTCGCTCTGACATGAACTTACCACTTTAGATAGTGCAACTATGAGTGCAACAGGATATTCGGCCGAAACATCAGGATCTTTACTGACAGCCCAGCCCCTGTTAGTTTTATTACTGATGTATACTCTACATTACAACATTTTTTTTTTTAACATATATTTTGTTATTGAATCATCGCTTAAGCGAACCAACAATAAGTATTCAAATCATAAAACTAAGTAATTAATGCTAGTCCAGTCAGTACCAGACTTAAATTTAAGTTCTCACAATAAAGATGGCTTATTTAAAAAATTTGATCTAAGAGCAATAGTATCCCTTTTTTTTAGGCGGGTGTGCCCACTATGTTGCAGGATGCTTCGAGCGAGCGGATTTGGATGTGTTTCCAGCTTATTTAAATACTTGTTCACATAGTTTAGGATTTCGCTTTTTACTAGTGGAACTTCTAGATCCTTGTGGATGTTGCTGTTTTTAATATACCAAGGAGCACCAGTTATCATTCTCAGAATTTTGTTTTGACAACGTTGTATTTTTTCTATATTAGAGGCGGAAGCAGTGCCCCATAATTGTATACCGTAGCACCAAATTGATTTTAAAATTGAGTTGTATAGCAGAAGTTTACAATCCAGACGTAGCACAGAGTTTCTACCAATAAGCCAGTGGATTTGAGCAGCTTTAAGTTTTATTTGAGTCAGCTTCGCATCAATGTGAGGCTTCCATGTGAGGCGGCGGTCTAAGTGAATACCAAGATATTTTGTCTCAGTTCGTTGAGGCACCATGTGGTTGTTAATAGTGATTGGGGAGCACGTTTCTTTACGTAAAGTAAAAGTTACGTGGGTACATTTTTGTTCATTTATTTTTATTCCCCATAACTTTGCCCATTTCTCAACTTGGGTTACGTGTTGCTGCAGTTGGTTCGAAGCCTCTTTAGGGTCTTTATGAATACTAAGGAAAGCTGTATCATCAGCAAATTTCGACGTGTGTGTAAAACTATTGGTTGGCATATCTGCCGTGTAAAGCAAGTACAAAATTGGACCTAGTATACTTCCTTGAGGGACACCAGCCTCTATTGGTTGGGAACAACTTATTTGGTTTCGCTCTTTGATCATGAATTGTCGACCGGTTATGTATTTTTCTAATAGGTTAAAATTATTTACAGGAAGGTTGAACTTTGGTTTGTTTAACAGGCTTTCATGCCATACTTTGTCGAAAGCTTGCGAGACATCGATAAACAGTGCGCAGCATTGCTTCTTTTCCTCAAAGGCTTTTCTTATAACCTGTACCAACCTGTGAGTTTGTTCGACGGTAATATGTTGACTTCTAAAGCCAAACTGGTGATTTGGAATACAGCTGTTGACCTTCGAGATCGGATTCAGCTTATTTTTGAGCAATTTTTCGAACAATTTTGACATTGTGGGTAACAAACTAATAGGCCTATAAGACTCCACTTTCGAAGGATCTTTGCCAGGCTTAGGAATCATCTTTACTAAGGCCACTTTCCATATAGGCGGGAAATGTTCAAGCCGAATTATCGCGTTAAAAATAAAAAAAAAATATTCTTTTAGCTGTAAAAGGTAGATCAAAGAGCATTTTGTTGCTGATTTTATCAACGCTAGGAGCTTTTTTACTATTTAGGTTAGCAATAGCCTCTACAACATCTGTAAATCGGAAAAGTATTTCTAAAGGACGTCTGGCAACAACAGGCGGTAATTCGCTTACGTCTGTGCATGTTTTAGGGGTAAACACGCTTTTTAAATGATTTGCAAACAGATCGCATTTTTCTTCGTCATCACAACATGTCCAGGATTGCCATACATCCTTGAATCAGATGGCGATGTATTTTAGCATCACTCTAGAACGGGTGTGGGGCACGGGGCCAGTGCGGGCAACTGAGTTATTGGCATACTTCCCAAGAATGGTCTGAAATTGGATGATGAGGCAATCGACCACTTCTTTGGAATCCCCTCCGAATCGATAAATACGCTGGCGTAAGCACAGGGGCCAGATGGTCCAGCGAATCAAGATATGGAATCAACAGGACAACCTGGCAGAAGGATACATCCGGAACGTTCCATATATCTCCTTAATCTAAATAAACAAAAACTGAGGGACACCGTGGCTGCAATTACCAACCACTGTCAACTTGCCATTCATGCCAGTAGATTGGTACTGCCTTAAAACGATTTTGGTAGGATCTGTCAGAAAGCAGAGGAGATTGCGGGTATCCAACATCTCTTGCACCCTGTCTGGCAGATATCCAGTTCAAACACTTTAATGCAGCAGAGTAGATGGCCTGTCGAACATATTAACATTGGACTGCTTAGTTTATCATCCTTTAGCAGAGATAGTGGCTGATTCGGGGCAGAAATCATTACGGGGCGACTATTGCCATTCATAAATATTGACATCACTCTCTAATTTTTTTCTATATATTTTGGAATTTCCTTAGCTTATATAAGCTATTCCTAATGTTCTTTGTTTTCTTTATCTTTTTCCCATGTATCACAAAGAGACTGATGAAATCAAACTCTATTCTTTTATCCTTTTCGTAGCCGCCTGTTCAACTTAACCTTAGCATTTTTTTTTAATTCTACCTAAAAGCCCCAATCTTGAAACAGTTATTTCTATGAATATGAATGGCAAATGCTAATGTCGTCTGCAAAATTAGAGACATTATTTCACATTTGACAAAGTAGTTCATAAAGAAAATTTAGGAATAAAGAAAAAAAGAACCGAGCCTTGTAGAACCCTTAAACTAATTTTAAACCTATTGGAAGAGATCTTGTTATTAACAGCTTTAATTGAGCCACCTTTTAGATACCTTGAATAACTCGATATAGATATTGCCGGCAGGACATTTGTGGAAAAGATGGAACCCCATTTCTTCCTTCTCCTTGTTTTTTGTAACTGCAACAGTGGTCTTTAGATCACTAAGTGACCTATTAAAGCTTACAGCAACCTCAAAACATTCCTCCAACTATGGCAAAAAAGTTTAAGGTTGCGATCACTTTCAAACGAAAACCACATTAACCCAGAGAGAGAGACCTTAAATGTATTCAAAATATTCTGCTTTTGACAATTCTTATTGAAATTGCGACTTATGTATTTCGCATAAGACTTATGTAAAAAAGATTGCAGTTAGCCAGCCATCAACCTACCAACAGTTAATTAAAAAGGTAAAGCGGCCATCTGCAAAACCTAGTCTCGATTACGGGTAAATATGAGTGGCGTTGGGCAATGATAACGCACGGATACAAAAAATCATTTGTCACCTTTCTACTTAAGTTAATTTTGAGTTAAGGGATGCTGCAATGAGCTATAGTGTCTTAAATATAAAGAAAAATTTGACTTTTATAAAAAAAAAAATTCTGGTAAATCAACATTGTAACAGGTTTCTAAAATTTGCATTAAAATTTATTATCAAACTTTCTTATGTCAACAAATTGCCAACAGAAATTTTTTGGTGAATGTAACACCCTGTGATATTTACAAATTTTTCATGCTCCCTTTAATACACTTTTTTGTTATCCACAACCAAACACTTTTAAATGCCATATTATGAACATGACGATCTAAAAACATTTAGAATTTTAGCTCCTGGAATCGACTTATTTTTTGGTTTTTGGCTGTTTTGTAGTTCACTCATCTCTTTTTTTTCAATTGTTCACGCCAAATACTTGTTTTAATCCAATCAAAATCCAAATTGTGGTTGATATGCAATTTTTCTTTTTTTTATTTGTGAAGTTTTTCTTAGTGGCTTATTGTGTGTGTGTGTGTGTTTGATTGGAAGGCCTATATATATTCTGCGTTCATTAAGTAGCTTAAAACTAACAAGTTAGTAGTTATGCTTAAAATAAGAGTCGAACATGGATAAAAAAATGCTAAGAAAACGACTATTTTCAAAAAAAGGAAATGTTGATTGTGCATCCTAACCATATATATTTACCATGAAATGCTCGAAATGGGATTTAATTAAGTATTAGTACAAATTAAATAAAATGAATCAGGAACGCAACTCGTAAAAATATTTGTTAAGAAGTGTCGAGGATATGGTAACATTTTCTACCGACTTAAAATATTTATTTGCGACAAAAAAGAAACTTAATATAAAAGAAAGTGCTAATTGAGTTATTATGAGTAGAGTTTTCATGACATGTTTTAGTTGGTTTCATAAAACATTGATTAGTCAATTTAACCTGATTGATATTAAGAGTCACGAACCCTAAGAAATACACGGTGTTCGCCGGCAAGGTATACTTTTTTGTTTTGCCACCATTTTGGCAAACATTAGTCTTGATAGTTCATATTTGGCATTCGTAAAGTAGAGATGTGGCAAATTTATTATGGAAAAATATTTGGTTAACCAACATTTTTAAATCGTTGAAGCATGACAGCCCATGATAACCCCAATTTTCATGAAAAAATTATAATGAGTCACGAGGCACTTTTTTATTTGAATGGATATGTGAATAAGCAAAGTAGTCGGTTCTGCGCAATGAAAAACCCTCAAGTTATTTATCAGTCACCTTTGCGTCCAATAAAAGTGACAGTCTGGCGTGCGATTTGGTCAGGAGGAGTCATGCTTTGAGCTTGGTTAACATATAATATCAATAAGACGGCGCCACATTGCATACAGCCAGGATTACAATGGAATTACTTCGACACCTCTTTCCACAACAAGTTATTTAAAAAAATGGTGATGTTGATTGGCCCCCAGGGTCACCTGCTTTGACTGCTCCGGACCTCTTTTTGGGGAAATATCTCAAAAGCAAGATTTATGCAAACAACTCAGAAAAGCTGAAGTAACTTAAACAAAATATTCGTGATGAAATTAATTAAATACCGCGTGAAATGTTTGAGAATATAATGAAAAATGTGCTCAAAAGGGCTAGCTTTTGTGAGGACAAAACAGGCGGACATTTTATTAAAATTATATTTCATACGTAATTGCCGACATGAAATAAAACATTAATCAACATAAGATCCATTGTCTTTCATTTAATCAAAAACTATAAACAAAAAAAGTAGTGTATCTTGCCGGCGGACACCCTGTATTTAATAAGTTATTGATAAGTTAATGCATATCAACATTTTGCTCCTCTAGCGAACCTGGGAAAATATTTCTATTGAAATTCAGCAAAATCGTCTAATAACTGAAAGAAATATAAGCCAGCAACCGCAACTTCCTCTGTTTATTTCTTCAAAGTTTGTACATAAGAACCTCTACAACTTCCCCGGAGTTGCCCCTTTATGAGTGCAATGTAAAACCAAATCACCTTAGTTTTTCCTCACAAACATTTTTGTGGAACATATTTATACCCTATCTCCGCCCCCTAACTGGGTTGCCATACAAAGTTTTATTCTTTTTTTTTTAACCGCTCCCACAGCTTCCGGGGTGCTCCTACAAAGGTGAAATATAAGACTGACCCCAATAAATTTTATCCACCAAAATATTTTTGTAGAACATACTTACACCGTATCTCCAACCACTAACAGGGCTGCCATCAAAAATTTAAATATATTAGGGTAAAAACTCCTACAACTTTCCCGGAGTCGCCCCTAAAGGAATAAAATGTATCACAGACCGCTTTTAATTATCCCTCCCAAACATATTTCTAGAACATACTTACCCCCCATCTCCTTCGCCTAAGGTGGTTTCCATACCAAATTTATAAAAATATGTAAAAACGCCCATAAATTTCCCAGAATTGGCCTTAGAGAAATAAAGTGTTTGAGCGACCAGCACTAGTTTCCCCCTCGAAAAATTTTCTTAGAACATACCAACCCCCTATCTCCAACCCCTAAGGGGGTGGCCATACAAAAATTCAATAAAATAGTGTAACTATCCCTACACGGTGTGAAGGGTATATAAAATTCGGCACCGCTCAATATGGCGCTCTTACATGTTTTAATTAAAATTTAACTATTCTTATGGTCGCAAAGTTATAATTGACTATAATTTACTTTCTTTTTATAATTTTATCCCCCTATTGAAGAGTAATCAAATATTAAATAGATTTTTAACATTCAATCAACCTTATAATTTGAATTTCGCACGTTATGTTTTATGACTCATCACATTGTCAGTTAACAAATGAGAAACCATAAATTTTCTATTACAAATAAAAAACAAAATTTAATCACCCCAGCTCAATTCAGTACCATCATCATCTTCAACATCTTGTGATCAAAACAGTCAGCAAAATTAAAATCCAATGTGTTTTGCATTCGTAAAAATAATTCCAAATCGTAATAAAATGCTAAGAATATTTATTACACATTAGTAATAAGGATACGTTTATGATGTCCTTTTATTTACTTTGGATACCTTTAACTTACACATGACTATAAATGTGGTCAAGTGAAGAATACGCAAAGTTGCTTTATCACAAACGTAATGGCAACAAAAGTTATAAAAACCTGAACAGATGAAATGAAGGGAAATCTACACAATGATCTCGTAATTTTTCTTATCAAGAGTAACAGCAATAACAAGGGGGAAAGATGAGGGAGAAGAATAATATAAACACGCATAACATACATATAATTTTGATTTTTATGACCCAAGTTGTACAGAAAGACACATGTCGTCCCACCTGGATCAATTGTTATTGAGATGGGCATATACACTCACAAACACTAAGCAATGTTAAATACAACACAGCAGCATTAAATAGATGATGGTCAAAAGAAACACAAAAACAAAAAAAAGTTAAACATAAATATGTATTACAACATAAGTAAATGCCTATTTACGAGTTAGTATAGAGTAGTAAGATAATGCCAAGATGAACTTAAAGATTTACAAACCAAACACAAAGCCACACATTCAAACACATTAACTGTGTACATGTGAACATGTGTAAATGTATTTTGTTTACTACTTTTGTATAAGTAAATAGGATTGGACATAGGACGACACATGGTAATCATATATTTTGGTCATATCTGTTGGTCATAAAACCAGTGTGCTTATGTGCCTGTCAATGAGTTCTTTAATGACATTTATTTTATTTCATTTTGCTACCGATATTACTTTAATTACAACAACAACAACAACCAATTCAAATGATGCAGCTTTTGGGCCTGTTATTTTTGACTTAATTTTCGATATATACTATTAGTCACTTCTAGTTGTATGTACAGGGTGTCCGCCGGCAGGGTATACTACTATGTTTGTTTATAATTTTTGGTTAAATGTAAGGGAATAGATCTTATATTGAATAATGTTTTATATAATGTCAGCAATTATGTATAAAAAACAGTATTAGAAAAATGTCCGCCCCTGTTAGCCTCTCGAATGCGAGCCCTTTTGAGCACATTTTTCATTACATTCTCACACATTTCACGCGGTATTTCATTAATATCATCACAAATATTTTGTTTGAGTTGTTTAGCGTTTCTGGTTTGTTTAGGTAAAATTTGTTTTTCAGATATCCCCACAAAAAGAAGCTCGGAGCAGTCAAATTAGGCAACCGTGGAGGCCAATCAACATCACCATTTCTTGAAATAACTTGTTGTGGAAAGAGGTCTCACAGTAATTCCATTGTAATCCTGGATGTATGCGATTTGACAATGTCTTGTTGATACCACATGTAAGCCAAGCGCAAAGTTGCAGTTGTGGCGCTACAAAGTTTTCAATCATATCACAATTTCCCTTCCCATTGACAGTTACCTTAACGCCGTTTCCTCCCGACCAAATTGCCCACCAGAATGTAACCTTTAATAGATGCAAAGGTAACTGATGAATAATTTAAGGGGTTTCCATTGCCCAGAACGGACTATTCTGTTTATTCACACATCCATTGAAAGTAAAATGTGCCTTGTCACTCATTATGGTTTTTTTTCTGAAAATCAGGGTCTATTGTGACAAAATGGTTTAGCGATTAAAACACCTTGATTTACCGAATATTTTTCCCTAATAAATTTTTCACGTTTCTACTTTACGACTGCGAAATATGAACTGTCAAAACTAATGTTTGCCAAAATTGCGACAAAACACAGTAGTGTGCCTTGCCGACGGACAACCTTTTATTTGTCATAATTTTTCAAGTACGAATTTCTTACTCTTAGCCACAATTAAGCCAAAAAAGGATTGATTTAAGTTCGGAACCGTACTTGATGTAAGCGTGAAAAAAATTGATTTAAGCCGAAAACGGCATTAATTCGAAAATGAAACGTCACTTTTTTGACTTATGGAGCTTTAATTAAGAAGCAGAATTTTATATTTTATTTTATAGATACTTAAAACGTATAAATTAAAAATTTCATTTTTTGTACTTACCGAAGCTGAAATTCGAACCAGGGATTTCTGCCCTGCAACACAAGCGCGTTACCTCTAGGCCACCGAGACACTTTGTTTTCAAGTGTAAAATAATATATTAAAACAACTAAGTTTTTTCTGCTTGATTTGTTGAAGCAATCAGAATAGGGTTGGTTTAAGAAAATGTAAGTAAGGATCGTACTTAAAAATTTCAAGAGAGATTTTGGATAAATTCAAAAATAAAATTCTTGATTTTAGAAAGCGAGTTTTTTTTCTGTGTAGGTGTTGAGAAGAGAGAATGGTGTGTTTTTATTTGCCTTAAGATACTGATAGAGATAAGAAAACTCATACTATATCTAGAGATTATTACAACTATCGACTTCAAAACCGGCACAAAGTATTTTTATTATAATATTTTCAGTACGGAATAGCTCGGCAGAAGGGCATATAAGATTCGGCATATCCGAATAGAGCACTATAACTTGTTCCCAATTACTTTCAATCGCAACTTCACTATTATTATACCGTTCACATAGTGATAAGAGATATATCAGTTTGTCATTCCATTTAAAATTTCTTTTTTATCCATTTGCGACCCCATAAAGTATATATATTCTGGATCCTTATAGATAGGGAAGTTGATATAGCCATGTCCGTCTGTTGAAATCAAGTTTCCGGAGTCAAATAAAAAGGTACGGACCAAATATCCTGGAGACAATCGCTATATAAAATCAGCGAAATCGGTATACTATTGACTGAGATATAAACGAAAACCCAAAACAACCCATTTTTTTAAGACAAACTCGTATATATATCCCTATATATCTCAGTAAATATAGTCACTCTTGCCACAAAACTTAGCACAGACTCTATTAGAGTAGGGATCTCAATAGGATCAAGGGAAGTGGTATTTTTCCTACAATTGCACAAATTTGATGAAATAATTTATGCGCTATATCTCGGAAACTATAACAGCTATCGATTTCAAATGTTCTACAAAAACTAATTGTACAACAAGACCTACGCTCTTAAGAAAAATTTTTTTGAGGCGGGGCAAAAAGAGGGCTAGCTCCCATACAAATTAACGATTTGTAAGAAATTTTCGATACGCTATATCTCGGAAACTATAACAGATATCAAAATCAAATGTTCTACAAAAAGTGCAACAAGGCCTACGCTCTAAAGAAAAAATTTTTGAGTGGGGGGTGAAGTAGGGGTAGCTCCCATACAAATTAATAATTTTTATGAAATTTTCGATACGCTACTTCTGGAAAACTATTACAGCTATCGACTTCGAATATTCTACAAGAAGTTATAATCAAATAATTTATACATTTTGGAGAAAATGTTGGAGAGGAGCAGGGGAACTAGAACATCCCATAACATTTAACAAGTTGTATTAACCTTTAAATATGAATAATGTCGAAAACTTTTAAACTCTCGATCTCAAACCTTCTTCATCTATTTCTGTTATTTATACGAACGTTTAAATTTTGTATAGTTTTCTATGGACTTTAAAACTCGCACAGGGTTCTTTATTATATTATTTGCAGTACAAAATTACTCGGCTGGGTATATTTAAAGACCAATGTGAAGGGTATATAAGATTCGGCACAGCCGAATATAGCGCTCTTATTTGTTTTTTATTTTCAATATTATTTGTTTAAATAAAATTACCATGTTTTTGTTCTCATCTATTTATCCCAAAAAGGCCAGAGCTGGCTACCTTAGTTGCATGTTTAAGAAAAATATTTTTTTTCATGTCCATCTAATATTCAATCTAAATTGAGCACATAATTTTTGATCAAACAAAGCAAAAAATGTGACTATTTATGTGTGTCTCCATACAAATATATGATTTCTTTTTAAAAATGTTCAATTGCAATACAAATGTATGTGTAAGAAAACCCACACATAAACCAATACAAAACTATTAAAAATATGGCATGATAAGAGGATTTTTCTTTTCATTAGCTTTTGGCTTGTTTATGATTTTTTTCGTTTCCTCTTTTAAAACTTATATTAGAGTTTGTCATGTGGGTGTATTAGTGAATAAAGGTTTATTTTTACGCAAAGGGTTGCGTGTTGAGGACCTCTCAATCTCCTCAGAGATTATTTTACGGTATTTTCCCTTATTTCGATTACGATTTGATATGCTGTGAGTTATCAAAAGTTATTTGGCACTTTGTATTATTTCATTATCTACCACTATGGTATTAAGTTGTTGGTATTAATGTGTTTAAAAGAGTTTGTGTTTCTATGTGTGAATGCATATAGATTTATTATTAGGTAATAGAGGTCTGCAGCGAAAAAGTTTTCAAGCAACTTTTGAAATTTGACGAACAAGAGAGTATGCACTTGTATTCGCTAGCAGTGTGAGAGTGCGAAAGAAAACTTAATTGAAGTTTGTGCCAAAACTTGTTGACATAATTTTAATTTTTTTTGGGACACGTTTTTTTTGCAATAAAATAATATGCTGCTTGTATGAGTCTGACAATGTGTAATGTTTTTTGTATGTTTTGTTATTTAAAAAATGAAAAATCAGGCCATGCTGTCATTTTAATTTCTTTAATAAATATTGGGCACATTTTGTATTTGTAACAAAAGCAACCACCATATGCAATTTGTTCTCACACACACATACATACATATCAAAGATAAATAAAAACCAACAGAACTAAGCCAATTGCTCCTGACCAAATACTTTTGCGAGAACGAATATAGTCGTAGTTGATTCATACATACTTCCACCATCAACTTGAATTGAAAGGAAGAGAGAACAAGAAATCACAAAATAAAACAATCTGTCAAGTAACAGCAAATACATAGTTGGCAATTATGACGTTCATAGAAGAAAGTAATTATTATTGTTTAGAGGTACTACGAGTAATTGTTTATCCTTTCAAATTCTCCAGTACACAATAAGTTCAAGTATATTCGAGCAGGTCTTTATTAGGTGAAAAGGAATACATATGTAATCTAAAGTTTATAAAAATAAAATAAAACAAAACAAAAAAAACAATGGATTTATTTTAATATTTCTGGCGCTTGGCAGCCAATTTTGGGCAAATGGTTTAACAAGTATTTCAACAATTTCTGCTCTACGCGAAAGTATAAATTCAATGCAGTGTGCTGAAAATCAAATAAAACAAAAAGCTCTTTTTTAAAGACTTCATCCAGGGACAAACTACGGCATTTGAATCAAATCGGAATTTTACTCGATCAAGCTTTTGGTATTGAAATTACAATAAGAATATTTTACTTATGATTTGAATCTAAGATTTTTTTCACCAATTTCCTCTTTAAAGAAAAATTTGAAAATTTTATTTCTTACCTTTAAGCTAATGTAAAAGTTTCCCACTGCTCCCCATAACCCAGCAAGCATATCTTGTGAAAAAAAAAATATTAAATATTTTTTAATCGAACTTTTCTCTTAACACAATCTAATCCTTTTTGTTTTTAAAGAAAAAAAAAACAACAACATAAAGCTGACAATAACTTACTTGCAATGCCTCAAGCACTTAATAACAAAGAAAACTGCCAAATTAACTCCTATTTATTGTTAATAAGAAAACGTAGCACTCAAACAACGCAACCTTACAAATACCACCAAAAAGGATTGCTTAAGACAAACTCGTATCTTTATTGTGGTGGCTATCGTCGGGGCAAATCTTCAAATGATATACATTTATCGAATATATATTTGAAAACATAAATTTGAAACGAAATACAAGAAAATAATAAAAACGGGTTACGATGCAGCTAAGTATAACAAACAAGCCAAATGATAACAAATAAAATTTAATCTTACAGCAACCACAAAGGACATTCGTAAAAAAGGATAGTGGCGTGTTGTTATCGTAGTAAATTAAAGACATAAAGATGTACACTTTTAATATAGTATTTTATTTCAAGGTAATAAAAAAAAGGTAGTAAAGACAAAAGGTTTTCATGGGGTTGAAATAAAAACCAACCATAAGAATATTATTGCAACTAAAAGAATTTATTAAAATGGTTTTAAAACAAGGCCTTTCTTATACACTAGAAGCAGTAGAAAGGGGTAAATTATTAGACATAAAAAAGGCACTGTGATTTCGTTTTTTCTCCCAATTTTATGATCTTTGTGTAAATTGTATTTGTTAGTTTGTAGGAAAACAGTCTTTAAATTTTTTGTCTTTCTAATACGGCTGAGTTTTGTTTTTTTTTTCTGCGCTCTTAGGGCTTTTTAGTGTTTATTGCTGCAGATTATTTTGTTTATTGTTATTGTTAATATAAATTAAAGGTAAAAAAAAATACAAACAGTAGACATTAAGTCGTTACTAACTGCAGAAAAATAAACTGAAAACGAAAAAAAAGGGTTGTTTGAAAATAATAAAAACAATTGAAGTATTGCGAGCAAGTAGTTGATGTGTTGATGTTAAAACACCGCTGAAAATATAGGGCCTTTAAGCAAAGTCGGAAAAAATGTTTTCTTGTGAACAACTTTTCTGTATCCTTTACATATGACTTTTATAGAACAGGGTGTCTGGTGGCAAATTTATATTTTTAAATATGATAATTTTAAAAAGTAATAATTGGTGCGGAGGGAGGGTGGCGCCGTTGAAATTATCGATTGTGCGGATTTTTCTGTCACGATGTCGCTGTGGTCTAGTGAGCATCGCACGTAATGATTCTTACGTGATTGCTCGTCGACAATTATGTTAAAAGTTCGGTATTCGGCAAAAACGTGATGGGCCGAGTGAAAATTTATTTGTTCGTGGGTGCAGAGATTTCGCGCAACTGCTTTAGCCATGAATATCCTATGACCAGGGCACAGTCAATCTTCAAGGACTCCCAAAATCATTGAACTAGTTGAAAACAGTTTACGTGAAAATCCGCGACTTTTAATACGGAAAAGAGCAGCCTCACTGTGACTTCCAAGAGCGATTATTCATGAAATTTTAAAAAAGGATCTTAAGTTCCATCTTTTTAAATTTCAAACCGTTCAAGAAATGAAAAAAAGTGACCTTGACTTAAGCAAAAAATTTCGTGAAACCATGTTTTTGAGCGACAAGGCCCATTTCAACTTAAACGGCTAAGACAGCAAGCAAAACTGCTGTTGCTAGTCTTCAAAAGCCCGCAACCCTCGACTGAAATATTAAAAACCATTTCATTGCCCCAGGGTAACTGTTGGGTGCGCCTTATCCTCAGATGAGATAATTTTACCATTTTTTATTTTTAATTGTTAAGGTCAGGCGACGAATGAAGACGGTAAAAATCGATGCATGATCCTTTTGCCAAACCTGCGAGCTTACTTATCGTACTCTTCACACACGTGGTTGCAACAGGTTGGGGCGACTGCACACACAGCCAGAGCTATGATGAATTTGCTTCGTGAAAATTTCCCCAAAAAACTGTTTAGCTGCTTTGGGGACATTCCGAGGTTGCCCGATCTATGTCTCGTGGATTTTTTTTATGGGGCTTCCTCAAAGAAATAGGTTTTAATGACAATTCCCATTCCCTTGTGGCTTTAAAGAAAAATATTTGTCAAGAAATCAGCTCATTTAAAACCAAGCTTACTGCAGCGTGTGTCGTAAAACACAAAGGATTTCTACTTTAAAACTAGTTGGAGTGTGTTTTAAGTTTATAAAGGCCCTCTTAACAAATCTCCTTAGGACATTCCTTTTATTTAGGATTTTCAGTGCATAACTTATGTACTTATTTCCCTTTGGGCTTTCTAAAATTTTTCTACTTTTACTTTTTTGTTTTCTTTCAAATACTTTTAACTTTTTAGTAATTACCAAAACTAGTGTAGTTATGAAGGTAACTTTGGCTTCTTATTTTAGTGTTGTTCATAGTTTAGCTTTTAAAAGAACATCCACAGGCTTATATTAGTTTAATGTTTGATTAGACAAGCGATAAGACAATGAAAAGTGAATGGAAAAAGTCTATTGAAAATAAACAAACTTTCAAACTAACGGGGAAAATGTGTTTTTTTATCTAAAAAAAAAAAACATTTGAAAAAATCATTTCAAAATATATTGTGTTTTAAGATAAAGTTTATATTAAAATACCTTTGTTGTTGTTGTTGTTCACTTTTTATCCTAAATATTTAAAGTCTAATAATTTCCATATGGGCATTTCCATGAATATGTCAACCACGGCTGGAAAAATAAAAGTCATCGCAACTTTTTTTTAAATATACCAAAGAGCAATAAAACACTTAAATTTTATTATGTAAAAGTATTTATAGCTTATTATAATTTTCAAAGAGCAAAAATAGCAGATTAAACTGGTAATCTCTTTGATCAATTTCCAGAAATTGAAATTAACTATTTTGTCTTAACTAGTGGCTAAATTTAGGTAATTGTAATATTCCAATTATACTTTAAAAATAATGTTACAACATCAGTGGCCAAGTTCCATTATGAAATTAAAAATTTAGAGTTCGAATAGCGGTATTTTTTATAGATTGCTTTGAATGGTATTCTAATGTCACGTACGTAATGCAAAAACGTTATTTGTCGTCATCATTTGAATTCGACCGGTCGCAAGTATTTAAAAATAAAAGTTCAAAGCAAGATAAATCTCGCAAACAAATATTGATCGATTTTTTTTTTAAATTTGATGCAATAAAAATTTTATAGTCTTTCAAAGTTTGTAGCATACGATATTGTAAGTAACACAATTCAATTTAATACTTTCAAATTCCTTTATAATTATAAATATTTTATTAAGATGGGTAAAAATAGCAATGAGACTACAAAGAAATGGAGGGAGGACTTGAAGAAAAACGAAGAACAAATGAAGAAATACCGCAAAAAGGAGGCTGAAAGACAGCATATCTATCGAAAAAAGTTCGCAGATGCAGCCAAAAAAGACAAAAAAAAATTAACGACGAATTAACACACAATAAGTTTGATGTTTACTATTTTATTACAAAAACTATGCTTAAAATAAGCGAACAATATGAAGATATATCGTCTATATACATATTTTCTGATTGGAGTAGCGCTCAATTTAAAAACAAATTTATTTTAAAAAGTATTCCCTCTTTTGTAAACAAATTTAGCTGCCAACATTTAGAATGGAACTTCTTTGCCACATCCCATGGTAAAGGTGCAGTTGATGGAGCAGGTGCTACTGTTAAAAGAAAGGTCTGGCAAATTGTAAAAGCAAATAAATTAATCTTGCCAAATTCTTTCTCATTTTTTGAATGTGCTTATAAATATGTGGAAGGAGTTAATTTGTTGTATGTTGCTACCGAAGAGATTGAAGGGTTTTCTCCTCATCTCCATGAAAAATGGCAAAATGTCCAGCCCATCCCAAAAATAAGAAAACTTCATTCGTTTACTTATCATGATAGTCAGTATATAAATGTGTCTCGAACTGCGTATTCGGTAAGAGAAAAAAATTAAAATTTAATAATTAAGTGGCAGCGCCCAAGTACATAGTGTATAGTAAGAAATGAAATTAACCTTTTATTGTTTTTATTGCTATTATCACCGAATAAACATTTTTTAATTCTTTTTAAATTTGTTATGTATACATATATTAAAAAAAACCTATTTTTTTCAGACAAATACTATAAGAGAAAAATCTGTCACATACGGTATGTCACGAACGATATTAAGATTTGTTCGTAACAAAATCATCTAAAAATCTTTTTGTATTTAAAAATTATGGATTATCAAGGAAAAATATTTGGCTTGGTGAAAGAACTTAAAGAAAGGAAAAAAACTTTTACAATTCGCAGATTTTCGTATATATGTGCATGCACCTCGACATCACTTCCGTTTTTTGTCACGTACGATATGTGCCTTTTTCGCCCGATATTTTGGCCGGCAAGGTTTTCAAAGTCATGATTTTTTTTTGGATTATAGTACCCTCTAAATGTAACATATTGACGAAACAATTTTTCAGTTACCACTCTTTTTGCAAAATCTACACTACTTTGTAGGCGTACAAATGTCACGTACGATGACATGGAAATGCCCATATGTCACCTGAAGCCAAAGACAAATTCTACCCAAACAAAATAATCAGCAAATAGAAATTTTTGTTTTTTTAAATTTTTTAGTTTTAATAAAATGTGTTTCAAAATTGTGTAGAACAATCATTGTTACCAAATGTGTGGCTTTGCTGCTAAAAACAGCACCAAACTCAATTGTGAAATTGTGTTTAGTTTCGCTTTTTTTTAAACCCAATTTTATTATGTTTATTGAAATGTATGCTCTAGGTGAAATCATTGCGTTTATGGAATATTTTTAATAAATTTTTGTTCATCTAGTGCCATGCTGCCCTCTTTAGCAAATTCATATATTTTTAGATTTTTTGTATTTGCATCAGTTGGAAATTGATTCAATTTAGAATATTGCTAAAAGTTACTGCAATACAAATGCAAATTGCTTGTGTTTTTTTATTAAAAATTTTTGCTGAGCTTAAACATACGTTGAATCCCAGTTGATCAAATCGTCGTAAGCAATTTCGTCTTCACTGAACCATCAAATCCTTTTCCAATTTTTTTATGTTAATTATTTATGTTTATTTTAATTATGCGGAAGAAATCTCTGTTGGCGAGATAATAATAAAATTTTTGCCAGTTCAATCTCCTACAATTTTTGGTTAACAAACGACGTGGTCGATCTGCCGGCCTGTTATGGTTTCGCGACTATTTTAAAGAAAATTTCGTGAAGAAACTCGAACTTTTCTTAAAATATTCTTTACCATTTATAATATCCTTATCCCCGTAGTTAAAGACATCTTTAACCTGTGGTCAACTAGCTGGTGTTTGCGAATACAAGTGTTGGTTTTTAAAAACTTTTATTAGATTTTAATAAAAGGCAAACGTATGTTTGATTTTGATACATAACTACTGTGTATAGTATATTGAAAGTGTATTGAATATTAAAATTTTTTAATATAAATGTATTTGAAAACTAAAAGAAGCTCAAATTTGTTTACATTATATCTTCAAAAAAAGATTTTTAAAACCACTAAAATTGCCATCTTCTAGATTTATGTCCTTAAAGGTTTAATTATACGTGCCTTAACATAATGCCATAACCACAACCGTTGCCATAAAAATCAATACTCAATTGGTTTCTATGGTTATGATTATGGCGTAATGGTACGTCACCTATAATCAAATTCAGTGTTGCCCATTGGTTTGGTTCGAAAAGCTGTTTTCTGTGGTATGGCTATGTAACGTATAATTGAACTTTAACACAATGACAAAAACAAAGAAAAAATTGCGTAAATTTTTATTTAAATAAATATTTTTAACACCCTTCATATTAGTGATAAGAATATATATAAGTTTGTCATTCCGTTCCCCCTAAAAAAGGAAATTTTTTTTACCGATGTATGCCTGTCCGCCTGTCCAGTAATGTAGATACCTTGATATTTCTCGCACTTGTTCGCAGTATTAAATTTTCGCTATTGAAACTCATCACAATTGCTTGATAGCTGAAAGAGATATAAGCCAGCAACCAACCCTGTTTGTTTCTGTAAAATTTGTATATTAAAACCTCTACAACTGCCTCGGAGCTACCCCTAAACGGATGCTATGTAAGACCAACTCCCATTCATTTTTTTTTCACGAACATTTTTGTAAAACATATTTACACTGTATCTTCGCCACTTAACAGAGTTGCCATACAAAAATTATTTTTTTTATTTTTTTAAATCGCTCTCACAGCTTCCAAGTGCTTCTACAAAGCTCAAATAGAAAACTAATCATAAATAATTTTACCTTTCAAACATATTTGCAGCATATATTTACCTTTATCTCCAGCCCTTAATAGGGTTGCCATACAAAATTTGAAAATATTAGATGAAACCCCTACAACTTCCCTGGGGTTGTCCTTAGAAGGATAAAGTGTATCACAGGCCCCCATTAGTTTTCCCTTCCAAACATATTCCTAGGACATACTTACCTTCTATTACTATCACCTAAAGAAATTTCCATACAAAATTTACAAAAATGTTTCAAATAACGCATATAGCTTACCCAGAGCGACCTTAGAAATAAAGTGTACAACCGACCCCCATTTGTTTCTTTCCCAAACAAATGCCATAACATACTTATCACCATAGCCTAGGGAGGCTCCCATACAAAGTTTGGGAAATTAAAATAAATAACCCCCCCCCCCCCCTGCAGCTTCCAGGGTGCTCTTACAAATGTCAAATGTGAAACCGATTCCAGTTAAATTTTCTTTTCAAACATTTTGTGAAGCAAATTTACAAATTTTAATTTTTTGTTTTTGTTTCAAATATAAATGCTAACTGACATATTTGCTTAAGGTTTTACTGAGAAGGGCAGTTAAATAGCAAATAAAAAAGCAAAAATTTTCTTAACTTTTCTGCAATTTTTTTGAGAATTTTTTGTAAAAAGTCACGATTTCAATAATGCACCATCCCGTGAAAATTGCAAGCGAAAAACGTTAAAGTTGCTTAAAATCCTTAAACTAGCCACATTAGCAACAAACGTTACCACTAACTTATACACACATATTTGGCCAAAGATAATTGGCCATTATAGAAGAAGGAATCACATACATCTGTTGGCTCGTTAACAATTTCAATTCAAAATAAGTCTTTCCAACTTCAATTCAAAGATATGCCATAAGGACGAGACTTGTTGTTATAAAAATAACACAAACATTTTCAAATCTTAGTATGTGTTAACAACAATGAGACAAAGGACAATGTGATTGGTTTGATTAAAACATTACAGATAGTAATACGGTCAACTAAGGGATAACTAATCTCTTAAGGAATTACTTTGGCCTATGTGATATCAATAAAATACACTCTTAAGAACTTGGTTTGATTACGTGAACAACTGTGTTTATGATTATTGTTAAATACAAAAATAAATTCCCAGATTTGACCCCTTCTAAATTATTTTATTATAAGGTTTACCTAAAACAAACAATAAGTATCAAAAGTAAAACCGAAAAGTAAAAGAAATGTATTAAAGTACATCAACATAATGTCTACTTTATATGGTGGATAATGTACTTGTACTACTCCCTTGTAGGCTTCACTAAATATTTTATGATTTTTTCATTTCTTTCTATATGTTGTTTCTGTTGTTATTTACTGCATATGGATTTCTTCAGAGTTATTTAACGGGGAATATGTACAACAAGTACTTTAACATCAAATGCAATAACAATGACCAAAATGCCCACAAAAAATATTTGGAAAGAGAAATTACATTGGAAAGTAACGTTTTGAAAATATCTTTGTGTAATAAAAGAAAACAATATTTAAGCATAACGTAATGTACTGAAATGTGTTGGAACGTGCAAGAATGTTCACATACACACACATACGCAAAGTCAACTAGTGGTGAATTTGTAAGAAAATGATTATACTTGTTGGCGTTATGTGTTGAATAATTTTTTCGACCATTTTAAATTTTTAATGGAGTGATATAAAACTACATTTTAACACAATAAGATTTGTATTTGACTCTAGACTAGGTATGTCCAAGTAAAACCCAATTTTTGAGTTCAATATATATTGGTACACATGGGCGTTTCCATTGTGATGGGTGTGATGGCTAAACTCAAAATTTTTCATGTAATTTAAATGTTCTCAAAATTTTAATTTTTAAAAAGGCAAGGATTTCCAAAGAAGGTATGTTTTTAAGCTCCTAACAGTAGGTAGACACTGGGAAAAGCAGATTTCTGCTCGCAGTAACCACTAGAAGACGGTGACGGAAGTGATCTTACAAATTCGAATTTTAAAAAATTTTGGCTTCCAAATCATGTTGCATTAAATATTCTTTAGAACAGGCTTAATTAAATTATTTTAATGTCCATGGTGGTAAAAAGTGCCTTTAGTCGCATTTATTTCTTCCAAAAATAATCTTTTCTTAAGAAAATAACTTTTTGAAAATGTGACGGGTGTGATATTTTTTAAAACGTAAAAAAAGAGGCGATTTCTTAGTACATGTTCCAATTTATTTATTTTTTCATGGTTTTTTTCTCTTAAAGACAAAAGTTTATCAAATTTTTGTAAAAAATTTAAAAAGATATTTCCCCATTTCGGGCCGTTTTACATTGGACTGTCCACTTACATTGATGGGTTTACAAGTGAAGATATAATGGCATATCGTTGTTTTCATCTTTTTTTTTAAATAAATATCTGAACAGCACGATTTTTTTATATTAATTTTTAAACCAAAATTATACTCAGTACTACTAATGACTCAACTCAAGTAATCAGGGGGCAACCTCTTCGCAAGTGTCTAACCCGTAGTGATTTGATTTCCAAGATGAGCCTAATGTTGATACATATTTACATTTCATATCTTAAAACATTACTAAGGTTTTAATGGAGTCCTTAACCCAACTACCTTACCCTATGGTCTTGTGACCTCAGCAGTCAAAAGCAATATACTCTGTAACTTTTAATCCCTTCCGATCCTTAAGAAAATTGCAATAATCTGCAGTTCCGCAACCTTGTCTCCTAGTCCTGGCCCAAGCCAAACAGAGTGCAGTTATGATACCATCCATGATCTTCAGACTTAATCTTCTCGTTCATGAGCAACCAAGTTCTTACTGAGCTTAGCCCTGGTCATATCACTGTAGATAGCCTGCACTTATTTCGGCTTTCTTACTGCAGATTCACAATAATGAAGCACATTAAATTAATTTTTCCTATAATAGCGACTTATTGGTGGTCTTGCAGTTTTCTTCTAATACAAGGTGGGCCAAAGGAAATCACCCTATTGGAAGATGCTTTTATTTTTGCAAATGGCTGCCAATGTCAAATCTGTTTTGACATTTGTAGACTGTATTCTACAGGCTAATAAGCCATAGGGCACAACACTCTCCAAGAAGCCGGAATAACCGTGTAAACTTTTTTGCGTAACACCACAGACGAGTGTTGGCGCAGAGCAAGTTCCGTCGCCGATTCCCCGGTCAACCAGCACTGGCTGCGCAAACACTGCACCGTTTGGCCACCAAACTTGAAAAGTATGGAACTACATGAGACGCTGCTAAAAGGGGCTGGCCCCGGAACGCCTGTTCTGCCGAGAATGTCGCTGATGTTAGCGAGGATGTTGAGCTGTCGTCAGCAACATCGACCAGACGTCTTGCCTTGCAATTTGCCATCAGCCCGTCGTCCTTAAGGCGAGTTGTGATAAAAGACGTGCGCATGTTCAAGTACAAAGTCCATGCGTCAGCTGCTACCTGTCGACCACCTAACTGGTGTTACCTTCACCCAAACTATCCTCAATCTCCAGACCGAAGTGGACGAGTTTCATAATGATCGATGAGGCTCATTCCCACCTCAGCTGGCATGTGAACAATCAATGCTATCTCTTTTGGGGCACCGAATATCTACGAGTGATGCACGAGAAGCCCTTACATCTGGTCAAAGGGACGGCATTGTGCCCTGCTCACGCTGGAGGAGTCATCGGGTCATTTTTTTCAATGACGCCGCTGGTAAAACGACAGTAGTGAACGAAGAAGGACTGTTGGAAATGTAGTTCCAACAGGACAGAGCAACGGCACACACTACACGAGCCACAACTGATATTCTGAAAAAGGCTTTCCCGGGTCGTCTCATCTCTCATTTTGGCGATTTACATTGGCCAGCAAGATCGCCCAATTAGACCATTCAGACTTTTTTGTGGAGTTTTTTTATGTCTAGTGCTTACGTGAACAAGACCGAGACCCTGAAAGCCCTCTAGGACAACATTCGATACCAGTGCGAGAATCTGTCGCCCGAACTTCTTGCCGAAGTGATGAAAAACGCCATAAAACGAGCCCGTATATTAATCAAATGTGACGGCGTCCATTTGGGCGACACCATCTCCTCGACTTGACCAATAAAACCCTTAAGGTTCAAAACAGGATCGAAGTTTTTCATTTAAAAAAAAATAGCCAAACAACATCGGATGACTCTTTTTATCCCACCTTGTATATCCAAGAACAAGCTACAGTATGCAGCACTCTCAACAAATGATTCACATGCAACCCGTTCCCTGAAGCTCACAAAGAAAGTGCACGCAAAGCTCGCTGCAGTAACTCTCGAGTGTTATATGAAACGTTCCCCTGACCAGAATTAGGACATCTTTGCATGTGCATCAATCTTTCTCCAAACTTTCTAAATATACTGTCGACTATTAAGGATCACAATACAAGTAGAAGACACACAATTTTGTAAAGAGCCTTTAAAAAAAATTTTTAATTTTTTTATAAGCTTAAAGTACAATATTTAATAATAATTTACGTTTAAAATATGAAAACTTTTGTGAAGCAGCATCTACAGCCAAAATTTCTCTTTATTTCTTTTATAATCTATTTGTAAAATATCAAATTTTATATATAAATTTGGTTACAGCAGCTGTTTAAACATATTCATTGGCACATCATTATGTTATCTAATGCAAATAAAATAATAAATTTATGTTTTATATCAGCTTAATAATTGTAGTTTTCAAATCCATATACACCCAAACACAAATTCAAATTTGAATATTTACTCATAAGCAAATAAAACAAACCACCAACCGCACACCATTAAACATTTAACTGAAATTCATTCAAAATAAATTTACAACAAAATGCATACAAAAACATACACACACTTGTATGCAAGTGGCTATTTCTAAGTATGTATGTGTGTTTAGTCATTTGAATACCAAGATGGCAAATTGTTGTTTTGGCCAGTGACTGAGTGAAGGATGTGTTGCGACATTTAAATACCAGCACCCTAACCAATCAATGATGAAGTATTTAAAGTAAAAGCCACAAAAGCCTTTCTTACTCACACATCCACACAAATAAAATTTTACACACACATTAACATAAACACTTGCAAGTTGTATGTATTTCCAAAACGTTTTGTTTCCAGTTGATACATCCGGTTATTTACTGGCGCCAGATGTTTCCATATAAAATGTTGTATTTTGCCTGCACATAATATTTCAGACATATTTGGCTACTAAATATCTTTCTTACTTAACACCCACATATAAACTTCTCATATGCATAAACTTAATAATTTCTTATATTTCTGACAATTTAATCATTGTGGGAAAAATGTGTTGTCTATTTTCAATGAATTATTGGATAAAGAAAAAGATTTTTTTGAAATATATGAATTTGAGCATTTATGTCCAGGTGGTGCAGGGTGTCTATGATACCAAGCATCGTCTCATATTGTCTTATTTCCCTTAAGCAGAAACATACCTGCCCGAAGTACCACCTTCATAGCTATTTTTAACACTCATTGGAGGAGTAAACTAAAATGTGTTTCAAGCTTTTTCATGAACTTAAAAAAATGGACAAAGAAGCAATTACTTCAATGGAAACACAAAAGAATGGGAAAATGCACCTCAAATTTTGCCGACCACCGCAAACGATTTAAGGACCACGATTCATATATCTGCAGTTATAATGATCCCACTGCCGGAGGAACTGAATAAGGGCAAGAGATATTATTTCCTTTTAAGAAGTGAAGTGTATGAAATCAAAATCCAACATGGATCCGGATGCGGATTTTTTGTAAGCAGGGGAATCGGATATCCGTTCTCTGGATTCACTACAGTGAGTGAACAAATTTTTTCAACCCTTTTTGAAGGAAGGAAAAGCATTTTTGATCCTATGGTTGAAAAAGTTCAGTCTCTACAAACAAACAACCAACAACGGCATAAGACTCACCTCCTCCGATCCTGCTTGAAATATGGCAATTAGTAGCAACATGTTCCAGAGATGCGACATCAATAAGACGACTTGAACCTTACCCGATCGATTGACAAGGTACCACTTTATTCATGTTGTTGTGGTTGCTCGGCACTCTTCCAGCGTGTTAGGTGATGTTCAAACGATACGTAGAGCTAACATCACGTCAAATCAGTATCCTTTCGCAACGCTTTAATGGGCAACACTCAAACCACTGCCCAGAAGGAAATTTATGTTGAAGCTTTAAGCACAACAAAATGCTAAGAGCTTCTTTCCTTGGTTGACTCAACTACATCAGACGAACTATTCTTGTCATAATATCTGCTTCAATTTGCAGAACATTGCCAACTATATTGAAAATGCTGCAGAAACTGCACTTGGTGACTTAAAATTTTTTAAAAACACCGATTGAACGACAAAGGGTAGTACCAAACAAACTGCAAAGAAAAATTCAACCGGGAGAAAAGGAAGGCGCTAGAATGCCATTTTGGATGAATGAAGAGATAAATAAAGAGACGCTAATGGGAGAAGGTCGAGATGTATAAGAGTCAAAGCGATGACAGATAGTTCCATTAATTAATTTATTAAACACCAGACTGAGGGTTATGGTGGCATTTTCTTTTGCAAAAACCGACATAAAAATCTGCTAACAGAGAAGAATAGCATTTCAAGAAATTGGGGGAGGACTTTTCAGATGAGTAGAAGATCATAAAAAGGTAACCCCTTTTTAATTAGAGATGACAAAACACTTTTTCTACCCACACTGCTATACGGGGCAGAGGCATGGGTAAGCCAGAGCTGACTGAGCTTTATGCCGATGTCAACGTAGTCAAGAAAAAAAGGCATTGGAATATGATCACAAGAGAAGATGCAAAAGCTGATGACCGAAACTTTGTTAAAGGACCAGGTAGTTAACGTAAAAAATTAAAAAAGAAGTAAAGAATACCGAATTGCATGAAAATACATCTATGTTCGGCAAATGACCCGCATGGGCTTTTAATTAAAAGCCAACGAGCTAAATGAGACAGAGCATTATGTTCAAGTGCACAACGAGTACAGGGACATGGTTAATTATGGGGGACATATTGAGAACAAATATAATTAAATTTGCGTGAGTATTTACTAACCCAGAGGGTAATTATCCCATGGGGGTCTTACCCCTGAGTGATATATAACACGTGAGGGCAGTGCCCTTGGATGTGTGTTATTGAATACCAATCTCCTTGTGTAGGCTGTTTTCTATGTTTGCAAACAAGAGTATCTTCTTGGGGTTGCTCTTAGTTAAGATAGGCAGGTAGGCAGGCAAAGGCAAACTGGGATAAGGATAGATATATTAGGTTTTGGGCATTGCTGTCTATTATTCTTCCACAACCTAATACAAAACTAACAAAATCGTAATAAAATAACATTCTACACAATCTACTTTATTTACTTTATGGAGTTGCCTAAGCTGAAACTACAACAAAACACTTAATTTATGAGTCTTATATTTACCGGCCCTTTCTCTTACGCATCTTTTATTTAGTGCAAATTTGGAAACGCAACAATTGTTTATTTCTCAAATTTATTTTAGATTTATATTTGCTTTATTTTATTTTCTTACAGAACTAAACTGTGTGTGTGTGTGTTTTTACCTCGAGTACACATGTTTGGATACATATTGTTTACATATGTGTGCATGTCCTTTTATGCAACTGAACTTGCTGCAAATGTATTTTTCTTCATGGTATTTGCATTGAAAATTTCTTTTTCGAAACTGCATTCTGCTTTTAAATTTCTGTTTCTTCTTTTGTAAGACTTTGACAAAGTCGACTATTGTTATTGTTGTTTGTAGTTTAATACTGCAATTTTTTCTGTTATGAATCGCATCTTTTTATTGAAGTTAGTTAATTACAAAAGATTAAAAAATGTTTTAAGAAAATTAAAACATTAGTTCTTTTTGGAAAAGAAAATCTAATGTCCACTTTGAGGTCAAATATACTCAAAGTGGACATTAATTCACAGAACATCATGTATTTCTTGTTTCCATATATTATTATCATTTTTTAAATGCAAAGAAGGTAGCATAGTGCAGTCTCTTATGCTTTGTTCTACTACAACTGTTGCAATACCTCCCTTTAATCATATTTGTAATGCTTTATTTTCAAACCAAGCAGTGATACAAATTAAAATCGCTGGGTAAGAACTGGAAAGAGAAACTGGTACCAAGTACCCTTAGGGAAACACCTCGTTTTCTTTTAGCAAAAAACATAGGTCTGTCATAACATCACATACTTTAAATGCCTTTTATATAAAGAAAGAAAATAAAAAAAAGTTGGATTTCTGGCTGAATCCTTAATGCCCTTCATATTAAAAACAACAACAACTACTTGGTAATGTAAACTTGAGATAAATTTTTCATTAAATAACAACAAATTCAAATTCTATACAATAAATACGAATTTTTTCGCATTAGACGTAGAAAGTTGAATCTGCGCATACAACGCTTTTTTAACGCTTACGCCACTCGAGTCAGCCAAGTGCTTCAAGGGAGCAACTTTATTTCTGATAAACTGCACTTTCAATTGCAGAAAACAACCCACTCCATTAGCAACGCTGTAGAAGATGTACTTGGGTATCAAAAGCCTGCCCAAGAAATTTCGAAATATTGGCAACACTTCAGACAACGCAATGAGCACGCAATGGTTTTTGGAAGGAAAGTAGAGAAGAGAAACGTCTTTTAAGAAGGCAAGAAAGCTTTTGAATACAACCCTGAATGCATGCTGGTATTAATATCCGGAATTAAAGCAAAATCTTAGGTAGGGAAGGTAGGTAGGAAGAGCCAGTATTTCATACCAGTGTTGATGCATCACTCCACTTAGAAACAAGTTGGTGTCCATTGTGTTGGCCTGGCAAATAAAAAAAAAACTAAAGGTCAGTGTAAGGGATGAAATGGAACAAAGCATGAAGAAAATGAAGAACAAGCAAATAGAGATAAATGGTCCAATACTGAAGAGGGCTAGAGACCGCTTGTAAGCCATATAAGGGCCTTGGCGTACCCTAGCACTTCGTAGAGGTCTTAGTCTAATAAAGTCGACAGATGGTACACAATTTAATTGCAAAAGATATGGCGCCGTCTCCTGCCAGGTGCCGATCATTTGGCAGTGTAGGTGTTCCATCATCTTGACCTCATTTGCGTCCTCGCACCAGCGTCAGTATTCAACAGTACCTGGTTGGCACTCAACCGACATTGACCTGATTTTGCAGTGACCGGTTAGAATACCTGCGAGCAAACTCAGGTCTTTTTTACTCATGGACAAGAGTATCCTGACCCTTTCGGCTGACAATACTAGCTACAGAGATTTCGATACCCTGCGGCCTCAGTCCCGCTCCTGATCGCCTTGCCCTTGAAGTGTTACTCGATCCTACTATAGAATTTACACAGTGGCGGAAAAATCGAAGCATTTACCATATTGGCGTTTGCTTGAGTTACCTTTCACATAAATTTATCTGCTGTCGCATTTCCGATTATCCTAGAGTGCCCTGGAACCCATCAGAGTATTATACCCTTGAGTCCCTGGAGCACTAGTCTACAGTCCTTGACCCCTTTTGACCTCACCAGGCTTGAACCCAGAGCACTAGGAGCAGCTTGGCTCTCCACATAAATTTTAATGCATTCTTCCTTTAGAGCGCTGTTCTGCCGAGATAAGTACGCGGCTCGCGTTTTTACAAATATCACCGCCTGAAAAATACTAAAGTGATCGTCCAGTCTAAATTAATCCGCGTCTTCAAGTGATTCACTAAAGATATCTGCTCCAGTCCCAGTGTCCGTCTTAGACCCATCTGTGTAAATGGCTGTTCCCTCAAGCAGTAAGTGGCCATTTACCAACGCCAATCTGTCCGGGCTAAGTATCCTCACGCTCGGTGTGAAGTCTAGATATGGTAACTAGTAAAAGCAAAATGGTCATTAATGAACAGCATGATTTTTCGAAGCTTGATAAGCCTGCAAAATCTTGAAAAAGTTCTAAAATTCCTAACTACCTAAGTTCCTAAAGTTTAGAAATTTTTTAATTTTATTTAAAACCCCTACAAGCCAATCAACCTAATATTAAAACACACTTTAAAGAATGCCCAAACAGAAACCCCACTTTATTTCCCATTTAACAAACTTTATATGTATGTGTCTATGGTCATTAAAAACGGAAGTTATTTTTAAAGTCAACGGCAATAGGAAACGGTAAAGGATGTAGAAATGCTTTCAACGCAAGTGTCGCCGCTTATAATATACGAGTTTTAAAACCAAATTAGTGCTCAAATATTTATAAAAAAAAACACACACACAAGAAAGAAAGAAGCACCTGCATAAATATAACATGCTTTTATTTACAGCTTCCATTATACAATTTGGTTGCACAGCATATCCTTTTTCCATCACCTCTTTTACCGCCATTATGTATAATAGTTTTAGCTAGTTTTTCGCTGTTATTAGATAAATATAGTTGCATATGATAACTACAAGAGCAACAAGCATCATTGGTCAAGAAGTTCAAAATAAAACAGCACTCGGAAAAATATACGAGAGGTCAAGTGCAAAATTATGTGGCGTTAGGTGTAACGGTAAGTGTGTAGGTTTGGTTCGTACACTAGAGCCTACTTTAACAATTTTGTTTGAAAAAGCTGAACAATAAAAATTTATATTCTTTATTAAGGTGTTTTGAATTTATCGCTATTAAGTATTTTTAAAATAGTTTTAAAATTATATTTTTTAGCCTTTCAATATTATTGTTTATACTTTACGTAAAAACATTTTTTGTTTAATCTCTATTTTCACTAGTACTAACCACCAGCTCGTTTGTTGGCCAATTTTTTCTTCAAGCCGGTCAAACGGTCAACTTTTGAAAAAAAAACTGTTTCATAAGTATAATTTAGTGAAAAATATTTATGTTTGTTTGCACATGTTTAAGTATTTTTGCACCAGTGTAACTGTGTGTGTGTGTGTGTGTGTGTATGCTATTGTTCTTAGCTTTATTTCCTTTACAACTTATGCAGGGTGTCCGTCGGCAAGGTATTCTACTTTGTTTGTTTGTAATTTTTTATTAAATGTAAGAGAATGGATCCTTTATTGATAAATGTTTTATTTAATGTCGGCAATTATGTATCAAATACAATATCAGCTAAATGTCCGCCTCTTTTATCCTCATAAATGAGAGCCCTTTTGAGCACATTTTTCATTATATTCTCAAACATTTTACGCGATATTTCATTCGTTTTATCACGGTAATTTTGTTTAAGTTTCCCCAATGTTTCTGGTTTGTTTGCATGAACTTTGTTTTTCAGATGTTCCCACAAAAATAAGTCCGAAGCAGACAAATCAGGCGACCGTGGAGGCCAATCAACATCACTATTTCTTGAAATAACTTGTGAAAAGAGGTTTCAAAGTAATTCCATTGTAATCCTGGCTGTAGGTGATGTGGCACAGTTTTCTTGATACTACATATTAACTTAGCCCAAAGCATGCAGTTGTGGCATTAAAAAGTTTTCAATAATATCACGATATCGCTTCCCATTGGCAGTTACCGTAACGCAGTTTTCAGTTTCAAAAAATAAGGTTCAATGTTTCCTCCTGGTCAAAATGCACACCAGACTGTCACTTTAAATTGATGCAAAGGTGACTGATGAATAATTTGATGGTTTTCTATTGCCCAAAACCGACTATTCTGTCCCATTAAAAAAAAATTTGCCTCTTCACATGTTATGATTTTTCATAAAAATCGGGGTTGTAATGGACGAGCTGTAATATTCTACTGACATAAGTACGGCGGCGTGAATGGTCTTGTGGAAGAAGCTCTTGTGTCAACTAACTCTGTAATGGAAACAAATGCAAAACCTTGTGCAAAATTGTTGCCAAAGTTGTTCTTTGAAGACAAAGCTTCCGAGCACGGCGTCGAAATGAGGTTGTTGGATTGTCTTTAACACTTTCTTGAGAAGCAGTAATGTTTTCATCCAATTTTGCAGTACGCTGTGACCCATGCTTGGACTTATCAGCTACAGTCCCTCTTTCATCGAAATCATTCACTACAAGATATATAGTGCGTCCTGTTGGCACGTTCTTTCTTCCAAAAATTTCACGTAACTTTCTCATCGCCACAGTAATCGATGATTGATTTTAATAAAATATTTTAACGATTAAAACACGTTGGTTTCCCAAAATATTGTTCAATAATGAATTTGCCACATCTCTACTTCACGACTGCCAAATATGTACTGTCATAACTAATGTTTACCAAAATGGTGGCAAAATAAAGTAGTGTACCTTGCTACTGGACACCCTGTATATACATGCATGCGCATCAGTATGTGTTTGCCATATTTATGTATTTATTTTTTATTGTTAAGCTTTCATTTTTTTAGCATCCTGAAAGGATTCCGGGGTTTTTTTCTATTCTATGCATAACAATATTTCTATGTAGCATTTTGTTTAGTTTGTTATGTATGGCGACAGGTAATAAATACAATTTTTAATGGTTTATACTGCATTTTTGAGAGCTGAATGAAAAAATCTTCTCTTTACAATAAATTAGGAATGACATTTGCAAAAGTAGCATAAGCTTTACTTTTATTCATGGCATAAAATTGCTGATGAAATATGTTAGAACATATGAAACTAAACTTAAAATTTGTATATATAATTAAATTTTGTTGGCCTTTATTATTGGTGCTTTAAATACCCAACAGTAAAAGTTCAACAACCACTTCAAATTGTACCAATCGAATTGGAAACAGATTCTGATTGAAATTAGAAAATAAGGCTTAAGCCGTCGGGGTAGCAGGACTACAATTCACCAGCGCTTTCGTATATCCAGATACTCGTATCACACTTAATCACTTGTTACTTAGATATTATTAGGCCTGAGTAATTCTCTTAATATAAGCGAATTAAACGAATGAATAAAATAAAATTTAAATGAAATAATATTGAAATTAAGGAATATACTTGCGCGAAGATTATCAACGATTGGTTTATATTTTACCAGAACTCATTCTAGTCTGCATAAGTATTAACCGCAGTTGGTAACAACATGCAATTAAGCAGGAAAAACCACTTTTGTAATATAAATCGGTTTATTGTGTTTAATAACGATTGACTAAAAGTCTTATCAGGAAGAATAAAATCGGATAACACCAATCTAGTCCTGAAGGATATACAAAGTATCTAGAAGTTATACTAGACAATAAGCTGTCGTGGAGTCTCAACGTAGAGAAAGAGGTAAAGAAAACGACGAATGCGCTCGCTCTTTGCATAAAGGCTAGGCGAAACAAAAATCTTTTGCAAAATCATTTTCATTAAATCTATACACCAGTAGCTAGACCAGCTTACTTTTTAGGAAACTCCGGTAATGAACTGTACTGGAAAAGTAAGTCAACTGCAGAGCGTGTACAAACTTGCAGTACTGTGTATAACTGGTGCTCAACACAGATCCTCTATGTCGGAGCTGGATCAGATCACAGTTTTGAAGCCAATTTATTTGGTTACTAGGGGTGTTGTCCCTCAATTAAGGTCAACGCCCCGCAAGTAGCCATATCAAAATGGCAGAATTATTGAGAGCTAAGTTTTGTTTGAATGTCGGGTTAAACTAAAGAGGAATACGGCTAGTTGGCCGACCCTCGCCCAGACCAAAACGCCAGAACTTTTCTCCGGATCGGTACAAGATGGAGTACTGTAATGATGACTTGTAAAAATTCTAGTAGCCAAATTGGTCGTCGACCTTGTCCTCCCAAACCTAAAATTTTTAGGTGAATCTATTTTAAAATAGAAAGGCGGTGGTCAAGACGACAGCAGCATATGCCATTCGTACTCATTTGACCATAGGCCTCGCTCTTTGGAGATTGGAGCTGGGAGACAGAGTATGGATGGTTCAATTAACCGCGATCTGATGGTAATCCCATTGGGACGGTGCGAATGGGGTCGATTTTAATGCCCGTAAACCCCAATGTTGTCTTTTGACACATAAACGTACAGTGCACGATGCTGTCTTGTCTGTATTATAAGTGTTTAAAAGACAGAGACTCTTGAGGTTCTGGGCATGAAAATCCAGTGCGATGTCCGTGGAATGGAACACATTTTTTTTGTGTCGAAGAACGCATCGAAGGGTCTTGGTTTCCTAAAACGGTGTAGGAATTACTTTACAGCTTCTGATCTTCTTAATATTTATACAACATATATGTGTTTCGCTGTTCTATCGATACTATCATTGAATGTGCTCTGGAAAATCAAGGAGCTTGTTGCCAAAACCCGTAACTTTTGGCGTGATACACGTTTTTTTAGAAGAGCACACCCATGCATAGTCGACTTGCCAGTGAATTGCACCACTCATTACAGGGAGAATACCTTCTTAAGTTTCACAGTTCGTATGTGGAATATACTTCCTAGACATGTCTTTCCTGTCGCAGTAAATATCGAGAAATTCAAATCAAATGTCCACAGACAATACTACCTTTGTCGTCCTTCCCATAACCAATTTTCCTGATACCAACACAATGCAATGCATGCAAAGAGGCCATTCTCTGAGTGCTAGTTATTATTAAAAAAACTGTATGGCGAAATATAAATGCACATCCTTTGTTTAGGGGACACAGGGGTATTGAGCAGAACTTTATGAAAGATAAGCTAGCAAAGCAAGGGTAACATTTGCTGATAAAAAGAGCAATGGATATTCATGTTTCACTGCAGTTTTCTGAAGTAAGGGTCACAGGGTCATGGTAGCCTGGGTAAATACAACTTCTTCCAAATGATATTGGATTCTTATGCCCCGAGGGCGAAGAGGTTTGTTTCTTCTGTCTTTGGCAAGGAGTGTTTGAAACTTTCTAGTAGAAACGAAAACACGTCATGAGCGGACAGCAGCTAATGCTAAAAAAGCTGGATGACTGGCCAGCTTCATCGTACGTTCTGGGGTGTACCACGAGAGAAGAAGACCTTTCGTATGCATATTCTTTGTCACTTTTCAATTCCCCTACATTCCAGAGATAAACCTTTTGTTGGTTTCTTATTAGCATTTTGTCTACAGATAAAGTGATTCCCAATATGCTCAAAAAATTTCGGATTGCGACTCGGCTTTTTTCCAAATTAATAAGGTAAGGTTTGGTTGACAAAAGGAAAGAAAAAGGAGATATCCCCCTGACCCAGCTATGGTCTTATTGTCCGTAGAAAAGAAAAGAAAAGAAAAGGAATTTTTGGGAAGAAGTTCTCAGAAATTTAGTAATTCGGATGAATTTGCTCATAATTTTCTATTTCGCATCTTTTAAAAGACGCTGGTCTATGCAAACATTGGCCAATGACATAAAATTCTTCATCATTTCGATATTCTTCCTGCACGTCTTGCAATCGCTGCTTTCCACTTTTCATTTGATAGAGTTATGTTTGTAGGGTAGAGTGACCCGTCAGCATACTCATCATTCTCATCATTTTACCAACTGTTTCATAATTTTAAAGAATCTGTAGGCAGTTTTCTTGCACTCTTCTCATAAGAACTTTTTTGCAATAAAAGGATTTGGGTTCCACAGGTTAACTGCTCTTTAATAGGTTTAGTCGTTGGATTATTCTTCCCTCGTTTATTTCCGATTATTCCTCAATTTGCAACCATCCATATAAGACCTGTTTTGCTATATTCTAAGTACATAATCACAAGTCATCTTTTGAAATTACATCACTGTCTCAGGTTTGGCGATCCCGTTCACAAATTCTCTTATCGATTCTCGGCATGTTGGAACAATTTTTAATAAAAAGTGCTGTTGGAAATGGTTTCACAAGTACCTTATTATCAGTACTCCCCATTTGTAATAACTTACTTCTAAAAACATAATCGTTAACAATCAAAAATCTATTTGGAACCCACATTACCGGTATGCTGTAATAATATACAAATGTTTAAGTTTTCCTACAAAACACTTAAATATTCCTAAATATACCCAGAGAAAAACACTCACAATTCATTGATAATAAGACTTTCAACAAACTAAACACTGACGTTTGTAAAACCTAACAACTTGCAGATTTAAATGCAAATTTTATGCATATTTTAAACACAAAATATTTAAGGACTCTTCAACTTAAATGCTGTCACTGCTATTGCCGCTACCTCATCATCACATTAAACATTAAGAGAAAATAAACGACTGTTTAGGCAGTTAAACAATTATTATTCTTGTTTGTTTATTGTTTCACTCACGCCAAAGACTCAATTTCCTTAATAATAAGAATTTAATGTTCGAAAGTGTTAAAGCATTTAACATGTCTGCTTGATATGATAATTGGAAATGGAGGATAATAATCCAGGATATTCAAACATATGAATACGTTTATTTGCTAACTGTGTATGAGTTATATTGATGACAATTTATATGAGTGAACGTATGTATGTATGTATGTGTGTATGTTTACAATTATAAGTATCTTTCAGTTTGTTGGTTTGTTTGGGTGTGAATCGGGTGTTTTAATATCTTATAACAAGGTATGAAATGAAAGCAACCAATTGCTTTACATTTTACAGTCAATCCAGCTATAAACAATCATTTCATGATTTTAACTCTGTTTTTTATATGAACGAATCATATCATAACACAACGGCCAGAGAGATATGAATGAGTAAATTGATAAGTTATTTGAAGACATTTTTAAAGATTATTTAGGTTTCCTCTTTTATAAGGTTAGTTTTACTGCAGATACGGTAGCTCTCCACAGTAGACTGTGAAACTTTTAGCCAACGTGAAAGAACTTCAAAATTTTGCTGTTATCCCCAATAGGGTGCACAATACTCCTAGGCAGCCGGCTTGTCTTTCTGGATAGGCACCAAGTTTTTAAATCAATAAAAATTTTTGCCAGATATCACGCATTACAAAATTCTAAAATGGTAAACAAGCATCATCGCCAATTTCGCAGAATATCAAGAAACATTTTCTAGTACTTTTTTTGAGGTTATATTTAATACGAAATTCTTTGGAAGCTAGGCAGGGGTTATGTTATGTTTTTAGAAACTGTAAAATCTTGGTTGAATATATTTATTAATAGGCAGGCAAAACTAACTCGCTCCTTTATTGTCCTGGTACTCAAGACATCAATTGGTAGACTATGGGCCGTTGGGCAAGCGCACATATACTGCGTTGGTGGGTGCAAGGATATAAAGGGAAATGAAACAGCAGATGAGCTGGCGAAACAAGGGGTGAATTTGCCTATGGAAAGAACAATTGGCATTCGTACTTAACTTCAATTCTTCAATAGGAGTAAAATGGCTGTGAGGATGAACCTCCCTGGGTAAACATCGCTTTGGGTAGAGTCTTCAGGGTTCTGTAGGGATCGACAGAGGTTTCTTTTCTCTTTGCAAAGCGTCGATTAGATTACCAGTAAGGATGATAACATGCCTTTGTTCAGCGTATTCTCTATCACTGCTTAGAGTTTGTGCTCTTCAAAACAAATTTGAGTAAATACCTGAAGTCAATAGGATTGGACAGCGAGACACAAAGAACTAATTTAAGAAAGGAACACCCCTGTGTAAAACCGTAAACCTAGGCCCAAGAAACATCCAATGATTGTTCCTAAGTCATACTAAATAGTTTTATTATTACTGAATGTTTATGGACTCTTCTGCAAACCTTTAACTAATTGTTAAAGAGATGCTCAACACGGTGGCTGGTACTTATAAGGTAAGTTGGCCAACTACGACTTAATTGTTTTCTTACATGCTTAAATCACTTTAAGTCCCATAGCCAAGAAGATTCAATCGCTCAAAACTGCTGCGCATAGATGGAAACACAAAAAATGTAGCAATCTCATTATCATTTATTAATACACTCTTAAAAAAGGATTTGAAAACCTGACCAAACATATAAATTTTCCAAAGGAAAAGACTGCAAGGGGAACAGGCAATTTAAGTTGGGATTTCGAATTTTTTGCTTTGTACTACAGTTCAGAGTTCAGCAAAGCGGAAACGCCTGTGGTATTATAGTGAGTTCCTTAAAAATATCAGAGTTTTGCTAGCAGCCAAGCTGTCATAGGAATCTTTCCAGCTCTCTGTTCTATATTATTATTATTATCTTTCTGTGAGTCCTGTATTGTATTTCATTCCAACATTACTTAAATATAAATGCAGAGGCTGGGGGTAAGCAGTAGAAGCAACTGTGTTGCTGTCTACTATCCTGAAAAATTTACAGAATTGAGTTGTAAGAAATGTTTGTGGCATCCCTCTTTCACCCAGCTGGGATGCCATACTCACAGTTATGGTAACTGTCGGATTCCCAATCACTCTTAAAGTCTATCAAATACTTCGTAACTAGCAAACTTGAAAGTGCCATTGTAGAGACAACGAGTGGTTCAACTTTAAATCTTAGCTCTCAGCATATATAAAATCCAAGTTTTTGTGCAGATTTTACAATTTAACTATAGTAGCGATTGCCCTTGTTCGTAATGCCCAAAAATCTAAGACCCACCTTTCATTATACCGATTGACTTCGAATTCCTTCCGGTTCAAAAAAGGCAGATTTTTTATGGGTACCAAGTCTATTAAAACTAATAGTAGTAGTTTGTCTATAATTGCCCATAGCCTTCCTACAAATACCCTCCCGAATACCTTTAACTTACTTAGTTCCAGTTGTTACCAGTTGTTGGAGTTGGCCTGTATAATGAATGCTTTAAAGAACTCAGGTCTTCTGCGTGCTTCCTTTAGTTTGTTAAAGAAAGTAATTTACATGTTTTTCAATTTGGTCCTTCCAACGGAGTATAAGCCTTTCCTGTATGAGCTTTTCTGTCACCAAACGCTTTTTTATCTAGAGCATTTGTGTCCATTCCACAGATATGGTCCAGCAAGCGCAAATATTCCTTACGCCTCACGAATTTTTTCTGGGGGGATTTATTACAATTTCCCATACTTTGTATAGTAGCCCCCTTAGGCGATGGAGAAAGGAGGTAAGTTGTATGTTATAGAAATATATTTATGAGGATAAACTAATGGGAGTCGGTAGTACACTTTATTTCTCTAAGGCCGACTCTGGAGAACTTACGGGAGTTTGTACATCATTTATTTTTAATTTTGTGTGGCAACCCCCCTAGGTGATGAAGATAGGAGGTAAGTATGTTCTAAGAATATGTTGGGGAGGAAAAACTAGTTGGGATCTGTGATATATTTTATTCCTCTAAGAGCGACTCCGGGGAAGTTGTCGAAGCTTTTACTCTAATTTTTAAAGCTTTTTATGGCAACCCTGTTGGGGCTGGGGATAGGGGCTAAGATTATTCCACAAAAATTTTTTGGAGGCAAAACTAATTGGGGTCGGTCTTACATATAACCTTTGTAGGAGCACCCTGAAAGTTGTGAGAGCGAATTAAAAAAGGTTAAAAATTTAACTGTGTATGGCAACCCTGTTTGGTGGAGATAGGGTGTAAGTATGTTTCACAAAGATAGAAGAAATAGAAAAAAAATTAATAGGAGTCGGATCTACATTAAACTCATTGTAGGGTCTACTCTGAGGCAGTTGTGGAAGTTTTTATGTAAAAATTTTCGAGAAATCTTATATCTCTGTCTGTTATAGAGCGATTTTGCTGAATCTCAGGAGCAAAAGTTTTGCAAGTATTCCTGATGTTTTGATTCCACCAAGTAGGTCCCAGAAAAATTAAGGGTCTTTAGAAACTTTTATTTAAGAGATTAACGGACAGATAGCCAGACGGGCATTGATAAATCAGTTTTCCTTTCTATAAGGAACAAAAAAATATATACTTTATGGCTGGCAAATGACTATTTCAGAAATAAAAAACGAAATCAAACTTTTATATACCCTTATTGAAGGGTATAGAAACAACAAAACAAGAGAAACCAGTGGTAAAAATGCATATTAAAAAAGATTTTTAACCGTGATTACTTTTCAATTTACCCACTTGCAGCAGCTTGAGTTGGAGAACTATTTTAAATAGTCTGTCGTTATTAAATAACAATAAAATGTCCAATTACAAGTCATATTTAAATGGACATACAATCAAGAAATTTCATTTCGTATCTCTTCAATGGTTTTACAGACAACCCAATCGACATTCGTAATTGTTGTATATGAATATTGTTGTTGTATTGCATGTAACTGTAAAGGCTTTTTGGTTATAATTGCATATGATTTAATAAAAATATATGATGATTCTCAATATAATGTTAAAAAATTATATAATGCACAGGATATAAGCCTCTTAATGAAGTGATATAAAGCTCTTTGCTAAATGTAAAATTTTTAAGATCTTATTAATTAATTGGATTTTTGAAGACATTATAATTAAGTGCAATTACTTTAAACAATTTAGGGTTTAAGACTTATATCGGTACGAAGTAATTTTGAAAAGTAAAAATCCTTAGCGGCAAAGATATTTGTAAGTAAAAAATATTTTGTAAAATATATTGATTTACAACAACAAAAAGTAAAACCAAATATTAAAATAATTAAATTGCCATAATATGTATTTTAAAGGTTTCCAATAATAAGTTTGCACTTTGATAAATTTTATTTACAATAAATAAAGTTAAGTAGTCTCTTACTAAAGGCCATTGTTTAGGAGTATTCATGTGTCCATCTGTGAATGAGTACACACTTATGTGTGCAATTTTAGGTATATTAGAGGCACAAGTTATTTAAAGCAATTGCAACACATTAGTTTATTTGTTGCTAATTCGAGATAATGCACTTGCATTTTAAACAAATTCACATGCATTCATACACGCACCCACGCACACACACACACAAGGAAACACTTATGAATTACAAACAGTTTTACTATAAACTGGCATTCAACCAGGCGACAAACACATCATTTAATCATGAATGACTATAGAACAGAGGCACTGCGCTTAGGGGGAGTATGGTAAAATACCCTTTATGAAATGAGGCATTACTTTTTTAAACCAAGTAATTTTTTCTTAAATATATATAGGGAATAGCGTAAATGACTGATTGATGGATAATCCTACAGCCTAAGCGCGTAAAACTATAGGCTGGAAACTGCGGATACATCTCCCTGTGTATGGATACACAAAGAAAAAATTTCCGAAAATTCAGACCCTAAGGGGGACAAAATGGACCACGTCAGGAACAACTAATAAGTTCATATATCCTAAACTATACACGATATATTGAAATAATAAACGAATTCGTGCCTGGTGCTTTTTGAATATTGTGGACCCTTAAGGTCAAAAAAGGAAAAATATACTTTGGTACGTTTAACTTTTTTTTTTACTTCCAGACCAATAAAGACAAAGAAGTTAATCATATTGCATCTGAGAGGTCTCAAGCAAGCAATTTTTTTTCAATCCTGACAAATAGGGTTGAAAGAAGGCTCAAAAATCCTGTAAAAATTATACATTGGTACTTTTTGGGTACCTGTAGCAACTTGTAAGTTAACAAAGATAAAACAAAATTTTAATTGAGTTCAACAAGTCTTGAAAAAAGCACAGCTTATGCTATAGTCTTAAAATTTAAAGACTAAGTGATAAAAAAAAAGAGGAAAAGTTATATTTCGGTTGTTTTAGATCCATTTCGTAGCTTCTAAACCAACAAAGACAGAAACTTAATTAAACTTGCGTTTGGCAGCACTTGAAAATATGATTATGTTGTTGGAATTTTTTTGAAAATTTGGATCCTAAGAGGTACAAAAGAGCCAAAAATTTTATATTGGTACTATTTGTGACTTAAGAAATTTAGGAGTCTTTGGAATTCAATCGACAGCTCTCAAAAAAATTAATGTATTTTTGGCCCATTTTTTTAAATTTTGTACCCTAACGTTTAACCTCATTATATATTGATCCTTTTAAAATACTTTTTAAGTAGTAGAATAAAAATTTAAATTTTGTATCGAATAGTGTGCAAAATAGGGGAAATATTATATTTTAGTACTTTTCGCTTTTTGGAAAAAGTACTTTCTCATTTTTTTGCTACTTTTTTGCATTTGTTGAGTTCTTAAGTCTAGAAATATTAAATTAGGGTCTATCACCTCAATTAAAGTCAAGCAAGTGTTTTGTCACATTTTTGATACTTTTAAATTTTTTTTATTATGAGTCTTGTTATATGAAACTTTAAACAATTAACACAAAATAAATTAAAGGTGACTTAGGCGGTCAAAAAGAATTTTATCACATTTTTAGTATTTTTTTTAGCATTTTTGGCCAAAGTTCAACTATATGGACAGAAAGAATTTTGCCTCATTTTTGTCAGTTTTTTTTGCACTTTAATTGGGAAATTAATTCTAGGAAAATAATATTAAAGTAATCAAAAAGTACTTTTTGGTACTTTCTGCGTTTTTTTACATTATGAGTCTAACGATATAAAATAAAGGTCTGTTGGCTCCAATTAAGGCCAGAAGTCCACTAAGTAGACAAAAAGTAGTTTTTCCCTTTTTTGGTACTTTTTTGCGTTGCTTTGATCCTAAATATATATTAACTAAACATAAATAAAAATTACTTTCTTATGCATTTGGTTAATTTTTGTATATCTTAAAGATAGAAAATTTAAGATTTTTATTGTTTTAAAAATTGCTCCTAGGAAGCATCACGTTAATTGCTAATGTAAATCGACTGAATCCCCAGGCTAAGTCCATCTTAAAGCAATTTGTGTAAACCTTGGTTTAAAAACTTTCCATGAGATAACCCTATAGTACTCATATGTAGAGGGGGTGAGATCACTATCAAAGTCATCGTACCTGCTCTGCACTACTAGCAGATATGGACTAGTACGCAGTGCGCATTCAATTTTAAAGGCTAGTTGATCTTTGGATTTTTGCTAACTAATAAAATACACATTTTCTTTTTGTTTGATTTTGCCAAAACCGAGATTCTTATTTAAGAATTTTAAGCACTTTAGCTAAGGACATCCATATGATTATGCCAGGCCTAAGCCCGCGTTGTAGGCAGCCATAGCATTATTAACCCTATGCTTGGTGTTTAGTTTTTATAATATTTGTAATTCCATATTATAATATATACATCTGGGTATTTTTCATTTTCCACAATTTACTTTCTTGCGAAGAGTATTAATTTACATTTGTAAGGGCAAGCTGCTGGTCAATTATCTAAAGCATATCAACTGAGCAGACAGACTGGAAATAGTCCTGTTACCAGTGTTACAGCATTGACTGCGTAAGAAGTGTTTCCTATCGCTCTATTGTTTTTGTTTAAAGGTTTTAAGAAAAAGATATTTATTTAAGTCCAACATAAAGTAAAAGAACTCAACCTACTTCTCTGAAAAAAATTAAAGGAATACACAAAATTACAAACAAAAAAAATTGCTGATAAACACATCGAACTTTACATATAAACACATATAAATATATACAAATGTTGCATTTTTACATACTTACATGGTTAAAAATATACGTGTGTATGTAAATGTATATGATTTTATGTCTCTGGCATATTAAATTAATTACTCGTGTTATTATTTGGGTTGAAATTAAGTACGCAACAATTTATAATTTTCTAAACATGATGAGGATAACACATGTACATACATACTTAAGGCACACATATGCATATACAGCCATATGCATGCAGTTACGCACACATGCTTAGTGCAACAACAAACATATTTAGCTCTTATTGCAGCAAATTCTTTATTGTGCCCATATTTTCAAGTACTTTTAACAATTGTGCAAAATTGTTCCATTATGGCATATTTAATAGTTTGTGTTTAATATTTGTTTTGTATTTAGACAATATTTTTCTTATTTTTATATTTGTCTATAGAGATATTGATGTTTATATTCTGGTGCCAAAGGCCGAACGAAAAGTTTTTTTAAGCTTGAAAGTTACACTCGGCTTAATCCCATTTATTAAAAGAAAAAATAATGATCACGTCAGTTCTGCAAAAGGCCTGATCAACGTATATTATAATGAGCAAACAGTTGCTAAAGGAAAATTTCTTACGTTTGGTTGAAAATGTCACACCCGTCACATTTATTAAAAGGGTTTTTCTTAGGAAAAAATGATTTTTCTTGTAGTAATAATGAATCAAACACGATTAAAAGCCCTTTACGCTACCGTAAAAATCCAGCAAATTTAAACCGTTCTCAAAAATAATTGTGTATATCTTAAAATCAAAATTATCCTAAATTTAAATTTCTAAGGGCACACCTGTCACAGTTTTCAAGTAATTATTGTAAACAAAAATTATATTCTTGCAGTGTTTACTTACTATTAATCACTTTAAACATAAATCACAGCCTTTTTTAAAACCAAAATTTTGAACTGTTTAAGTTATAGCAAAAATGTGAGCGAAATTTTCACACCCGTCACAATGGAATTGCTCCATAGCACTGTCAAAAAATTTCATGTATAAAAAAAAGAAACCCAAATCATTTTTCCAAAGCCAGGTAGTTTTTATAAAAAAAATATTGAAGAAAAATCCCAATAAATTTTGCAAAATTTTACGGTTAAAAGATCAAAGTCCAGGGCATAATTTTTAAAATTTTTTCAACTTTGCTCTGTATAAGAAAGCAGAAAAATGTAATAAAGCTTTTACTTTATAAGCCAGATATGGTTAATCATCCTAATGTTCTTAAATTAAACAAGTAAGAGCGCTATATTCGGCTGTGCCGAATCTTATATACCCTTCACATTGGTCTTTAAATATACCCAGCCGAGTAATTTTGTACTGCAAACAATATAATAAAAAACCTTGTGCGAGTTTTAAAGAAAAAATAACAAAATTTTAACGTTCGTATGAATAATAGAAATAGATGAAGAAAATTTGAGGTGGAGAGTTTTAAAAGTTTTCGACATTATTCATATTTAAAGGTTAATAAAACTTGTTAAATGTCTAGTCCCCCTGCTCTTCTCCAACTTTTTCTCCAAAATGTATGAATTATTTGGTTATTACTTTTTGTAGAATATTCGAAGTCGATAGCTGTTATAGTTTCCAAGATATAGCGTATCGAATATTTTATAATAGTTGTCGATTTGTATGGGAGCTACCCCTTTTATTGCCCCCACTCAAAAAAATGTTTCTTTAAAGCGTAGCGCTTATGGCCCAATTACTTTTTGTAGAACATTTCATTTCGATATCTGTTATAGTTTCCGAGATATAGCTTATCGAATATTTGATAATAATTGTCGATTTGTATGGGAGCTACCCCTTTTTTTGCCCCCACCCAAAAATTTTTTTCTTTTAGGCGTAGCCCTTAGCGTGCAATTACTTTTTGTAGAACATTCCATTTCGATATCTGTTATAGTTTCCGAGATATAGCGTATCGAATATTTGATAATAATTGTCGATTTGTATGGGAGCTACCCCTATTTTTGCCCCCACTCAAAAAATTTTTTCTTTAAAGTGTAGGTCTTTGCGTGCAATTACTTTTTGTAGAACATTTTAAGTCGATAGCTGTTATAGTTTACGAGATATAGCGCATAAAATATTTCACCAAATTTGTGCAATTGTAGGAAAAATACCCCTTCCCCTGGTCCTATCTGAAAAAATTTTTTCCGTTATTTAGGTCCCTTGTTTAGGAGTATCCGTGCCAAGTTTTGTGGCAAGAGTGACTATACTTACTGAGATATATAGGGATATATGCACGGATTTTGTCCTAAAAAAATGGGTTACTCTGGGTTTTCACTTATATCTCGGTCAATAGTAAACCGATTTTGCTGATTTTAAACAGCGATTGTCTCCAGGATTTTTCTAATAGTTTGACACCATTAACTGGTCTGTATCTTTTTATTTGACTCCGGAAACTTGATTTCAACAAACGGACAGACGGACATCGCTAAATCGGCTTCCCTATCTATAAGGATCCAGAATATATATACTTTATGGGGTCGCAAATGAATAATAAAGAAATTACAAACGGAATGACAAAGTGATATATACCCTTATCACTATGTGAAGGGTATAATTAAAAAGAAACTAAATAAATTCTGAAAACGTTTTTCATTCTGTCCTCGTACACAACTCTGGGCCTATTTTTAATAGTTTCTGTGCATTTTTTTTATTTGGTAATGATAGTGGTTAAATAGTATTTGTATTTTGTGGCTATTTAGCATTATTAGTCAAAAGTATTTTGCTATTTTTGTTTTTTATTTTTCTGGTGGGTGTATAGCAGTTTTGCTCATTTTCTGCTTCCCTTTTTATCTTCGGTACTGTTAAAATGTTTTACATAAAACCAAGTGGTTTTTCTGCATTTAATGGCAATTTATTGCCATTTATTTTGAAAACCATAAATATGCAAAAATTATGTTTTATTTTTTATTATTTTTTTAAAACACCGACGCGAAAACATGTCATTGAATGATTTGTGTTTTGCAAAAACTATATAATAGAAAATGTTTTATATCCCCTTTAATTATTTTAATAACAACTTAAGCTCGATATTTGTTAAAACATTGATATTTGTGCAATTATAGATCAAATGTTAAAAGGAGATTTTGTGAAAAAATATAATTATTTCTATTTATGCGGCTTTAAGTTCAGTATTGAAATTTTGATAGCTTAAAATGAAAAGTTTTATTAAAAACTACGTAATTGTAATATGTTAGGTTAGGTGCCCCGGTAGATCAGTGATAACTGCACGAGTCTACCAGTCTGGGAGTTGTGGGTTCGATTCCCCCCAGGGACCCTGGTAAGTTTGCTTCATTTTCTGTTCTTTCTTATCCTTCTCTTAATTTCTTCTTTCCTTCCACAAAGGGACCGAATTAAGCAGACCCAAGTGAGCTGTGTCCTTTCCTTCAACGGCTGCCTGTTCTACCTAACTTACGTAATTGTAATACTACACAGAAAAAATTTAAAATCATTTTCAATCAAAAAATTTGTTGATTTGATTAAAAAAATAATTAGATTGCATCCTATTAAGAAACCCGCATATTTAATTAACAACTTTTTTTAAACATTTTAAAAAATTTTAAAATAACAAATTATTATTTTAATTTAATTTTTATTTAAGTTTAATTTACATTTAAGTATACATTACAAGTCTCAACAACGACTCGAACTCTGGGCCATTCTATTTTTTTTAATGTTAAACTCAGTTTTATTTTTTCACATTCAAAAATTCAACTTCAGCAACTGAACTTGAGGTGAGCTTTGCATAAGCAAAGGCAAAAAAAAGCTTTAAGGTAAATTAAAGCATTTTTTAAAAGAGTTTGTAAGCAATCATCATCGTTGGCATTTACTTTTCAAAAATGATTAAAATTTTTATTGAGACAATTAATGATTAGTTAAAAATTCGACATTTTCTTATTCATGAGTTAATTGCAAAAAAAATTTGGTAATAACTTTTTCTGTTTAATAGAGTGCAATGCATTTTCGAAACCAGCTACGGTTTCTCGTCAGCATTCTTTCTTTTCGTTTGAGTGTAAATTTTTCTATTTAAGAAAATTTTTATGAGAATTTGAAAATTGAAATTATTTTTCATTTTCTGTACCGCTTAGACCAAACTATATACACTTATAACCCTTTGTTCTCTTATTCTCTTTCTTGTTGCATTTGTCACTAACTACTTCAATTATTTACTTTTCAGAATAGAAAGAGTGCTGACGAGAAATCGTAGCTGGTTTTAAAAATGCCTTACTCTCGGCATGTATCGCAATTATCTAATTTTTAATTAAAATTTTCATTTAGAAAAGTTCAAGAAAATTATTTTAAAATGTGTTTTTCATAAAATTTATATTAAAATACTTAAAAGTTCTTAAAACTATTAAAGAAATTATGCTAAAAAATTGTTTTTATTTTTTTAATTTTTATATAAATTTTTTAAGATAACATTTTAATAAAACAATATTTATTTTATATACTTTTTAGAAAATTACAATATCATGTTCTGATTAAAATATGCCTGGTTGCTGTAGTTGTTAAATAAATCACAATAAGTTATCATCACTTGTAATGAACTTTAGCATATTTTGTGATAAATTTTCTAAATCAAAGTTTTTGGATATCCTTTTTTACAAATAAAAAATCTATACAAAATAAATGTTGTAGTTTGTGTGAATCTAGTGGATATAAATGTGCGTATTTTAATAAAATACACTCGAAAAATTTTAAACATTAAAATTTCTTCTCAAAGTAGCAAAAATGTGTAAAGGAAAAATAATATGTATTTAAAAATATTAAGTGGGGTGGATATAGCAACAGTGCTATACTAAAGTTTCTAATGTAAAGAAATGTTTTTTAAAATGACACAAATTTTATGTAGACCAAAGTATATCTATTCAAGGTGATGGCTACAGGGGAAATGGTGGCACGATGTTGAAGTGGTCGAGTGACCATCGCGCTTTCGATTTAAAGGTATTTTTTAAAAGTAATTACTCTTACTTAATAGTTCGTCGACAATTTTGTTCAAAGCGTTATGGACCGAGAGTAAATTTAATTCGTTCGTCTCAAGGGCAGGGCCCAGTCGATCTTCAAGGAATCCCAAAAACATAAAAATGGTTGAAAGCAGTTTAAGTTAAAACCCTCGGCTATTACAACCGAAAAGAGCAGACTCAATGGGACTTCCAAGATCGATTATTCATGAAAATTAAAAAAAGGATCTGAAGTTACATCCTTTTAAAATTCAAATTGTTCAAGAACTGAAAGAAAGTGACTTTGATTTATGCAAACATTTTTTTGAAACGATGTTGAAGCGGTTTCGCACTGTAAATCACATTTTTTGAAACGACGGAGTCCATTTTCAATTAAACGGCCACGAGAACAAGCAAAGCTGACAGTGCTGGTCTCCAGCAACTAGGAACTCACAACCCCCGTTTGAAACATCATAAACCATTGCATTGCCCCAGGGTAACTATTTGGTGTGCCTTATCCACGGCATTTTTTTCTAATTCTCAAGCCTGAGCCTAGGCGACGAATGTCAACGGTGAAAATTATCGACGCACGATTACGTTTTTATTTTTGCCAAACCTGCGAGCTTATTCATCGTGTTCTTCACACGCAGGGTTTCAATAGGATGGGGCGACTGCAAACACAGCCAGAGCTTCGATGAATTTGCTTTGGGTAAATTTCACCCAAAAACAAAGTAGGCGCTTTGGGGGCATCCCATGGCCACCGAGGTCACCCGATCTCACTTCCATGATTTTTTTCATGGCGCTACCGTCACATTTTATTAAAGGTTTTCTTAAGCAAAAAAAAAAAATTTGCAAAAATAATGAATCAAATACGATTAAAAATCCTTTAAACTATCGTAAAAATCAAAAAAATTAAGCCGTTCTCAAAACAATTTAACGCAACTTGAGCTTAAAGTCAAAATTCAAATAAAATCAAATATGTAAAGTTACACCCGTCACAGCCTTTAAGTGGGCATTTCGAGCAAAAACTATGTTCTTACATGGTCTACTTACTACAAATCGCCTAAAAACATACTATACTTTTTTCAAATTTTTTTCGAGCGTATCTTAAAGTCCGAACATAAAAAAATTAAACATTTAACATTGTCAATAGTAAATAAGTAACTACTGCATTGGTTATTGCCTATGAAATCGTAAATTTTATTCAACTCTTACATATTCACATCCTGTATCTATATCTCTGTAATTCATATATTACAAGCATTTGAGTATGTCTGTTGTTGTTGCTTAAATTTACACATATGTGCTTAAACATATATATATTTGTGCGTAAGCTTGCTTTGAACCAAGTATTTTACTCTTCTATTGCCATTCATTATTGTATTAATTAACAGAAAACACAGGATCACCAATCAGATGCTTGATTAATGATGTCACAACGAGTCGTAAATCTTGATTTGTACAATAAACAATACTAGTTGCAGTGCTAAGTACTGCTTTAGCAACAAAATTAAAAGCTGGTGGCAGTGGTATTAAGCAATATGGGCAATACTTTATTCATACAAATGTTCATATATATATTCCTGCAGGCAATTGTAAAGTATAATTGTTAAGATATTAAAATATGGTGGGGAAGAATATGCTGCAGTCAATAATTTCTATGTAATTTCAATGTAGCAAAGGATTGCAGATATCTTTGATAACCTTAGAACAAAAAGAATAGAGTATTTATGATTTAGCTTAATTCTCGGTACTTATGTATGTATGTTGTCAAAAGTGGGTGTACGTTGAAGGATTTGCAATTACTTAACTGGTCAAACTATGCACCCTCAAAAGATTATGCCAAATTGGTGTTTTATGATTTTATTTTGGATTTTGACAAAAAATAAATAATTCAAAGTAAGGACTATTTTTAGTAGATGAATAAAAAATTTTTAAAAATTCTGTAAATTTTTTCCTAAAGAAAACAAAACAAGTGATTATGCCTGTCCGTCAGCCTAGTTGGGTGGCCATGTATCCTTGTGAACACGCTACAGGTCGCAATTTTATATATATTTAATTGAAATTCGGCACAGATAAGTTTTTTGGCATTGAAACAACTTAAATTTTTTTTTGGTGATCTCGGTTTGGTTCTTTCCCCAGAAATATGCATTTTACACGTGTGTCATATTTGAAAAGAGTCTGGTTTATTTCGAAAGGCCAATGACTACAGATAACCCAAATAGTCAAAGGGTGTTAAATCACAACTTCCTGGAGGCCATTCAATATCATGGTTATTTTTAAATAATCGAATCTTCAAATTTTTCTCATAATAATTCAATTATTATATTTGCTGTGTGACACGTAGCCCCATCTTTTTGGAACCAAATGTTTTTAAGATCAACTTCTTCAAATTTCGGCTTTAAAAAGTTGGTTGTTATCGATCTATACCAAACTATCAATTTAGGTGAAGGAATGTTTTTTCATGAATAATTTGTGGATTTTCTTTGTATCAGAATCGACAGTGAGCCTAATCGGAGAAGATGATTTTCGCAAAAAAAGTCGTTATGGTTTTCAAGTTGTTTTTAAGAAAAAACCGGATATTTCACAACTTTTACTGATGCCCATTAGCTTCAGTTCTTGAGTGAGAACAATTTTGTGCGGATGAGAGCCCAAATCCTTTGAGACAGTCCCAATTGTTGAGAACGTCTTGGAATAGACAAATTGCGATCTTCAGCAGCACTTGCCTGAACGGCAGCAATATTTAGATTACTTCGAATGGTTCTTTATCCTACTGTCACTTGAACATTATGTAAAGAAAATGTAAGCTCAAAACTTTCAACAACAGCGAGCACAGGACGATTATTACGACCATAAAGTGACCAAAGCGCACGAAAAGTTGCAACTGGAAAACTATTTTGATAATAAAACTAAATAATTTGTAAACGTTATTCTTGCGTATATCTCTCCATAATGAAATTTTAAACACTCGCGACCTCCAACCAGCGGCCCCTCAGAAGAGCCAAAAGAGAAATAGAAAAGGCAAAGAAACTTGAAGGTAGAGCAATACGGAAATAAGAAAAGAGAGTAAGAATGCCGCCCACAAGAAATTAAAAGGAGTCAATATTCGTAGGCGCTTAACCCCTTTGATGAATACAATGGTATTTTCCAGCCCACAGCCAGAGACTTCACCAAGTCTATCTAACAGGCGTCCTCCCAACCATCTCTATCAGCGGATCTGTAGCCTAGGGTAGTGTCACGCAAGGTGCTCCACAGCCTCTATTTTCTCCTTTACCCCGCACAACCGACAACAATCCGGAGAGTTCCTGTCTCATTTGCTCTTCATATACCTCATATCGCAGTGCCCTGTGAGAGTCCCAGTAATGCACTTTAGAACCCCACCTGATTTGGTTAAGCAGCATGTCAGTGCCCATCTTGTCCAGCATGGGCCACAAAAGTCTATAGATCCCGTAATCATCCCTAACACTCCAGGTATAGCCCACCCTGTCTATTACAGGAACCAAACGGAGCCTAACCCTGCGTGTTGCCATTATCGTACTGAGAGCACGTCTACAGTCGACGACAAGCCAAAATCTGGCATAATGTCGCTCTAAAGCCTTTAGTGTGCCCTGACTGTCAACGTAGATTGTCACGTCCCCTCTTCCATACCCGTCATCTGCTAACAATTCCATAGTCCTCGTTACCGCAAAAATCTCCACTAGGAAAATGCTGCACTCGTCTGTATGACATCCCTTCCTTATAAAATAAACAAAAACTTCAATGTAAAACTTATCAATTCGAAAAAATTATGAAGCCTAAGCACTACAAATAAGTTTCTCAAAAAAAGTAAAAAATATTTTGTTTTTTCTTTAAACATCATAAATGAATTGGTTCCTAATTTACTTTAAACCCAAAACTAACTGTCGCCCAAAAATACATTTTTTTTAAAAAACAAACGAAATAAAACTAATTGTATTTGTATTTAAATAAATGACTTACTGCACTAATATATTTATTTACGCACCATAAAATATCATGGAAATTCATTTAAAAGGACAATTCATTTATTTTGATTTACACAAGCGACATAACACACACTCTCATACGCATATCACATACAGCCAAATAAATTTGCTTGTATTTTATTTAAGGAGACAGGAGATGAAGTAAACAACACTTACATACTTACATCGTACTAACACGGCCAACAAAAAAGTATTTAATTAAGACCTGGAAACTTGCATACCAAACAAATTTCAAAAAAATAAATTTATTTATGTGGCCTTTAATCGTTTAGAATTTTTATATATTGGAATTTCAGAAACAAATACAGTTGAAGCGATTTATTTATTGAAAAGCCCAATTATTCAATTATATGTTGGTGGGTGTGTGGGCGAAGAGGCAAATACTTTTTGTGGCGATTTTTGATATTAAGTTGTTCAAAAGAAGTTGCATTTATTTTTTAAAGGGATCGAATAAGAATTAAATTTATAAATTTATAAGTATTTTAATGTTTTGTTCTATAATGTTTTTTAAAAATAGCAAAATATAGAAAAAACTTTATTAAAATAAAAAGTTCTATTAAAACTGCCATCATATATTGCAACCAGAGACAGTACAAGTCATAGAAATATTGCGAAACAATAAAAGAAAAAGTGTTGCCATGAGGGAATCAAATAGCAGGCCGTAAATTGCTTTTTAACTCCTCCAGCGTAAGTCGCGCATCATGCAATCAGTTGGAGCGGTTGCAGTGGCTCTTCGTGCATCACTTGTGGATTTTTGGTGCCCCAGAAGCGATAGTTTTGCTTGTTTACGTACCCGCTGAGGTGAAAATGAACCTGATCGCTCATCACGATTTTGTTTGAAAACCCGTTCACTTCGTCCTCGAGATTGAGGATGGCTTTAGCGTAGGTTACACGCGTTTGATGGCCGACAAGAACCAGCTGATGTACGGGCTGAAGGTTGTATGGAAACAGGTGCAGGTCTCCGGGCGTTCCGGGGTTAGTCACTCTTGGCAGCGCCTCGTGTGGTCAAGGTTGGTGGCCAAACGGAGCAAAAGTTTGCTCTCTGCCAACACCTCAAACGAATTGTTACGCAAAAAAAAAAAAAAAAAATAGACACGATTATTCCGCGTTCTAAGGGAACGCCGCCATTTTAAAAAAAATAAGAGCATTTTTCAATAGGGTGATTTCTTTTGGCCCACCTTGCATCTTCAACCTGTACTTTCACAACGGTTGATAAGTGTATAACACAAGTGCCTAAGTCTATCTCCTAGCGGCATCAACCGGGAAACTTTCAGTTCAATTACTGAAAGGCTAACAGACATGGTTGAGACGAAAACAATCTTTCTTGGGTAAATGTGTGATCAGTGATTCACTGGTCTGGCTTGAGGCAGGTTGTCCTTGTTGCGCGGTGTCATGTACATCGCCATTAAGTGGCACAGCAATACAGGGTTCTAAGGGTACCAATACCTTATCTGTTAAATAGAAATTGGTAGGAATTATGCGAAAGTAGATTTTCGAAGCTTACCAGAGTCTAATCTGGTACCACGGGAATTAGTTGGCCCCATGTGCTTACCAGTGCCTGAACTGATTAATGGTGAGATTTCCTTCGGGAGTTCACGTGGTTGCTGTGGTTATCCCCAAGCGGGGCAACTGAGAACGAAAGTTTATATGCTGGGGTCCATCCTGTATGGGCTCCAGAGTGACCGCGTAAGCGTTCTTATATGAACTTAAGGTTCACAAGAAAGAGATTCTAGTTTTGGCGGGTCTACTTAGGCATGTGAGCAACTGTTGAAGTAGGCTATTAGCTGAAAAAGTGTAAGTGTGTTTGGAAGTAGATAAATAGGGAAACTGGCTACGGCTGGGGCCCTAGGATCTTAAATAAGATCCCGTCAAAGTATTAGCAAATAATGAGAAGGCCGGCATTGGCATGTTGAAGCATGCGCGTGACCCAGTCCTGACTGCCGGCGAGAAGATTATGAAGCATTGATGATGATGGAGTAATTAATTTGTCTAAATGAGAAAAAGATCCTTCTAACAGAGCTGGGTGTCGCATTCGTTGGGTGCGACATGATAATCATAATCTTTCTTGCTTAAGGTTGGGTGCTGTTTCACAAGCGTGTGGAGAGGTGTCTTGTCGGTGCGGATCTATTTTGATGATGAAGAAGTGAGATCAAAACTAGAAACGCAATTCAGGCTTAGATAGCCCAACTCCTCACCAAGGGGTCTGTTGTGGCTACACCGAGTCAAGACAGAGAATTGGTACCTGGATGGCAGGGTAGGACATTCTGGGGGCGCTAGTGGACGCATTGTTTCCATCAAGTGTTGAGAGTACCGTGAATTATTGCCAGCATGGCAGGTGTCACGTAAGCCCCTTAATGTCTGTACTTTCATTACAAGAATACATACTTAGGGGGACAAATATGAATTAATCGATTTAGAAAGTAATCTTACCTCGATCCCTTAAGTTAAAGGTGGTTTTTAAACTATAAAAAACCCAATTGAACCTATTAAACAACAAAAAGTGTATTGATTTCGATCAAGAAAAAAATGGTCACCCTAAGTATAAGCAAAAATTGCCAAAACACGAAAAAAACTTAATTCACCATAACCTCATTATTTAAACATATTGCGTGTTCAACTTCTTAAATATTAAACGAGTTGCTTTACAAAGAAAAACATTTTGCTTAATCTGCAAAGTATTTTACCGGCAAAAGCTTTTTTAATATTTTGATTTTGATATTTTATTAGTGATTTCTTTGCATTAGAGAAGGAAATTAATGAAATATAAAGAAACAAAATCAAGGAACCCCAAACTAAATTGCCAACTCATCTAATTAGTCCCTGCTACTAAAAGTTAATATTTAGTTTTTTGATTGAGCAAATATTTTACTCAGACTAATGAACATTTATGAGATTTCGGAACAGAAACATTTCAACATACAATGAAACATTAAGGATGAAGCAAAACCCAATAACAACAGTTCACCTGTCATTTGTAATCTTAAATAACAAAGTAGATAGAATATATGCACACATATGTATATATTAAGTTGCATGTATGTGTGTGTGTGTAAGTTATTTTGTATATTAATGTTTATGTAATGTGGTATATACCTACACATACATAGTTGCCTAAAATACCTTTGTCAATATTCATTATGATTTTTAGGCTTAAACAACATTACCATAAATGATGGGCCATGAATGAAATCCTTAGAAAAAAACAAAAAAACAGAAAAAGAAACCCCTTTCCGAAAAATTCTAAGTAAAAATGTTGAAATTAAGGATAGTTGACTAATCCAAGTTAATTCCATTGAGTCAAAATATGTATATTTAACATCAACACACACGACAGCTCTTACACACTTAAATGATTATAATGAAAGGATACTCCTACCCATTTTGTCTACAACATTCATCGCTTAAGTTGCAGAACTATTACATTATTTAGTTTGTTAGTACAGGTGGAATGCGATGAGGTGCGGTTCGGTTCGGTTCATTGCCCCATAAACTTGTGCAAATGTCTCATAAAACGTGATGATAATCGTAATTAATGTGATACTCAAGTGTCATTTTCATAATCAATGTTGATGACTCGAACTGAGTAATTCTCCATTAGGAAAAGGTTAGAGTGTCAGTAATAAAAGGATTTATGGTTTAAAGCAAAATCTTTATTATTTTATATAGAAACGATATATTTTTATTTTTAATAAAGATAAAATTGTTTGCAATATTAACATAATATTAAAGCAGAAAGGTTAATTAAACTTTTTTTTGTAATAGGAACAAGCAAACAAGTTATAGTCGATCAACCCTGACCATCTTTAGACCTACAAAACATTTGATTAAAGGCTTTATAAAGAAATAGAACGATAATACTTGTATTCAGGATAAAAGTTGGTGGCATAAAAAGAAAATCTATGCAAGATTTTGAGAAGGTAAAGTAAGAGAAGGTGTCTGGTGGCATTTTTGTATTTTTAAATACGATAATTTCAAAAAGTAATAAGTAATGCGGTGGAAGAGTAGCGCCGTTGGAATTATCGATTGTGAGGAATTGTCAGTCACGCAGTCACGGGTCTAGTGAACATCGCACGTTCGCTATGAAGACATTTTTTAATAGTTTATGGGCGAATATGTGATGGACCGAGTGTAAATTTAATTCGTCCATGGGTGAAAAGACTACGCGCAATGGCTTCGGCTATGAATTTCCAAGGGCCAGGGCCCAGTCGATCTTCAAGAACTCCCGAAAACTTTGAAAGCAGCTTACGTGAATATCCGCGACTTTCGATACGGAAAAGAGCAACCTCACTGCGATATTTTAGAACGATTATTCATAAAATTTAAAAAAAAGATCTGAAGTTCCATCCTTAAAAAAATTCAAATCATAAAAGAACTGCAAGAGAGTAACTTTGATTTACGCATAAATTTTTGTGAAACGATTTTGGATCGTTTTCGCACTGTAAGTCCCATTTTTTTCAGCGATGAGGCTCATTTTACCTAAACGGCCACGTCAACAAGCAAAGCTGCCGTTAAGGGTCTACCAAAACCCGCAACCCTCGATTGAAACATCAAAAACCATTGCCCTGCCCCACGGTATCTGGTTGTTGTGCCTTATCCTTGCATGAGATAATTGCGCCATTTTCTTAGGAAAATTCTCGAAGCCAGGCGACGAATGTTAACGGTGAAAATTAACGCTTCATAAAAACTGAATTCTTTTTGACAAACCTGCGAGCTTATCCATTGTACTCTTTTCACGCGTGGTTTTAACAGGATGGGGCGTCTGCACTCACAGCCAGAGCTTTGCTGAATTTGCTTCGAGAAAATTTCCCCCAAAAAATGATCAGTCGCTTTGGAGACATTCCATGGCCACCGAGGTCACCCGATCTAATTCCCATTGGTTTTTTTTATGAAACTACCTCAAAGAGAGGGTTTGTAGCGATAGTCCAAAATCTCTTGGGGCTTTAAAGAAAAAAAATTGTCGAGAGATCAGCTCAATTCAACTAAGTTTTCTGAAGCGTGTGGCGCAGAATACAAGGCTCCGTTTTGAACAGTGTGTTCAACTCGACAAAAGACATCTGAATTACGTACTCCTTGAAAAACAAAATCCGCATTTCTATTCTATCATTCAATGCTCTAAATAAACTTTGTGTTAATTATTACTCTTTTTGTTTAAGTTCAAAAACATAAATCTGCCTCCAGACACCCTGTATTTTAGCTATTTTTATTCCGAAATTCTTATTTTCGAAGGGGGCGATAATTCTTTAATGTTTTAATTAGTGGCATTAATTGAGATACATGTACAAATCGTTTTAAGCCCGAAATGCTTATTCCGAGAGGATATTTGTATGGGGGCTGTCCCAAAAGGATCCGTTCACACCACAAACAATAGGCTTCGCGTCAGTGCCAAAAAACTTATCTGTGTGAAATTTCATCTAAATATCTTTAAAATTGCGATCTGTAGCGAGTTCACAAGAATACATGGACAGTCAGCCAGGCGGATGGACGGACGGACATGCATAAATCGACTCTGGAATTGATTCTGGGTCGATCGGTATACTTAAAGGTTGGTCTCAGGCCATTACTTTTGGGCGTTACAAACAACGTAACTAACGCATTATATCTCTTCCACGTATGTAGTGGGGTTATAAAAGTGGGGGAAACATCACAGCAACATACACACATAAGTATATACTTAAGTAGATAAGAAATTTTCATAATTCTAACCTTCCTCCCACAGCAATCTGTTTCCACAACCCCACGATTAAACAATATGCAAAGTTATATAAATAAATTTGTGTTAATAACTGTTTAAGTTGGTAGTTTATAACCAAAGATTACAATTTCCTGCCTAAGAGAATTATTTAGACTAAAAATAAACTTGAAAATCTTACCTACACTACCATTCCTCAGAAATGTATAATAAGTTCTGCCGAAGCAAATTAACTGCCACCGCACTTTAAGCAGTAAGAACTGTAAAAACATTAAAAAAAAAATGATGGGATATGGCCAAAAGTGAAATAGATGGTCTTCCAGCCTTCTATGTAGTTTGTTTTGCATGGTTTCCGTTTCCGTTGTTGAAATATGTTAACTACGCGTTAAATAGAAAATAAAAAGCACAACACAATATTTAAAACCAAACTTAATACCAATGAAATATCAGTCATCAGTTTAATCGTTGTAACCTTTGCTAGAGGCCAACATAGGGTGCGCGTTGTTAAGTTTGAAAGAAGTTAAAGGTGAATGAAGAAAGAGATGAGTATCAAACGAAAATCATTTAGAGAAGAATTTCCCTAATGTGGAATACTTTTTTGTTTTATATTTTTGATAATGAATCTTTGCTTTCGCGAGCTAACAATAAGTATTCAAATCGTATGCCTAAATAACTAATATAAAGTCCACTCAGTTTCAGACTAAGATTAAAGTTCTTAAATATAAGTTAATTAATTCCAATGGGCAATAGTACCCATTCTCTCTAAGCGAGTGTGTCCACCATGATGTAAAATTTGATTCCAGCTGTGATTTTGCATTTAAGTAGTGAAACTAAAGGACCATTATGGATGTTGCTGTTTTATATATACCAACGAGCACCAGTTATCATTTTTAGGGCTTTGTTTTGACGCCGTTATAGTTTTTCTATGTTGGAGGCGGAAGAAGTGCTCCATTATTGTATGCCGTAGCACCAAATAGGTTTTAAAGCCAAGTTGTGGAGCAAAAGCTTATTATGTATATATGTATAAGCTGAAATTTTTGTTTAAATTTTTTAAATTTTTAAAATATAGTTTGTAAGAATAAATGCATTTCAGATTAGCAGTTTAACTGATTTCCCCGTTTTTTTAATTTCTCAAACTACAAATATATGCAGAAACATGTTGGGAAGCACCGACTTTATCTTTTATAAAGATTGTTGCCAGTTTGACTTTTTCGCTGCTACTTTTGCTGATGATACACTAAAGCTGTTAAAACAACAATTACGAAACAAATGAAAGCTAACCCCTGATAGCTTTTAGACTTTTTTAAAAGGAAATGGAAGCAAATTTTATTAAAAACAACCGCAAACAAGTCAAAGTAATGGGCTCGCAAGTGGTGTCGTGTAACAATTTCACTTGATTTTCTTGATAAGAAAGCAAATAACAGTGAAAAAAGAAGGAATAGTTACAATAATATTTACTTCTTGTCTATGCATTACAAAAACTTAACCTGCTACTTCGTAAGTAGTACTTTTTGACGTTTGAACTCAATTTGAAATAATACTCACTTCTTATTTCATATTTCTAGACCCATAATTTCAAAAAATGTAATTAAAGTACTTAGTGGCCTCTTTGACTACTTGACTTCAATCAAGATTAACACTTCATATGTATATCAGGTTTCATAATCTCATAACATTAAAAAGGTATCAAAAATGTAGAAAAAACTTATTGGGGTCAGTCTTACATTTTACGTTTGAAATAGCAACCTAAAAGCTGTGGGAGCGATTTAAAAAAATTTAAAAAAATTAAACTTTGCATGGCAACCCTGTTAGGGGACAGAGATTAAATGTAAGTATGTTTGACAAAAATGTTTGTGAGGAAAAATTTAATAGAAGTCGGTTTTATACGGCAAATCTTAGGCAGTTGTAGAGGTATTTATGTACAAAATTTAGAGAAATGAAAAGAGGTAGAATTGATTTTTTGCCTGTATCTCGGTCAATTATAACACAATTTTTCTGGATTTTAACAGCAATTTACTAGAAAATATTTCTGATAATTTGATGCCATCTTTGGGTCTATGCGACATCGGGGGGCTTTGAAAATTTGGTTTCAATTATAACAAGGACATAAGGGCAGATGGATATTCCTATCTATAAGTACCAAGAAAATATATGCTTTGTGGGATCGGAGATGGATATTAAGGAAATTACAAATGGAATGACAAACTTATATAAACCCTTATCACTAATGTAAAGGGTATAAAAAGGCAAATTAGCGCGTTTGTTGGCGAAGCCGAACTGTTTTTGATACTCTATCCCAGTTTGTCTGTTGGAAACACACTAATATGCGGACGTTTCGAAGCGGCTTGAGATCGTGTCTGTCATAAGGTTTAATTAAGTCTTGGCAATTTTCACCCCACCCAACTATAAAATTTCTATTAAAACATAAATTAAAAGAAATGATTTCTGTCCGGAAACATTTTAATTAAACATTATTGGACTTCCTTAGTAATTTTAGTGACTTTCCGTTAAATTTTTTTTTTAAAAACTTAATAAAGGCCATTAATTAGCTAAATATTTTCCAGAAAGTATTTACAATTATAATGACTTTAAATGCAAAACGTTTAGATAAAACTTATTTTTTTCTTATTAATTTTTTAATTAAATCCAATTTGTTAAATTTGTAATTGTTTTCATTTGGTGTTAAACAAATGAATTTATAAACGTGTTTTTTTACTTTTTTAAATTTGATTTTAACCGTTTCTTTTTGGAATAGAGATGTTTTTTCTCCGAAAAACTTTTTGGCCACAATTAGCAATTGATATCACAAACACACAACATTCTAATTTCAATTTGCACTTAAATGCAGCTGTGAGTTTTTACTACTTGAATTTGAATTAGAGTTTTAATTTTGAAGTAAAATCTAAAAACTAAAAATATAAAAAATAAACAGAGAGACAAGCGCTTAACTAGAAAACTAATCTAAAAATTCAACATCAAAAATTAGCCAAAGAAATTAAGTGAAAGAAAGAATTTTAATGTTAACTTTGGTGTTTTTAATATGAATCCTCAATTAAAAAACAATTTTTGTAAGGTTCGGTTAATATAGACTGGTTGAATAAACACCCTATAAAACAGATATAGCATGGTATAAAACACTGTGCATTTTGTGTCATAATAATCAGGAAGAAATTTTTTTATTAGTAAAAGATTTTATATAAAACTTCTGTTATTATTGCACGTTACAAAAACCTAACTTCTCTTGCAAAATAGAACAAAAAAACCAAGCGTAAGAGTATGAATCACAAAGCGACAATATTTACCAAATATGTATAGAGTGCTTGTCATTATTAGAAAAACCGCAAAAATCATTTCTAGTAAAAACAATTTTAATTTGTAAATTGTTTTCTTATGCAACTTTTTTAACTTTATAGGAATTAACAAAAAAATCTTAAAAAATACACACGACACATTATTTCTTTTAATTTAAAAATTTTTTGTGCTTAACAGAGAGATTCTTAAACTTTCTTTGTCAAGGATGAAAAATATTTAAATTATCCTTTTTGATTATCTATGGAAATTCTTTGTCACGGAACAAGTTTAATTCTTTAGCAACTACGCAGTTATTCTTATACTCGTATTTATTTACTTTCAGTTAAATTAAATTAAATTATTAACCTAAAAGTCCTGTCCTAAACTGGAATTTTAATGCTTATAATTTCAAAAATAGATAACTAATTATTTTAGTACCAAATAGTGTTCTCTACCTATTAATTAAAATTCCATTGAAAACCTTAGCACATACGTGGTAGGGGTATAATTCATTTGTTCAGGTGTTTTTAACACCTAAAAGTTATGATCTGAGACCCAACTTTGAGTATACCGATTGACTAAGAACCACTTCCTGAGTCAATGTTACCTTGTAAACACGCTGCAGATCGCAATTTAAAAGATATTTTGATAAAATTTGGCCCTGGCATAAAGCCTTTTATTTCTGGTAATTATTGGTCCATTTGTTGGCACAGCCCCTATACAAATATCATTCCGAAATAAACATTTTGAGTTTTAAATATCGAACATAAATTTTCAGGTCAATATATATATTAACAGTATGGCGGCGAATAAGGCAATCTCTGAAAACCTCACCTGCTCCTCAATTGTTCAGGCGTGCAAAGAATCTATTTGTACCTTGAGACAAATACACATCTACTGGGTTCGGCGAAGCAGGGGTATTAAAGGAAATAAAATTTCAGACGAGCTGGCAAAGGGTCCTTATGGAAAAAACAATGAACGTTCGTGCTCCATCTCAGTTCTACAATAAGACTAAAGAATCTGCGGTGAAGGTGAGATCTGGGGGAATACCAATTCGTGTTAAAATTATGTGAGGATCTTATAACCAGAAACAAAGTGGTTTCTTTTTTTTTTGCGAAGGATTATTTGGTAACTCCTAGCAGTAATGATAACAGGTAATTGTTATACAGCGGTTCATGACAAAAGACAAAGACGATTGGCCAAAGATGGTTGTGAAATTTTTTTATGCACCTGGGTAAAGAGATTGTTGGGCATATTCTGTGCACTTCAGACTGTCTAAGGCCTTATATGTTTTAAACCCTGTACAAAATGTTGGGGGTTACTAAGGCAAGGCTTCTGAAATTTGCCAAGAAACTGGATATCAGTACTTTAAATTAGTTAAAAATTTTTTGGTTCTTCTTGTCTGGTAACACTAGGGATTAAAAACGTATTTTTGAGGTCTTCTGGACCAGTCAACTCAACCCATAAGCTAACCTAACCTATCCTAACCTAACCTAACCTAACCTAACCTAACCTAACCTAACCTAACCTAACCTAACCTAACCTAACCTAACCTAACCTAACCTAACTTAACCTAACCTAACCTAACCTAACCTAACCTAACTTAACCTAACCTAACCTAACCTAACCTAACCTAACCTAACCGTACGTAACCTAACCTAACCTAACCTAACCTAACCTAACCTAACCTAACCTAACCTAACCTAACCTAACCTAACCTAACCTAACCTAACCTAACCTAACCTAACCTAACCTAACCTAACCTAACCTAACCTAACCTAACCTAACCTAACCTAACCTAACCTAACCTAACCTAACCTAACCTAACCTAACCTAACCTTACTTAACCTAACCTAACCTAACCTAACCTAACCTAACCTAACCTTACCTAACCTAACCTAACCTAACCTAACCTAACCTAACCTAACCTAACCTAACCTAACTTAACCTAACCGTACCTAACCTAACCTAACCTAACTTAACCTAACCGTACCTAACCTAACCTAACCTAACCTAACCTAAGCTAACCTAACCTAACCTAACCTAACCTAACTTAACCTAACCGTACCTAACCTAACCTAACCCAACTTAACCTAATCTAATCTAACCTAACCTAACCTAACCTAACCTAACCTAACCTAACCTAACCTAACCTAACCTAACCTAACCTAACCTAACCTAACCTAACCTAACCTAACCTAACCTAACCTAACCTAACCTAACCTAACCTAACCTAGCCTAACTTAACCTAATCTAATCTAACCTAACCCAACTTAACCGTACCTAACCTAGCCTAACCTAACCTAACCTAACCTAACCTAACCTAGCCTAACCTAACCTAACCTAACCTAACCTAACTTAACCTAATCTAATCTAACCTAACCTAACCTAACCTAACCTAACCTAACCTAACCTAACCTAACCTAACCTAACTTAACCTAACCTAACCTAACCTAACCTAACCTAACCTAACCTAACCTAACCTAACCTAACCTAACCTAACCTAACCTAACCTAACCTAACCTAACCTAACCTAACCTAACCGTACCTAACCTAACCTAACCTAACCTAACCTAACCTAACTTAACCTAATCTAATCTAACCTAACCTAACCTAACCTAACCTAACCTAACCTAACCTAACCTAACCTAACCTAACCTAACCTAACCTAACCTAACCTTACCTAACCTAACCTAACCTAACCTAACCTAACCTAACCTAACTTAACCTAACCTAACCTAACCTAACCTAACCTAACCTAACTTAACTTAACCTAACCTAACCTAACCTAACCTAACCTAACCTAACCTAACCTAACCTAACCTAACCTAACCTAACCTAACCTAACCTAACCTAACCTAACCTAACCCAACCTAACCTAACCTAACCTAACCTAACCTAACCTAACCTAACCTAACCTAACCTAACCTAACCTAACGTAACCTAACCTAACCTAACCTAACCTAACTTAACCTAACCTAACCTAACCTAACCTAACCTAACCTAACTTAACCTAACCTAACCTAACCTAACCTAACCTAACCTAACCTAACCTAACCTAACCTAACCTAACCCAACCTAACCTAACCTAACTTAACCTAACCTAACCGTACCTAACCTAACCTAACCTAACCTAACCTAACCTAACCTAACCTAACCTAACCTAACCTAACCTAACCTAACCTAACCTAACCTAACCTAACCTAACCTAACCTAACCTAACCTAACCTAACCTAACCTAACCTAACCTAACCTAACCTAACCTAACCTAACCTAACCTAACCTAACCTAACCTAACCTAACCTAACCTAACCTAACCTAACCTAACCTAACCTACCCTACCCTAACCTAACCTTACTTAACCTAACCTAACCTAACCTAACCTAACCTAACTTAACCTAACCTAACCGTACCTAACCTAAACTAACCTAACCTAACCTAACCTAACCTAACTTAACCTAACCTAACCGTACCTAACCTAACCTAACCTAACCTTACCTAACCTAACCTAACCTAACCCAACCTAACCTAACCCAACCTAATCTAACCTAACCTCACCTAACCTAAACAAAGCTGTTTTGGAGCGAGAAGTTGGTAGAGAGTTACTTCTTAATAACATTATCAGCACAATTATCGAGAACCAGAATAACTGGAGGAGAATATGTATGTATCTATGTAAAGACAGTACTACTTGAACTGCGAAAAGAGGAGCAAAGACAAAAGACCTCTGGGGGTGGTTTTAGTAGGTAAAAATCCGACATAATCCAAATCAATGGGAATTGATGCAAGATTTCCACATCCTGCCGGGGAAAAAAACAAAAACCTAACCTAACCTCACCTCACCTAACCTTGCAAATATGCGCACAAATCGGAAGTATAGGATTATGATATTAGGATTTTGTTATTAGTGAACGTGGAACCATCTGCGTTATTACCTTCGAAATTTTGATGTAAAGGGCTTTTTATGTGCGTTAAAAGTAGACGTGTCACCACCTTCTTTGCTGTTTCTAAAATTTTGACACCAAGAGTCACGTTTTCTGGCCCTTTTTGAACTATAGCTTGCATCACATTAAATGATAAAAAAAAATGCCTATGTTTCACATTTATTGAAAATCGGTTCATCCATTTAGGCTTAATTGGGTGACAAACAAATACTCCATTTTTAAAGTATACACAATGATTTTTTATTTTCTAAAAATGATCTAAAACACAAATGTTTGGCAGTCACTGTCATAAAGGATAACTGCTTGCAATTTCGTATAGAGCTTTGCAATAATAACAACACAAACATTCAACTAATAGTCGCATGTAAATATTTTTAATTTCTAATATTTGCAAATAAAATAACACGTTCTCTAATTGCGTTTTTGCTTATAAAACAAATTGTTCAAAACAAAAAAAGGAACAAAAAGCATTTCACTTCAAAGTACTAATAAGCTTTTAAGTAAAGTGCTTTTGCCAAGTGCTTATTGTTTTGTATCGCGCAAAAACGCATTTTGAAATTGCTTTATAACTGCAATATTTATAGTAAAATTTGAATTTTTTAACAAGAAAAAACTAATTGTTTGTAATTGTTGTTCTTTTAAATGAAAATGTAATTACAGAAAATAGCTGAGATTAGTTATTAGAACTAGAAAATTAATAATGCGTTTAATTTACATACTTGTATAAGGATAATTACAAATGCTTCTGTTAAATAAGTTACTGTAAGAGAGTTTCCTATCATGGGCAAATCCCGCTTGATCCATCCAAAAGCGAAGGTTTGCTATTAGCAAAGAATTTTTGAAACAAAAAGGTTAATTTTTTCAATGGAAGAGACATATGAGATTACTTTTTATAAGCCTGTCTTAGGGGAAATCTAGCGTTGGTGGTGGCATATTTATTGCATATAAAGAAGTCTACATCTCGACCAGACTTCCGGATGAGTAGAGTGTATTAGAGGCCGAACTCTTAGCGATACCTAAGGATATTTCGCAGAAATTTTGGAACCTTCACCGATAACCAAACCGCCATTAAGTCTGCTACTAATGTTAATCCTAAATAACAACCAGTCCAAAGTTGCCGGACACCTTTATGCAAGGTGGATGCAGGGACGTGGGCTAATACGGTCAACTGTATTGCTTATACACTGTCAAAGGATGTTGAAAATCGGTTGATGTGGCATTCCCTTCTCTTTTTATAAACTAGAGGTGAATGAATAATTAAGAGCCTAGATTAAATTTAAAACATTTTGAATGTCTTTTTGATTTTGAAAAATGAAGACTGAGAGACTCCATGTTCACTTTAAGCAGTCATTTTTGATTTGGAATCAATGACTTTTGCAGAAATTATCATGATATGTGCTGCACTGAAAAGTTTCCAGATCAGGCACTTTGGGGCTAGCATAAGCCTATTCAGTCTATCAAATTTTATTGGGGATGGCGGTTGGCGTAAAGATAAGGAATTAGACAAGCTGACTTTGGCCAACTATTAAAATTAAGCTGTTTCTCTAACTATCAAAATTCCATTATCTAGACCAAATTAATCTTTTTCTATCTTTCTCTCCCTCTCTGTCTTCCGCAGGTACCACAAAGTGACCAAAAAATGTAACCCAAGTGAGCTGCACCTCGTTCTTCTATCACTTCTGTAGCCGCCTAAAATACACAATCCACTACTGTTACCGATTTTACCAGAATGAATACAGAACTCGGCGTACCACTTAACAGTCCGACATTACATGTATTCTTAGGCTCTTCACTACTTTTCTTAAGCGCTCTCTGTTTCAAACTAAGAAACTAAAAAATTAGTAGTTAAGGCCGAAGATTCCCGCTCCTATCCTAAGGTCTGCAAAAAATATTACAGATGCTAGTCATTTATTTTAATTTTCAAATTTTCGGATTCGAGATTTTAGGAATCCCGATACAAAAACTCTTGGACTTTTTTTGGTGCTGCTGGATAACAAGGCTTTTTTGTATTCCAATATAGGAGGTGGGCCAAAAGAAATCACCCTATTAGACTATGCTCTTATTTTTGCATATGGCGGCCAGTGTCAAATATGTTTTGACGTTTTCGAACTAGACAGATGTAGAATACAAGTGAACAAGCCATACACTCCCCAAGAACGCGTAATGA